>OY740810.1:32880203-33297262 GCA_963514005.1 Raja brachyura
AGATGCTGTTCCTCCAATTTGTCATGTTAGCCCAGAGCCCAAAATGTTGCACTTGACACAAATGTCTTCACATCTTCAAACAATTGAATCTTATCATTCAGACAGCTTGCACTCTTAGATAAAAGTTTAAAGATGTTTACGTGAAACTACTTAGGGTGGCACGGTGGCACGATAGAGCTGTTGCCTCAGACACCAGAGACCTGGATTAAATCCTAACTACAGGTGCTGTCTTTACAGTACGTTCTCCCCGTGACCGTGTAGGTTTTCTCTGGATGCTCCGGTTTCCTCCCACACTCCAAAGATGAGCAGGTTTGTAGGTTAATTAGCTACAGTAAAGAGAGAGGGGCTGGGGGAGTTTGTTACCTGAGCAGAATATGAGGTGCTATTCTCCCAGTTTGTGAGTGGCCTCATTCTAGAAATGGAGGAGGTCCAGGCCAAAAAGCTTGGCAAAGGAATGGGATGGGGTGTTAAAATAGTTTGCAAGTGGGAGATCCAGTAGACCTTGGTGGACCGAGCACATTTTTGGTGCAACGATCATCGAGTTTACAGTTTGGTCAGCCCGAAGTAAACGAGGCCACGTCAGGAGCACCAAATACATTAGATGAGGTTAGAGGAGGCAAATGAACCTCTGTCTCATCTGGATGGATGTGTGGGAGGAGGTGTAGTGACAGGTGTTGCATCTCCTGTGGTTGCAGAGGAAAGTACCTGGTGTGGGGGTGGTTTGGGTGGGAAGGGATGAGATAGCCACAATGTTGGGAGGGAGCAGTCTCTATAGAAAGCTGAAAGGGGTGGGGAAGGGAAGATTTTGAGTTTAGTTTATTGTCATGCGTACAGTGAAAAGCTTTTGTTGCGTGCTAACCAGTCAGCAGAAAGACAATACATGATTACAATCGAGCTGTCCACAGTGTACAGATTCATGATAAGGGGAATAACTTGAATAACGTTTAGTGCATGATAACGCCAGTAATGTTCGATCAAAGATAGTTTGAGGGTGTTCAATGAGGAACAGTAGATTGTAGTTCAGGACTGCTCTCCAGTCGTTCATAGAATGCTTCAGTTGCTCGGAAGAAACTGTCCCTGAATCTGGAGGTGTGTGTTTTCACACTTCTATACCTTTTGCCTGATGGGAGAGGGGAGAAGAGGGGGCGACTCATCCGTGTTTATGCTGCTGGTCTTGCCGCGATGTAAATTGAGTCAATGGAAGGGAGGTTGGTTTGTGTGATGGTGTGGTGTGATTGGTGGTGAGATCACCAAGGAGGTGCTGGGAATGTAGGAGAATGATGTGTTGGATGTGGAGACTGGTGCGGTGCAAGGTGAGGACCAGGGGAACTCTATTTGAGGGGAGGGGGGGCAAGGGCAGAGCGACAAGGCACAGAGGAGGCATGGTGAGGAATCCATCCACAACTGCAGAGGGGAAGCCACATTTACTAAAGGAAGATAACATCTCGGATATCCTGGAGTGGAAAGCATCTTGGGAGCAGATTAGTTCAATTTAGTTCTGAAATACAGTGTTGAAACAAGCCCTTTGGCCCACCGAGTCCGTGCCGAACAGCAATCCCTGCACACTATCACTAACATACACGCACTAAGGAAAATTTACAATTTTACCAAGCCAATTAAACTACAAATCTGTATGTCTTTGGAGTGTTGGAGGAAACCAGAGCACACAGTGAAAACCCATGCAGGACACGGGGAGGACGTACAGACTCCGTGCAGACAGCACCCATAGTCGGGATCAAATCCGGATCTCCGGCGCTCTAAGGCAACAATTCTACTGCTGTGCCATCGTGCTGCCCTGCTGTGCCACCAATGTGGTGTTGACAGAGAAATTGAGAGTACGGGATGGCGTGCTTACAAGAGGCAGGGTATAAGGAGGTGTAGGCAAGGTAGCAGTGGGAGTTGGTGGGTTTATAGGTGACGTCAGCCAATAGTCTGGCACAGTATGAAACAAAGGCAATGCTACAGTGATCATGGGAGATTTCAACATGCAGGTAGACTTGGAAAATCAGGTTGGTTCTGGACCCTAAGTGAGAGATTTTGTGTTTTCACACTTTTTGCCTGGGAGAGGGGAGAAGAGGGGGCGACTCATCTTTGATTATACTGCCGGCCTTGCCGAGATGTAAACGGAGTCAGTGGATGGGAGTTTGGAAGGGAAGTGTCGGAGTGACTCCAAAATGGATTCTTAGAGCAGCTTGTAGTGGAACCTACCAGGGAAAAAGGCAATTCTGGATTTAGTGTGGTGTAAAGAACAGGCTTCGATCAATGAACTCAAGGTATAGGAGCCATTAGGAAGTAGCGACCACAATATGATAAGTTTTAATCTGCAATTTGAGAGGGAGAAGGTGAAATTGGATGTGTCGGTACTACTGCTGAGCAAAGGTGAACACAGAAGCATGAGGGAGGAGCTGAACAAAGTTGACTGGAAACGGACCCAGCAGGGATGACGGTGGAACAGCAATGGCAAGAATTTTTGGAAATAATTCGGACAATGTAGGATCTTTTCATTCCAAAGAGGAAAAAATATTCTAGGGAATGAAAGAGGCCATTGTGGATGACAAGAAAAGTCAAGGGCAGTATGAAACTGGCATATAAATATAGCATTGCAAAGATTAGTGGGCAGCCAGAGGGTTGGGAAACTTTTAAAGAACAACAAAAGGTAACTAAAAAGGCAATACGGGGAAAAAATATGAAATACAAAGGTAAGCAATGAGGGTAGCATGAGTTTCTTCAGTTATATAAAGAGGCAAGAGTGGAAGTTGTGTGGAGTAATTTACACGGGACGTGAGTGACTATCATAGAAACAGAAACATAGAAAATAGGTGCAGGAGTAGGCCATTCGGCCCTTCGAGCCTGCCATTCAATATGATCATGGCTGATCATCCAACTCAGTATCCTGTACCTGCCTTCTCTCCATACCCCCTGATCCCCTTAGCCACAAGGCCGACATCTAACTCCCTCTTAAATATAGTTAATGAACCGGCCTCAACTACCTTCTGTGGCAGAGAATAGTAAGATTGAACGAGAACTTACCAGTTCGAAGGTTGATCTTTATTTTATGAGTCGTCGAAGTGAGGGATTTCGTGAAGAGCCCGCCGGCGCGCATGCTCGACATACTTCAAAGTAGCGGCGTGGAATCACAGAACCAACAATAGAAATGACTTCGCATAGTATGATTGAATGGACTAAGATTACCAGATGAAGGTGATTGAGGGTTGGGCGAGGAGGGCACGAAATCCCTCACTTCGACTCCTCATAAAATAAAGATCAACCTTCGAACTGGTAAGTTCTCGTTCAATCTTACTATTTCATTTCGGAGTCACGTGAGTGACTTCGTGAAGACTTCAAAGCTTCTGTGATTACACGCCCTGGACCACGTCCATGCTGACACACCACTACCAGGGATGGATGGGAGGAACAAACTTGCTCAATAGTTCATACTGCAAAACAAGAGCATATTTATGAATAACAAATCAAAACCCCTCATGCGGGGACATCTCCACGTTCTTGACCTGCATTCAGCACGGCTTCTGCGAACTGTAGAGGAGCAGCAACAGGCTTGTTATAAAAACGCTGGAACACAGCTTCATACGCCCATCCTGCTGTGGCGAGAATTTGGTCCATGGGCACCTCCATGACCCTCGCCGCTGACGTCGATGCAGCCCTGGTGGAATGAGACTTGAACACATTAATGTCGATACCTGACTTACCCAAGACGACTCGAAGCCACCTGGATATCGTCTGGACTGTCACTCGATGATGAGGTCTCTTATGAGTGACAAGCAGGTATCTCTCCATTCCTCTGATGCGTGCCGTCACCTTGACATAGTGGCGGATATGTGAGGCTAAACATAGCCTAGCATCTGCGGGGTATGCCGGGAACTTCAGCTGCAGCCCTGTGCACCCAGGTCTATGCTGCTTTAGTAGCTCGTCAATGAAAAAGACTACTTCTGTAGGGGTAGATGTCATTCTGTCGACACGAAGTTTGTGTAGTGTCTGTACCCTCTGAGCTGAAGTCAGCGCTAGTAACATCACCAGCTTCATGGTGAGTTGGTCCAGTTGGAGCCCTTCCATGGGAGACCACGTCCTGAGCAGGGTTAATACGTCCCTGACATCCCAGGTGATATTATAGCGTGGTGTAGGCGGATTCATATTGAATATACCCCGCATGAGTCTGGACACTAGCCTGTTGGATCCTACCCCAATCTTGAGGTAGAATGATAGCGCACTTCTGGCGCTGTTGATGGCACTGTAACTTAAGTGTTCATCATGGTGCAACCCCGCGAGGAATTCCAGGACGTCGGTTATTGTCACGTCATTGTACGTGATGCGAGAGCGGCTGCAGTAGGCTTCCCACTTCTTAATATGCGAGCAGTATCTTCGCCTTGTGGACTCTCGACACGACGCCCCGATGGTATCCATGGTCCGAGCCGAGAGGCCGTATTGGACTAACGGCCTGTTCAGAACCTGCAAGCCAACAAATTTAAATAGCCATGGCAGGGATGTGGCTCCCCTGAGACAGGGTGAGTAACCAATTGTGGGCAACCCTTCAAAAGGACCCAAGGTTCGTTGAGCATGTCAAAGACCACCGGATACCAAGGCTGTGTGGGCCAGTCGGGTATAATAAGGATGCCCTTGGCAGCATCTGCCTGAATCTTTCGCAATACCCGACTGATGAGGCAAAACGGAGGGAAGGCATAGAAAAACCAATTCCCCCAGTCCAGCGAGAATGCATCTAGCGCTATTGCCCCAGGATCTGGTTCCCATGAAACGTAGGCTGGTACCTGATGGTTCAACCGTGACGCAAAAAAGTCAATGTCCGGTTTACCAAATTTGGCTGTGACTTTAGAAAAAATCTCAGGATGCAACATCCATTCAATGTTGTCATTAAATTTGCGTGACCTGGTGTCCGCCACAGTATTAAGCTCACCTGGCAAATAGGTAGCTGAAATCCAAATGTCTCTTTGAACACACCAGAGCCAAATTGAGTTAGCCAATTTGTCACACAAAACTGACCTGGTACCACCCATATGGTTTAAATATGCCACAGCTGTGGTGTTGTCTATTTGGAGACGGACGTGTGCTCCAACAAGCTTGGAACAATATGCACGCAGTCCGTGGAATGCTGCCAGCAACTCCAAATAGTTAATCCCTTGAGTCAACAACATCGATGCCTCAAGGGTGTCCCATCTGCCCCCACAACTAGAGCAATTATCAGTAGCTCCCCAGCCATTGGAGCTTGCATCAGTCTGTAAATATACCACCGGATTAGCCTCCCTGACAGGCTTAAATGAGTTGCTAATGTGACACACCCACCATTGCAACTCAGTTATCGCTTCGGACGGCAGCTGCATTGATCGATCGTAATGACCAGCGTTCCGTTTTAATGCAGTAATTTTAGCTCTTTGCAAATTCTGATAATGCAAAGGTCCATATCGTGCTGCCGGAAACAAAGCCACTAGCTTGCCAATTACTGTGGCTGTATGCCGAATCGATGGTATATTGGTGCCAATTAAATCTCTGCACACCTGAGTGACTTCCTCAATTTTGTTAATTGGGGTAGTTATCCTCATGCTCATTGAGTTCACCGTGAACCCTAGGTAATTAATTACCTGGGCAGGGCAGAACTTCGATTTCTCTGGATGGACAATGAATCCTAATTGTTGAAATATATTGACAGCAGCTGCAACACCCTGTTCAGCCAATTGCAGGGTGTGGCCCACAATAAAGACATCATCTAAATAGGCCATAACTATATGATGTCGTTGTCTCAAATAAGCCATGATTGGCTTCACCAATTTAGTGAACAATCTAGGGGCTGTAGTGAGCCCATTAGGCAAAGCCTTATACTGCCAAAGTTGCCCCATCCAGATAAATTTCAAAAACCTTCTATCATATTTCTGGATGGATACTGAATAATATGCATCCCTCAAATCAATGCATGCCATAAAGCAGCCATGAGAAATCAATGATTTGGCTGTTTCAAACGTATCCATTTTAAAATGAGTATATGTTACAAACGTATTCAAACGGGTTAGATCAATAATGACACGACAGCCTCCATCCTTCTTAGGTCTAGTAAATATGTTCGAAACAAATTCAATTGGCTCATGCACCGTTTTCTCAATCACACCCTTCTGTTCCAGACTTAAAATTTCCTTTCAATAAAATTCAATTTTATGCCCCTGAATATTCCGGAACACATACTCATCACCAGTAAAATTACCCCATGCTTCCAAAAACAGCCGTAAACGACCACCAACATGGGAAGTTAAACAGAGAGAAAAAAGAGAACCAGACCCCCTCACCTCCGTGGTTACCGGCAGTCCTTGACACGTGTGGGTGGCCGTGGAGGTGCTGGGTTGGCTTGAGGGCGCGGCGTCTTCGATTTCCACAAAGGTCTCTGCCGACCCTGTCCTAAAAAAGACCCTTGGTGCTGGTTCTGGTGCTGTTGTCGTTGTGGAGCTAGAGGGCGAGTCCTCGTCGAGGCACTGGCCGACCCTCGTGAGCGAATGTATGGAGCTTTTGAGCCTGACGGTGTGGGGGCACTCTGAGAGCGCATGATCCCCACCGTTTTGGCTTGTTCGTCAAGCTCTTTGACTCTCTTCGAGAGGTCCTCACCAAAGAGCTGACGGGGCGGCGGCGGCTGCGGTGGTTTGCACAATCCTGCAAACTTCGGGTTGAGTGCTGGGCGGATGCTGTTTTTGCGAAACCCGTTGATTTCGTGCTGGGTCGCGCACAATAAGGCCAGAGCATCTTCCTGGTCCAAATTCAGTTCGTCCCCGTCCACCGACCGCGCAAAGGCGGTAATACCGGCCGTGAGGAGTTTCAGAATCCGCTGCAATTTTAGCTCCTGTTGACGGATAGCCGCACTGATGTTGCCCCATATTGGCGTATTGACCACAGGCACGTTAAGGGAGTTGCAGTTTGATGGAGCCTTGTGACGGCTCATAGCCTGGATGAGGACTTCTTCCTGCAGCACCTGATTATTGAGAAAGTCCACTGTGGGTGCCAGCTTTGTATTTAGAGGAAGACCAGCCGTATGTGGGGCCGCGAATTTGGTCGCCACATCCAAGAGTTCCTCCGCTGGCACCTCCAACGGAGGTGGTACGGGATCCACCAGAACCACCTCCTCCTGCTGCTCCAGGCTGATAGTAGATGTTGGTGAAGACGCCCTGTGCCCAAGACATAATCAGACAACAAGGACCACCAACTAAAGGTAGAATACTTACCTCCGTGGCCCCTTATGAAGGGCTGGCGAGGAGCGCGCTCCACCGCCAGCCGTCGCAGCAACGCGTTACGACGATATGTCGAGCATGCGCGCCGGCGGGCTCTTCACGAAGTCACTCACGTGACTCCGAAATGAAATTCCACAGATTCACCACTCTCTGTGTGAAAAATGCTTTTCTCATCTCGGTCCTAAAAGACTTTCCCCTTATCCTTAAACTGTGACCCCGTGTTCTGGACTTCCCCGACATCGGGAACAATCTTCCTGCATCTAGCCTGTCCAATCCCTTAAGAATTGTGTACATCTCTATAAGATCCCCCCTCAATCTTCTAAATTCTAGTGAGTACAAGCCGAGTCTATCCAGTCTTTCTTCATATGAAAGTCCTGCCATCCCAGGAAATCAGTCTGGTAAACCATCTCTGTACTCCCTCTATGGCAAGAATGTCTTTCCTCAGATTAGGAGACCAAAACTGTACGCAATACTCCAGGTGTGGTCTCACCAAGGCCCTGTTCTACTGCAGTAGAACCTCCCTGCTCCTATACTAAAATCCTTTTGCTATGAATGCTAACATACCATTCGCTTTCTTCACTGCCTGCTGCACCTGCATGCCTACTTTCAATGAGTGGTGAACCATGACACCTAGGTCTCGTTGCATCTCCCCTTTTCCCAATTGGCCACCAACCAGATAATAGTCTAATAATCAATCTGTAGTTACTTTATTAGCAATAACTTGTCAGGCAAGGAGAACTGTCAAGCAAGAGACTGGCCTGATGATTCAAAGCATGCAGTATGTTTATGTCATTTCTGATGGCATAGTAGCAAGGTTAGTCACATGCACTTGTTTACAGGGTTAACTATTGTGATCCAGCATTCAGTAACTTTCCACTGAGATACAGGCTTCTTTATCTATGTAGGAAGATTAGTGTAAAGAACATGCACGTACACAAGGAATTCTTTACTATAGCTTTTATTGACTACACACACATTACTGCCCTAGCTGTACATGGTCTGTCACGTTCACTAGAGAGGGAGCTAGGGGATGGAAAGACACAGATATACTTGATTATAGGGGATTGGTTAGCAGGGCTACGTAACTACAATTTTACTTCGGAGTCACGTGAGTGACTACGTGAAGACCCCGCCAGCACGCATGCGCGACATATCGTCGTTCGCATGCGGAAGCGACAGTCGGGAGGAGCGGGGCTCCTCCAGCGATGGAACGGTAAGACTCACCAGAGTGGTGAGCGCGGCGAGAGTAACGGCAAGAGCTGCTGCTATAGAGCGCAGCCAGCAGCGTGCCGTTTTTTCTCCGAGCTGCAGGTGCTACCTGCAGCTCCCGAATTCAGCCCGGGAGGACTGCTGGTTCGCCACGGACAGGCGGTAAAACCACCCGTTCGTTTCTCGAGCTGCAGGTGCTACCTGCAGCTCCCGAATTCAGCCCGGGAGGACTGCTGGTTCGCCACGGACAGGCGGTAAAACCACCCGTTCGTTTCTCGAGCTGCAGGTGCTACCTGCAGCTCCCGAATTCAGCCCGGGAGGACTGCTGGTTCGCCACGGACAGGCGGTAAAACCACCCGTTCGACCTGCAGCTCCCAAATTCCGCCCGGGAGGGCTGCTGGTTCGCCATGGACAGGCGGTAAATCCACCCGACTTTTTCCCCGAGCTGCAGGTGCTACCAGCTCCCGACTTCCGCCCGGGAGGGCGGTTGGTTCGCCACGGACAGGCGGTAAATCCACCGGGACTGGTTCGCCACGGACAGGCGGTAAATCCACCCGGAAGCCGATCGGGACTGTCGACTCAGCTGAGTCCAGTCCCGAGGACACCCCGTTCGCTGCAGCAACGGAGGTCGTCTTACCCGCATGGAGCGGATGGTGGAGCAATTGCTCCAGCGTGACCTGCTTTAGCAGGGGCAGGGTCACAGTGGGCCTCTTCGCAGGCCCACGGCAGGATCCTATTATGGACTGCCTAAATGTCTCACCCTCTTCGGAGGGGAGCATTGGGGGTCAGAACTGGGCTGACCCGAAGAGGGGGAGTTGGCTGAAGAAACCAACAGTGTCAGGGGTGCAGTGAAGAGTTCTGGATATGGTAAGTAACATGCAGTTCCTTCTAAAAAGGTTACCTATCCACCCTAAGCTGGCAGCTAGTTTAATTATATGACTACAAACCAGCTTCAGGAGCAGCCATCTATGCTATAGCTGATAAGTACTTTGGTCCTGATAATTGTACTCGCTATTGTTTCCGCGGTAAATACCCTATTTGGGGGATCATGAGCCCTACGATTAGAGGGCAGGAGCCAAACTTCAGAGGATCCTGAAGCTTTTGACCGCCGGTATTTCGGCAGTGCCAGTACTGCGGTGGGTATAGAGCTACCGGTAGGAAAAGGATGCTCTGGCCTTACTGTGAACACAGTTTGAAAATAACTACAGGAAGAGCAATTCACCCCAAATTGCGGGGTTATGCAAACCAGGTACGCTCAACCACCATATCTGCTGTGCGGAGCTCCCCAAACAGGTGAAAGACCTGGACAAAGAGGCCATAGGGCTGATAAGGTACCCAGTACCTCCAAGCGCACTGCCAACAGCTACAGCACCCCTACACACCCAAAGCTCAAAGGCTGGCCCACCTGCACAACAGCCTTTTTAGGCCATGGCCCAGCCCGGCCTTCTTGGAAAATGCGCCACCCCTACAACGCATCAACTCAAACAGAAGAAATAACGGTGGTATTGGACCACTACGCCGGCAATACCTTGGAGGTAAGTGGGTCTGCCTTCCCCAGGAACATCCTATGTCTAAAATTCATCTTATGGGGGAGACCGGTTGCACTTTTACCTCTGATCCTTACATATTCGGAAGTATTCAGGGTATAAAATTAATTCATTTACGAACTCCCTGCCCCGGTCCAGCATTCGCCTAGCCGAAAGTTATACTTTCACAAAGAAAGAACGACGGGCCATGCTGAACTATTAAGAGGGGTTATTGAGAGAATCACAGGAGTTCGTATCTAATATATTTACCAAAAATAAAAGATGGCGGATGCCGCATAATCATAGACCTGACCGAACTGAATACTTCTGTTCAGTATGTTCATTTCAAAATGGACACAGTAGCCAGCTTATAGCTATGGGTACTACATGGCATGCATTAACCTCAAGATGCATACTATTCAGTACTAATACACAAGGATCGTAGGGAATACCTTAAATTTATCTGGATGGGACAATTATGGCAATATATAGCCTTACCCAATGGGTTATCATCAGCACCCAGGCTGTTCAACAAATTATTGGAACCAGCTTTGGCCTATTTAAGGAAACAAAATCATACTGTTATGGCCTATCTTGATGATATCCTCATTGTCGGGGATAATTGGAAACGGCTACATTGGCAGTTTCTAGCCATAAAACATCTCTTTCAAAAGCTGGGGTACCATGGATTACTTGGGGTTCACCATTGACTCGGTGCAAATGTCTACCACCTTACCACCGAACAAGGTGGTGGACTTGGTAGAAGCTTGCAGAAGCCTTACTGGCATCAGGGATCCATCCATACGGTAGGTGGCCATGGTATTGGGAAGATAGTGGCTGCTTCCCGCAGTGCAATTCGGACCACTACATTATCAAAACCTACAAAGAGCTAAAATTATAGCTCTCAAAAGTCATACCATTTCAACAGGGCTATGAAGTTATTAGAAAAGGCAAGAGTTGAATTAAATTGGTGGATGGGAAATGCTCAATTCTGTTCCAAATCCATCACTATCATAAATCCCTCGGTTACATTACAGACTGATGCCAGTGTTAAAGGTGGGGAGCAGCTAATACCACCACTGTTGTGGTGGCAGATGGAATGCACAAGATTTAACCCTGTTGGGAGCACTAGGGATTAATTATCTAGAAATACTGGAAGCATTCGTGGAACCCGGGGGCCTACTGCTTAGATATGCACCAGTTGCATGTATGGTTACAAATTATAATACCACAGTGGTGGCCTATATTAATCTTTTGTGTGGAATAAAATCGATATCATGTGATGAATTGCCTTTTTTACAACTAGCACTGGTGTCTGGATAGAGAGATTTGGATCTCAGCCACTTACCTTTCAGGTAAACTAAATATGGTGGCAAACACCAGGTCACGCAATTCAACGACAACAATGAATGGATGTTGGATCGGGACCGGGGCCAGCAGCGATGGATGTTTCTCGCTGCATTGGGGGGATTGTTTGCTAAGCATTTCCCCCCTTCTGCCTCATCAGTCGGGTCTTACAAAAATTTAATAGACTCCGCAACTGGTATTTCGGGTGCCCGATTGGCCTACCCAACCATGGTCCCCAGCAGTACAAAGATGGCCGCAGAACACTGCTTTCGGATCCTCAAACGGCCGGGCCTGTTGGCACACCCTGTGACGGGTAAGTTATCCGTGCCATGATCGCATTAACCTATTGATGCTGTTTCTGAACAGGCCATTTCTGGACTTCGGATACTCCGACAGGACGATCAATGTCATCACTCGTCGTGAGGGAGTCCACCAGGGACAGCACTGACATATGTCAGCAGATGGGAGTGTTTCTTCTTCAGAACAAACACTTCATATGACTCGGCCACCATCACTGGATTGCAGGAGTTCTGGCCACCCTTCTTCCCATGAAGGTTTGAGCTATAGTGCCATTAAATTTGCAGGAGTGCCCTACCTACCAACCTGGACCGAGGGGGTGATCACCTGCGTATAGGATCACACCCTCTGGTATCAATCTGATGAGGGGTATTAATATTTTCCCCTAGACCAGATCCACTCATACATGGGACCTAGGCATAAAATTTACTATGCTTCGAGGATGGACACCAATATTGGGGCGCTCTCTGGATAACTACATATTATATGGTTATGTTTATGACACTTGTAACAGCACAACGGGTCCAGTCTTATAGCTAAGGCTGCATCCACGTCAGCGGCTAGGATGATGGGAGTTCCTATGGACCACATCCTTTGCTACAGCGGGTTGGAGAGTGAACGGATTTTCAGCACTTCTTTTATAACCCGTGGCCGCTCCTGAGACATTGCAGGGGAATATGTTGGGTTTCTGTTACATGATTTACCCAATGTGGGGCATATCATTTTAGGTATGACTAAATACCTTCTTTGTTTTTCAGCCAGTGCCTTGTCTGAATTACGTTCATCCTCTTATCCCAACTTTAGCGGTGTGTGAGCATGGAGCTTCCAGGGCATGAAATCACAGAGCTTTGAAATCTTCACGTAGTCACTCACGTGACTCCGAAGTAAGATTAAACGAGAACTTACCAGTTTGAAGTTTGATCTTTATTTTATGAGGAGTTACGATGAGGGATTACGTGCCCTCCGCTCCCAACCCTCTATTATAAAGATCACCTGGTATGGAAGTTCTCTTGTTTATCTTACTATATTAGTCATTGTGACTGTATTTCTGTGATTTCACACCACTGCTTTGAAGAAATGTCGCGCATGCGTGCTGGCGGGGTCTTCACGTAATCCCTCATCGTAACTCCTCATAAAATAAAGATCAAACTTCAAACTGGTAAGTTCTCGTTTAATCTTACTATTAAAGGGACATGCACTAATCATCTACATCCTTCCTCTACAAAAGAAAGGTAAGTGACAGCCGACCATGTCTCATGCGCTAGGGGAAACAGAGAACAAAGAAACAATAACGCAGCACCGAATCATACATATTCGCCATAACGGTCAGGCGGCTGCACGAGACGGCCAGAGCGGGTCCGCATCCCGCTCACACCTCCTCCCCCCACGGGAACGAGCGGAACCGGAGCGGGAGGGGAAAACCTGGCAGGAGAGACGCGGGGCGGTGAGCGCTGCGGCGACGAGGGAGAGGAGGGGGGCGAGACAGGAGGAGAGACAGGGACAGGCATGGGAAGAAGGACCGGGACGGTCCGCGGGGGCTCAGGGCCAGGGAAAGCCGGAGGCGGCAGAGCGGACATGGGGGAAGCATGCGGGATAGCAGGAGGGGGTGGAGGCTCATTCACCAGGCGGAGGTGCTGACGTGACCTACGGTAGACCGTGCCATCGAGGTTAACCAAGTAAGAACGAGGCGAACCGGCAGACCCGATGACAACTGCAAGCCCGTGGTGACCGGAGGTGGAGCGCATACGGACAACCTGGCCAGGAGACAGAGGAGGAGGAACGCGGCAGGACCGGTCATGGGAGCGCTTCTGGATGAACTGCTTGTTAGCAATACGCTCGCAGACCACGGCGGGTTTCAGCACGGAGGGGGTGAGGGTCTGTTGGGCAACCGGAATAGGAGGGCGCGTGACTCGGGACATGAGGCGTTGCGCCGGGGACCCCAGGACGTGCTCGCGGGGAATGTTACGGAGGTTCAGGAGAGCAAGATAAATATCTGATTTAGAAAGGCGGCAACGTTCCAGCAATCTCTTAGCACTGCGGACAGCGCGCTCAGCCAGGCCGTTGCTTTGAGGGTATTCAGGGCTGCTGGTGTAGTGCCGAAAGTTCCAACGGTCAGCAAAGTCTTTGAACTCAGCGCTGGTGAACTGGCTGCCGTTGTCCGACTGCAGGCTTGCAGGGGACCCAAAGGTGGCGAAGTGGCGGCGCAGCTTCTCAATGACGGCAGAGGATGAGAGAGAGGACAGCTGGTCGACCTCAAACCAATTCGAGTAGGAATCGACAAGCACCAGGAAATGCTTGCCGTGCCATTCGAAAATGTCAGTCGCCATCGCAGACCATGGCAGGTCTGGCGCGGGCTGCTGCAAAAGGGGCTGCCGCTGCTGTTGCGGGGCGAGACTGTTGCATGTAGGGCATGGCGACACCCTGTCCCGGAAGAAAGTAGCCATATCAGGCCAGTAAAACTGGCTCTGAGCAATGGAGAGAGTGGCCTCGGCCCCGGGATGGCCACGATGAGCAGTTTCATAATACTGTTGCCATAGTGCTTCAGGCACCACCACCTTGTGGCCCTTTACGATCACACCATCTCGCAGCACCAGCTCGTCACGGACTAGGAAGTAAGGCACTGCCGCGGCAGGTAGGGAAGAACGTCGTTCGGGCCAACCCCGCTGAATGACTGCAGCCAGCTGTTGGAGCGAAGCGTCAGCAGCAGTGTGTTTGACCAGAGACTTCAACAGGTTGGAAGGCACGAAGTTGACATTCAGCACTATCATATTGGACGCCTCGTAAGGGTGACGGGTGGTCGAAGCAAGGGGCGCCCGAGACAACGTGTCAGCGATGAACATGTCTTTGCCTTTACGATATACCACGGAGAAGGTAAAGCGCTGTAGCTGGAGCATCATCCGCTGGAGCCTGGAGGAGGCAGCGTGAATCGGCTTGCTGAGGATGGTGACCAGAGGCTGGTGGTCAGTTTCAATGGAAAACTCCGTGCCCAGGAATAGTCCTTAAACTTTGAACAGGCGAACACGACAGCCAGCAGCTCTTTCTCAATCTGGGCATAGCGCTGCTCAGCTGGAGTCATCGTGCGGGACGCGAAAGACACAGGCAGTTGTACCCTGTCGTGGATCTGCAAGCAGGTGGCACCCAGGCCAAACTTGGAGGCATCGCAGGTGATGACGATGGGTCGCTTGAGGTCGAAGTACTTCAGCGTCGGGGTGCTGATTAGCTTGGACTTGAGGACGTCAAAGGCATTCTGGTGCTGCGGGAACCAAGCCCAAGCAGTGTCCTTTTTCACCAGGTCTCTCAGAGGAGCGCTCAATTCGCTCAAGTCAGGGATGAACTTCCCCAGGTAGTTGACCATGCCCAGGAAACGCTGAAGGCTCGGCACATCCTCAGGAGCCGGCATCTCGGAAATCGTGGCTGTCTTCTGCGGGTCGGGCTTCAGCCCGGACGCTGTAAAAACATGTCCCACGTAGGTGACCTCCAGTACGCGGAACCGGGCACTTTTTCGGGTTGAGCTTTAGGTTGACCTCTCGAGCTCGATCCAGGACTAGCCGGAGGTTGTGGTCATGCTGTGCGACATCCTTTCCATACACCAGGATGTCGTCAACAATGATAGCGCACGGGAGCCCCGCGAACAGCTGTTCCATCATTGTCTGGAATACCTCACTGGCGGAGTTGATCCCGAACGGCATGCGCAGGAAACGAAATCTCCCGAAGGGTGTGCTGAAAGTTGTCAGGTAAGATGACCGTTCATCTAGTGGTATTTGCCAGAACGAACTCTTTGCGTCCAGCACTGAAAACAAAGTGGCTGGGCCGACTTGTGCAGCAACATCCTCAACGGTTCGCATAGGATAATGCGGGCGCTTGATAGCCAAGTTCAAATCCTTGGGATTGATGCAGATCCGCAGCTCACTTTTGTCCTTCTTTGCAGCGACAACCATGGTGGAGACTCACTGAGTTGGCTCGCTCACCTCCGTCAGGGTGCCCATAGCCACCATATCACGAAGAGTAGACTCAACCCTGTCCTTCATCGCGAACGACACTCGGTGGGGCGGGCGGATGGCAGGTTCAACCTCCGGATTGAGAGAGATCTTGTAGCTGCAGGGAAGCTTCCCCAGCTTGCTATCAAAACGGTCAGGGTATTCGACCAGCGGGTCTAAGGGTTGCTGCACAACACGGATGTCACGGTGGAAATTGACTAGACCAAGGTCCTGGCAGGCCTGAATACCGAGCAGGGGTGCACATTTACCGTCCAGCAGGAAGAAAGAGAGGGGCCGAAAGGCCTTCAGTACTTTGCAGTGGAGAGTGGCTTTCCCCACAGGAACAAGCAGACCTCCCCCATAGGCACGAAGGACAGAGCGTTCAGTGGTAACTCGCTCATTATTCCTTATCTTCTTGAATAAGCTTGTTGACATAGCGTTTGCAGCGGCCCCAGTATCGACCTTGGCAGAGAAAGTTGTGCCGTTTACAGTAACTTGCATGGTTGGGTCTGTTATCAGCGCAGGTGCACCTCGCAGCGAAAAAACACTTAGCTCACTCTGGGAAGAGCTCGAATCAGACAGTGGAAGGTTGTCATGCAGTTGATAGGAACCAGACATGGTACCAGGTAATTGGAAGGCTTATGCTGCTGTTGCCCAGGTTTCCCACGGGAACGACATGCTGCCGAGAAATGGTTGGGCTTATGGCAGAAATTGCAGGTCTTCCCCAACGCAGGGCACACATTAAAACGATGCGACTCAAAGTTGCAGTTCGGGCAGCGCTGACCCGTTTTTGAGCTGGAGGCAGAGCTTGCTTTCCGGCAATTCTGGGTCGGTGGGTCGGCGGCCGGCTAAACTAGCCGCGCGGACCGCATGGTCGGGGGGGGACACGGCGGAGGAGACAGCCTCTGCCATCCTAGAGGCGTACAGAGCCTCGTGAAAAGTCAGATCTGGCTTGCACAGGAGCTCTGATCGCAATTTCTCATCCCGTAGACCATACACCAAGACATCGCGGGTCAGGGTATCGGGGGTCGCGGCACCCAGGTTACATCGGCGAGCTAGGTGCCGCAAAGCAGTTACAAAATTGTCCACAGACTCACCAGGGTTCTGGCGGCGGGCGAAAAACTTAAAACGCTCCAGAATGCAGTTGGTGGGAACATCACACATCTCGGTAAACTTTTTGACCAAACACACCGGGTCCTGGGCGCTCTCGTTGAGCCCAAAAACGAATGACTCGGAGCGCTCCAGAGCCTCCGGACCGGCCAGGTTTAGAAGGAGGGAGGCTTTAATCGCTGGGGCAACCGCAGGGTGGGCGATTGCGACATAGTGCTCAAAATCACGTCGGAAGACGTTCCAGCGGTGAGCAATGTCATCGTCGAAGATCAGCGGGTCTGGCTTACGGCAGGAGGAAGCCATAGCGAGTCAGGGAAGGGTAACTGGGACTAAAGAAATAAAATCCGATATACAGGAGACGCAGGAAAAGAAACTTCTGACGCCATGTAAAGAACATGCACGTACACAAGGAATTCTTTACTATAGCTTTTATTGACTACACACACATTACTGCCCTAGCTGTACATGGTCTGTCACGTTCACTAGAGAGGGAGCTAGGGGATGGGAAGACACAGATATACTTGATTATAGGGGAGTGGTTAGCAGGGCTATGTAACTACAATTAAAGGGACATGCACTAATCATCTACAATTAGGGTGTCTGGGTGGAGCCTTGGATTCACAAGCTCCTCTTTGTGTTTAGCAAACTTGTTTCCTTAACTCAATGGGCCACCTGCACCAGGCCTGTTTAGCCATTCACTGGAGTAAAGTTCGATTCCAACAGAGTGAAGTGCTGCCCATGTTGAAATACAAAATGGAAGAACAGCTCAGTTCTTCCCACAATTCCCGCAGTTGGACCGTTAGAAAATTATGCAGGAGAAGTGATAATGGGGAATAAAGAAATGGCAGAGGAGGTGAATTACTTTTTTGCATCAGTCTTCACAGTGGAAGACACCGGCAATGTGCCTGAAAGTCTAGAGAGTCAGGGGGTGGAAGTTAGTGGAGTGGCTATTACTAGGGAGAAGGTGCTGGGAAGCTGAAAGCGAAGGTGGATATGTCACCTGGACCAGATGGACTACACCCTAATGCTTTAGAGATTGTGGAGGCATTGATAGAATTTCAATTGATAGGCATTTCAAGAATCACGAGTTCGGAGTCACAGTTCCAGATTATTCGAAAATTGCCAATATTACCCCGCTGCACATGAAGGGAGCAAAGCAGAACAGTTGGAACTACAGGCCGGTTAGTCTGACTTTGGTGGTTGGTAAGATTTTAGAATCCATTATAAAGGATGAGGTTACGGAGTACTTAGAAGTTTACAATAAAATAGGCCGAAGTCAGCATGACTTTGTGAAGGGGAGGTCTTGCCTGACAAATTTGCTGGAATTCTTTGAAGAAGAAAATAGCAGGACAGACAAAAGAGAGCCAGTAGATGTTGTTTAC
The DNA here is from genome assembly GCA_963514005.1 of Raja brachyura. Next base: position 32,898,287 of record OY740810.1, read on the forward strand.
CTAGATTTTCAGAAAACCTTTGATAAGGTGCCACATGGGAGGCTGCTAAGATGGGAGCCCATGATATCAAATGGTTAATAGTAGCATGGATATCAGCTTGGCTGGCTGGCAGAAGGCAAAGAGTGGCAATAAAGGGGGCGTGTTCTGGTTGGCTGCCAGTGACTAGCGGAGTTCCGCAGGGCTCGGTGCTGGGGCTGCTACTCTTCACATTGTATATTAATGATTTGGATGAGGGGATTGAAGGCTTTGTGCGCAAGTGTGCAGATGATATGAAACTAGCTGGAGGGGCAGGCTGTGTAGAGAAAGCAGGGACTCTGCAGAAGGACTTGGATAGGTTGGGAGAGTGGGCAGAGAAGCGGCAGATGGAATACAGTGTGACAAAGTGTGTAGGTACATTTTGGTAGTAGGCATAAAGGCTTATATTATTTTCTAAATTGGGGGAGAATCCAGAAATCGGAGGCGCAAAAGAATTTTGGAGTGCTGGTGCAGGATTCCCAAAACATTAATTCGCAAGTCGGATCAGTAGTAAAGAAAGCAAACGCAATGCTAGTGTTTATTTCGAGAGGCTGCATTTGGAATATTGTAAGCAATTTTGTGCACAATATCTGAGGAAGGATGTGCTGGCTCTGGAGAGGGTCCAGAGGTTAACAAGATTGATCCCAGCAATTAGTAGGTTAACATATGATGAGCGTTTGACAGCACTGGGTCTGCACTTGTTGTAGTTGAGAAGAAGGAAGGGAGACCTCATTGAAAAGTATAGGATATTGAAAGTTTTGGACAGAGTGGATGTGGAGAGGATGTTTCCACTAGTGGAAGAGTCTAGGACTAGAGGTGATAGCCTCAGAATTAAAGGATGTTATTTTAGGAAGGAGATGAGGAGGAATTTCTTTAGTCAGAGCATGATAAATCTGTGGAGATCTTTGCCATAAAGGCTGTGGGGGTAAAGTCAGTGGATATATTTAAGGCAGAGATAGATAGATTCTTGATTAGTACGGGTGTCAGAGGTTACGAGCTGAAGGCAGGAGAATGGGGTTAGGAGGGAGAGATAAATCAGCCATGATTGAATGATGGAGTAGACTTGATGGGCCGAATGGCCTAATTCTGCTCCTACCGCTTATGATCCTATGACCTTATCAATAGTCAGTCCCCTGTGATTAGGGTTGCCAACTGTCTCGTATTAGCTGGGACATCCCGTATATTGGGCTAAATTGGTTTGTCCCATACGGGACCGCCCTTGTCCCGTATGTGACCGCTACTACTGTACTCTGTAATCACGTGAGGGCACGTTTACAGACAGATCCTAGATCCGATACAACAGCGTGCGTGCGTGCGTGTAGCATGTGCAGTTGACGCCATGCACGAGTGATTCACCCGTCATCCAATCACAAGCCCCCTTATGCGCATCAGTTGTACGCTATAATTTGCCAATTCCTGCCAAAAAAAAAGCTTTAGTAACGTCTGGTGTTGTTCGGTCAGTTTGGCATGTGCAAATATGGATAAACCTGTAAAATAAGAAAAAATAAGCAAAAAAGACGTGGGTTAAGCCCATCAGCGGTGACTCGACGAAGGCCTTCTGTACATTATGCCGTCGGGAATTCTCAATTGACCATGGAGGTGAGAATGACCTAACTCAACATGCTTCCACAGAAGTGCACAAGAAGGCCACACTAGCTAACGGTACAAGAAATTGGTGCATTCTTCATGAAATCTACTGCGGAAAAATGGCAAAATGGCGGCGAGTGAAGCCTGGTATGTGTAACATACGGTTAAAGATGGATTCCGCTTCAGCAACACCGACTGTCTTGTTAAGCCCAGTGGTGCTTTGTTTAATGACTTAAATGTTGTGAAGAAGATGCACTTGGGAAGAAGAAAGCTGAGATGATTACATGAATGTTTTAGGACTAAAGACTGTGCTGGATATTATGGATGATCTGTTCCCCACCGAAGAAGATGAGCCCGCGTATTTCTCAGTTGCCACCGATGCTTTAAACAAGGGAGATAGAAACATGTTCCCAGTGTGCGTGAGATATTTCTCCGTGTCTGATGGAGTGCACTATAAGTTACTTGACTTTTATGAAGACAGTGATGAAGCCGCAATGGAATACCTCAAGCTCTGATGAGCTGGCTCAAAGTATGAACTGGATATTAGACACGTGTCACACGCCACAACCTATGCAGCAGAGAATGCCAACGTAAACTTTGGAAAACACTACTCAGTTTACCAGTTATTGAGCAGTGCCAACAAACACATTCTGAAAGCTAATTGTCCAGCTCACAAAGCTCATAACGCCTGCAAGAAAGCCTGTGATCAGCTGTTCGTGGATATTGAGACAATTGTTCTAAAGGTCTACGGCTAATTCTCAATATCTGCTTCCCAAAGAGAGGAACTGCGTTCATTTCAAGAGTCAAGAGAATTTTATTGTCATGTGTCCCAAATAGGACAATTCAATTCTGGCTTGCTGCAGCACAACAGAATATCTAAACATAATACAGAACAGGTGATAAAAACTCAGTGTGTCTATATACCATGAACTATATATGTACACAGTAAATAAACAGATAGAGTGCAATAGACTGTTATTGTTCAGAGCTTGTTTGATGTCATATTTAGTCGCCAAGAAGCTGTTCTTGAACCTGGATGTTCCAGATTTCAAGCTCCTGTACCTTCTTCCCGATGGCAACGGAGAGATGAGTGTGTGGTCAGGATGGTGTGGGTCTTTAATGATGCTGGCTACCTTTTAGAGGCAGCGACTGCGATAGATCCCTTCGATGGTGGGGAGGTCAGAGCCGATGATGGACTGGGCAGTGGTTACAACTTTTTGCACTCTTCTCCGCTCCTGGAAATTGAAGTTGCCGAACCAAACCATGATGCAGCCAATCAGAATGCTCTCCACTGTGCACCTGCAGAAGTTCGGGAGAGTCCTCCTTGACATACCGACTCTCCGTAATCTTCTCAGGAAGTAGAGGTGCTGATGTGCCTTCTTTATAATTGCATCAGTGTGCTGGGACCAGGAAAGATCTCCGGAAATATGCATGCCCAGAAATGTGATGTTTTTGATCCTTTCCACCATTGTCTCGTTGATATAAACGGGATTGTGGGTCCCTATCCTACCCCGTCCAAAGTCCACAATCAGTTCGTTGTTTTTGCTGATGTTGAGAGCTAGATTATTGTGCTGGCACCATTTGGTCAATCGGTCGACCTCACTTCTACACTCATCACCATCAGTGATTCGTCCCACAACAGTGGTGTCGTCAGCAAACTTGGTGATGGAGTTCGCACTATGTCCAGCTACACAGTCATGAGTATAGAGTGAGTACAGCAGGGGGCTGAGCATGCAGCCTTGAGGTGCTCCCGTGCTGATTGTTATCGAGGAAGACACATTTCCACCAATACGGACAGACTGTGGTCTGTGAATGAGGATGTCCATTGCAGAGGGATGCGCAGAGACCCAAATCCGTGAGCTTCGTAACCAGCTTGGAGGGGATGATGGTATTAAACGCTGAGCTGTAGTCTATGAACAACAGTCTGACATATGAGTTTTTGTTGTCCAAGTGGTCCAGAGCGGAGTGGAGAGCCAGTAAGATCGCATTCACCGTTGACTTGTTGTGGCAGTAAGCGAACTGCAGTGGGTCAAAGATTTTGTCGAGGTAGTTGATATGCGCCATAATCAACCTCTCAAAGCACTTCACCACCACAGACGTTAGTGTCATTTTTTGCCTTTGACATTGAGCAGCGTGAAATTCTGCGTCATGTTTGCACACAATGGCTCTCTCTTCACCCAGCCGTCGAACGTCTCCTGCAAAGCTGGCCAGCTCTTCCGACATGCTTTAGGTCCCTTGTGACCTGTCCTGTAGCACTGAAGAGGATTTTTGAGGTTGAAGAAAAACTGGAGCTACTGAAATTCATCTGTGCTTTTTCCACAATGTGGGGTGTATATTTGACCAACTCGTAAAAAAGCTGGAGGAAACAAAGCCCTGCATCACATATGTTTACGAGGAAGTCCGAAAGTTCAAAATGAAGATGCTTCAGCGGAAACAGGGCAGTGTTTTTTGGATACCTGATCAAGCAGCTGATGGACAAACAAGTGCCAGCACAAAGGTCCAAGCAGCAACAGGACTTGGTGAAGTTCTATGACTGTCATTACATACATTGACAAGTGGTTTGATTTCTCACCAGAAAATGTAATGATGAAACTGAAACCGATCGGCCTCTATGAGGAGCTCTCCTTCACTCTGGAGCTGGTGGTGGCTGCCCTCAGAGACAGTCAATATGGACCAACTCTATGAAGAGTTTTGTGCTAGCTGGGAGGAAATACAGAAAGCCAGACAGGATAGCACAAAATCCACCGGTGAGGGGGTGGCAGTTTTCCAAAACACAGGCAAAGCCAACTTGATCAACATGTTCAGGATTGTCCCATTTGTCCTCAGTGCGCCAGGCTTGAGTGCCTTTGTAGGAAGGATCTTCTCTCTGATGACCATTACATGGTCAGACTCAAGAAACGGATGCAGCGCAGAGCTGATCAAAAATGAACTTCAAATATCCGTGAAATGTGACTTGTCATGTTAGGACTTCTCTCTGGCTGTGCAAAAGGACAAAGGACTGCTTGAATCAGTCAAGAGCAGCAAGATATATCCATGGAAAAAGTAGACTTGGTGAGTCCCCCCCTCTTTTCCACTTTTGCAGTCATTATATGTCACACACAGAAAGGGTTATTTGGTGTTATTTCATGTCTGACTGGTCGTCAGATGATGCTCTGTATTATGCTTTGTTATAATTTGGTGTTACATTTCATATATAACACTGATGATATGTATACATGGTTCATATATTGGATTTGTTTACCTATTCTGGGTCGTTGGGTTTTTTTCTCTCTCGCTTTTGAGGAAGGTCCCTGTTACCATCAGCTAGCTGCCAGCCCCCTCACTCACTTCATCCCGGCCCTGCACCATATGCACACCGCCGCAGCACGCCACCTATTGTCCCTTATTTGGGAGTGCGAAAGTTGGAGACAGAGAGATCAAGAACTGGGTGAGAGGTGAACAAGATAATCCACGTGAATTTCACAGCAGGATGATAGTTAATAGTTTATAGTAAAACTGATGAAAACACAGAGAACTGCACACATGCAGTGGGCAGCACCAATGCAGCTCAGGTCAAGACAAATCAAGAGAGTTGATTGTCATGTGTCCCATGATAGGACAATGAAATTCTTGCATTGCTGCAGCACAACAGGATATTTAATAATAAATACAGAGCAGATCAGTATGTCCATAAACCATAGAATATATATTTCAGTAAACAGATAAAGTGCAATAGGTTGTTACAGTTCATAGTTTGTTTGAAGTTGTGTTTAATAGTCTGATGGCTGTGGGGAAGAAGCTGTTCCTGAATCTGGATGTTGCAGATTTCAGGCTCCTGTACCTTCTACCCGATGGCAGCGGAGAGATGTATGTGTGGTCAGATGATGAGGGTCCTAGATGATGTTGGCCGCCTTTTTGAGGCAGCGGCTGCAATAGATCCCCTCGATGGTAGGGAGGTCAGAGCCGATGATGGACTGGGCAGTGGTCACAACCTTTTGCAGCCTTTTCTGCTCCTGGACCTTCAGGTTGCCGAACCAAGCCACGATGCAACCGGTCAGCAAGCTCTCTACCGTGCACCTGTCGATGTAGCAGAGAAAGAGTTGGGGAATGGTGCTGGGACACAGTTCGAACAAGGACTGTTGAAATGCCACAGTTGCATTTTCAAATGCTGGAGAATGACTTCATGTTCTTAAATCTTTCCATGATGCTGCCCCTCCCGATCTTTGCCATTCTCCAACCTTACAAGCTTTCCACAGTTTTCCAGATTTTGTTTGACCATACAACATTGATATAATGCATTTGGCTCAGTAGATGCTGCCTCACCCGCTGAGTTTCTCCAGCATTTTTATCTACCTTTGGCTTTGTTGACGATAGTTTGAAAAAAAATAGTGGCTTTGAACGGCGAAGGTCGATAAGACTTAGCTCACCGTTCATTTCAAAGACTCACAGAGCTGGATGATAAATATCGCCAGCACCACCCACATACCAGGAAGTGTGCATGAAATGTGTCGGATCAAATTACATGCTGCAAGGCAAGGGAGTGTGCTTTATTTCCAATCAATTTCCCGAGCTTGTCTGTCTCCCCTGGACATTTGGAGCACTTGAATGCTGCTTGATAACAATTTTGCAAAGACTTGGACATGGCAAGATTAACAAAGATCGTCATTTTAGCAGTCTCAGTTGGCATTTTAGCAGTGTTATGGAGAGATACGTTTGACTCTGGTAAGGACTTTTAACATTGTTTAAAACACTTTTGCACTTAAAACGTTTGCTCTTAAAGAAATTAGGAGGGACTCGGTGTATTCTGCAACTCCTATTAGGTTTCTTCCTGGTAAAACACGTCTATGTGTTCTCACATCACTGGTTTGGTTGTTAGTTAGTAAAAGATTTTTCATTCAGCCTTTTATTGGCTTCTCATAAATGTACATAGCCTGATAAGAAGCATTTTTATCAATAGCTTTACTTTAATTTGTTGACGTTAACTGAAATCTCGTAACACTCGTGTCTTTTGGATGGTGTTTTAACAAGGTCTCTGATTGCGTGCAATTTCTTACATCTGACATTTATTGCACTTGTGTAGTTTACCGGAACAAGATAATATCTTGAGGAACAGGAGTCGGTGCACAATCTGTGCTGCCAGGCAGCGCTTGTTAGGGCTTTGATTATCCGGAGGTCGACACAGAATGCTGGAGTAAAACTCAGCGGGTCAGGCAGCATCTCGGGAGACAAGGAACAGGTGACATTTCCGGAAGGGAGCCTTCTTCAGATTTAGGGGAGAGGGAAACTAGAGGTATGCAACAAATCAGTGCCGGCACCGACGGCCAAGGAAAGGAGGAGCCCACAATGGTCCATTGTTGGCTGCGGAAGAGGAGATAAGGAAGAGATATGTGGATGCGACCAGTGGGACTGGCGTTGGAACAGTAGAACGGTGGCAGGACAACTAGGGTGGGGAGGGTCAGAGAGAGAGGGAAAGCAAGGATAGCCTGGAAAACTGCAAAGGGGTGGTGTTTAAGAGCCTTTCAGATAAGCACACAGAATGGTATGGTATAGAATGATATGGTACTTTATTTCTCACATAGAGGAACAGCATCTCATATTTCGCTCGGGCGGCTTACACCCCAGTGGTATGAACATTCACTTCTCTCCGCCCGTCCCCTACCTGTGTGAACCTCTGCCTCACCTGGACGGAGATGAGGGGGGTGGTGTAGGGACAGGTGTTGCATCTCTTGCAGTTGCAGGGGAAAGTAACTGGGGAGGGGTGGCTTGAGTGGGAAGGGACGAGTTGACCAGGGAGTTGCAGAGGGAACGGTCTCTGCGGAAAGGGGTGGAGATGGGAAGATGTGGCTGGTGGTGGTATCCCGTTGGAGGTGGCGAAAATGTCGGAGGGTTATGTGCTGTGTGTGACGGCTGATGGGGTGGAAGGTGAGGACTGTCCCAGTCATGAATGAAGGGAGGGTGAGCAAGAGTGGAACTCCAGGATATCGAGGGGACCCTAGTGAGAGCTTCTTCTGTAATGGAAGAGGGGAACCCCCGTTCCCTAAAGAATGAGGACATCTCTGATGATGTGGTTTGGATAATTTAATCTTGAGCGCAGATGTGGCGTAGATGGAGGAATTGGGAGTAGGGGAGCGGGTCTTTGCGGGAAGCGGGGTCGGAAGAAGTGTAGTCTAGATAGCTGTGGGAGTCAATGGGTTTTTATTTTATGTCAGTTGATAGTCTGTCTCCTGTGATGGAGACGGTGAGATCAAGAAACGGTAGGGAGATGTCGGAGTAGGTCCAAGTGAATTTGAGTGCAGGATGGAAATTAGTGGTAAAGTTGTTGAAGTTAGTGAGTTCTGCATGGGTGCAGGAGGTAGCACCAATGAAGTCAGCGGGATAAGGGATAGAGGGATATGGATCATGTACAGGCAGATTAGATCAGTTTAACTTGACATCGTGTTTGGCACAAACATGGTGGGCTGAAGGGCTCGATCCTGTGCTGTACTGTTTTACATTCTAATTCTAAAAGCAAGTCTTGCTATCTGGTTGTTGACTTTGTCATCTATTCAGCCTGCAGGAGTTAATATCTAATGGTTAAGATGCACAAGTTAATATCTAATGCTTTCTTTGTACAATGATAACATTTCCACAGGCACTGACAAGTGTGTCCCAAGCATTCCTGCACATTGGCTTCAGAGCCTGCATTAAGTGCACAGACATTAGCAGTGACAAGGTCCCTTAAGGGCTATTAAGCGGCATATTCAAGAGCAGCCATGGTGGCACAGGGGTAGAGTTGCTGCTTTACAGAGCCAGAGACCCGGGTCCGATCCTGACTACGGGAGCTTGTACGTTCTCCCAGTGTGTTTTCTCTGGGACCTTTGGTTTCCTCCCACACTCCAAAGATGTACAGGTTCATAGGCTAATTGGCTTGGTTTAATTGTTAATTGTCCCTAGTGTGTGTAGGATAGTGTTGGTGTGGACTCGGTGGACCAAGCGACCTGTTTCCGCACTGTATATATAAACTAAACTAAAAGATGTTTTTTCCTAAATTGTGCAGGAAGGAACCGCAGATGCTGGTTTATACAAAGTGCTGGAGTGACTCAGCGTGTCAGGCAGCATCTCTGGAGGGAATGGATGGGTGACGTTTCGGGTCAGGACCCTTCCTCAGACTGAAAGTAGAGGGGAGGGAAACTGGAGGTGGGAAAAGTGGAGAACAAAGCAGGCCGGGCAACATGAGCAAGTATTGTTGGCTGGGGAAGAGGACGTAACAAAGGGATACAAGGATGCGAACTGTGGAGGATTGGGGTTGGGGTGGGGGTGGGGGAGGGAGGAGGACGCGAATGCAAGGGGTACTTGAAATTAGAGAAATCAATTTACAAGCCAGCGTAGGAATATTGATCTCTCTAATCTCAACTATCCCCTGCATTCCCTCTTTCCCCCTCCTCCCCCACCCTTGTCGTTTTACTAGTTCCACTGTTCGCATTCTTGAATCCTTTAGTCATCACCTCTACTCCAGCCAACAGTGGACCATTGTGGGCTCCATCCTTCCCTGGTCATCTAATGCTTGGTTCTGGCCTTTTCCTACCTCCAGTCCCCTCCCCTCTACTCTCAGCCCGTAGAAGGGTCCAGACCGAAGATCCTATAGCAGTCCCGACCTGAAACGCTAGCCATCCCTTTTCTCCAGAGATGCTGCCCGACCCGCTGAGTTATTCCAACACTTTGTGCCTATCTTCTGCATTGTTTGTTTTTTAAATTCATGAATACGTTCCACTTTATGACACTTTGGTAGCCAATTCAGACTAGGCTGGTGGGGAATGACTGACTTCATTGAATTTGTCCTGCTATTTATGAGTAGAACATTTCTGCACCATTTTCCATATTGCTGGGTGTCTGCCAGTATTATAGGTCAACTTGAACCGCGTGACACGAGGTGACTGCCAGGGCCGGAGCACCACAGGCAGCATGTTGTTCAACCCATTGGATTTTGCCATCTCCGGTGTTACTTTACATAATGTGAAAGGAATCCTGTAAACAGGCAGCCCTGAGGGACAATCCACACGTGGTTTCTGGATGAGAATAAGGCACCAACACTCCAGTGTGCCTTTCATGCAGTTTTTCCATTCCGCTATCTGCAATGATGATGATTTGAAATGCTTTCTGTCAAGACCTGTTACACATGGGATTACACTGAAAGAGAAAGCATCTATTCTCACAATGATGGTGGCAGTTTAGAAGACTGGACACAATATAAAAATTGGGGGGGGGGTGGGAGAAAAGGGGCTATGAATGAATTAATAAGACGGAAAATTAATGCTAGGCAGATACAGAGCGCGTTTGTCGACTTCCTGGGTCAGGAATGCCCAGAGCCGTGGAAATTCAATCGGACGCAAATTCTCTGATACATTTTTCAAACTAGTACAGGGTTGGGACAATGACTCGGTCGTAGAGCTGCTGCCACAGAGCGGCAGAGACCCAGGTCCGATCCTCACTATGGGAGCTGTCTGTACGGAGTTTGTACGTTCTTCCTGTAACCATGTGGGTTTTCTCCGGGTGCTCCAGTTTCCCCCAACACTGCAAAGACATGCAGATTTTTTGGTTAATTGCTTTTGTCACAATTGTAAAAAATTGTCCCTAGAGTGTAGGATAGTGCTAGTGTACGGGGTGATCGCTGGTCGGCGTGGAGGTATTGGGCCAAAGAGCCTGTTTCTGCTCTGTATCTCTAAGTCTAAGAGTCTCGACCCTATCCATGTTCTCCAGCAATGCCGCCTGTCCCAGTGAGTTAAGGGCCTGTCCCACTTGGGCGTCATTTGGGCAACATTTAGGCCTATAAAGAGGTTGTCGCTTCGTGACGCGTGGTGAGGCGTGGTGACGCATGCAGTGACGCGCGGTGCTTCCGTGTCGCTCCAGGATATTGGAATGTTCAAAATCTTGGGGCGACATTTTGGTGTCTCATCGTATCGTCCTGTGGGTTACGCCCGATTAGGGTTAGGGAAAGGGACCACAGATGGGCTGTAAAATATTCTCCTTCAATGCATGGATTTTAATCATAAATATGTTATAATTAATACAATAAAATCAGTTGTGCTAATGAAAAGATGTCTGAGTCGTTCAGTTTTATTTATAGATGTATTGGTCCGCTTCCACATCCGATCACCGTCTCTATAACTTTTCACAGGGATGGATTCAGTGTGTGTAGACTGAACTCCCCTCTCCCCCCCTCCCGCCCCCATCCCTCCTTCTCCACCCCCCCTTACCCTTCTCCCCTACCCTCTCCCCCCCTTCTTCCCTTCCCCCCTCTTCCTCTCTTCTCCCCACTCCGCTCTTCTCCCCCTTATCCACTACCCCCCCACCCCTCAATCCCCTTCTCCGCTCTCCCTCCCATTCTTCCATTCTCAACCACCCCTCCCCCCCTCCACTTCCCCACTTTATGGGATAAATGCAGACTTTGGGAACGGCATCTCTCACCCTATCCCCTCCGCCCCCCCGCCTTGCTTCAAAATGGGTGGTGGGTGTTTAGACCCAGTGGACAGAGCAGATGGGTTGCACTGGTACATTGACAACCTTGCCTGTACCCAGTTGAAAAGGCCGCTGCCTCTGGGAGTTTGGAGAGACCATTGGAAGAGAGATCTGCCTCTGGGACAACTCGTAGCCAGCAGTTTAGTTCCCATGAGAAGCAGGTAGAACATTGGGGGTTCGAGTCCAAGCCCTGGGGCCCCTGTGTCACATTTAGTTCAGAGATACAGTGCCCTTCGGCCCACCGAGTCCACACCGACCAGCTAGGGTTAGGGTTAGGGCAAGGGTTAGGGCAAGGGTTAGGGTTTGGGTTTCCTCCCGCACTCCAAAGGCGCACAGGTTTGTATAAATTGTCCCTAGTGAGTGTGGGATAGTGTGCGGGGGATCGCTGGTTGCAGGCTGGGTCCACAAATGGGGGGGGGGTCAGGGAAAGTGGGGGGGATGGAGATTGGGAGAAGGGGACTTGAGGGGAGGGGGTAGTTGATAAGGGGGATGAAGAGGAGAGAAAGGGGGGAGACTGAAGGGGAGAAGTGTCGGGGGGAGTGGAGAAGGAGGGATGGGGGCGGGGGGGGGGGGGGGAGATGGGAGTTCAGTCTACACTCACTGAATCCATCCCTGTGAAAAGTTAGAGAGACGGTGATCGGATCTGGAAGCGAACCAATACATCTATAAATAAAATGGAATGAATCAGACATCTTTTCAGTTGCACAATTGATTTTATTGTATTCAATTTAATATATTAATGCTTAAAATCCATGAACGAAGAATATTTTACAGCCTCAACCCTAACCAGGCGTCACCCGCATGACAGCATACGTCAGCGTGTATGTGGCGCAACTTGACGGGTGTCAGTCACTGACGCTCCGCAGTCACCCAAATGGGACAGGCCCTTTGCTCTAGCATTTCATATATATGTTTTTAATAATAATAATAGTAAAATGTTTTCCTGTTTTCATTAATGAGTAGTGTTAGGGTGAATATTCTCACCCCGTCCCTCGAGGTGAACAGTCACACCCCGGTCGCTCCCTCTTCTCCCCGTTCCCTTCAGGCAAGCGGTATAGAAGTGTGAAAATGCACACCTCCAGATTCAGGGACAGCCTCTTCCCAGCCATTGTCAGGCAACTGAATCGTCATGTCAACAACTAGATTGCAGTCCTGGTCTACTATCGACCTCACTGGAGACCCTGGGACTATCTTTAATCGGACTTCACTGGACTTTATCTTGCACTAAACGTCATGGCCTTCATCCTGTATATTTACACTGTGGATGGCTCGATTGTAACCATGTATATCTTTCCCACTGACTGGTTAGCACACAACAAAAGCTTTTCACTCTACCTCGGTACATGCTGAGGGTGGATGGGGAGTGGGTGGGTGCTTCCTTATGTGGAAGAATCTAGAAGTGGGATTGCCGTTTACAAGTTAAGGGTTGTCAAACTTAAGATAGAGAATGAGGTAATTTTGTTTCTGGAAATCTCTTTCTGAAATTCTGATGGAAAAGAGAACTTTGAATATTTTTAAGGCAGACACTTGAAGAACAAGGGAGGAAAAGGAAAACTTTACCGCAGCAAGACAGGAATGCGGGTTTCAGATTACTGTGCAGAACAGCCACAATCTTATTGAAAGGGAGGGCAGGTTTGAGGAGCTGAGCTCTGAATTTGTCTGTCCCTAAATCCAGGGAGGATTCAGTTCATCCACAACCAAGTAACATTGCACATTCCACAATTTCAACTCCAGTAAAATGCATTACGGTTGAAAGCTGCATAATCTCCACATGGAGTTTCCCTGTACTGTAAATGTGACTCCCATTCACCATGTCCTGCCATTATTATCAGTGTAGGCGCGGTTGCATTTGTGATTCTGGAATTGCACTTGTTAGGCACACTGTTCCCTATTCTCAACACTTTTCAGGCAAAGCTGTGCAATTACAGAGAATAAAATTGTGATACTGGATGGTAGATTGGCCTTCCTGAGGGTGAACCTGCAGAAAGCAACTTGTCGGGATGGAGACTTAGGAACTGCGCAGACCGATTAGCGGGAGTCTACACCATCATCCTTTAATCTGTCCCTGCTCCATTCTGAGGTGCTCACCTGCTTCAAGAAGACCACTGTCATCCCTGCATCGAAGAAAGGCAAGATCTCCAGCCTTAATGACTACCATCCAGTGCACTTGACATCCACCATCATGAAGTGCTTTGAGAGACTGGTCATGGAACGCATTAAATCCAGCCTGCCAAGCAACCTTGGTCCACTGCAGTTTGCCGAGAGTTCCATGGCTGATGCCATCTTCCTGGCCCTATACTCATCCCTGGAACACCTGGAAATGAGAGACACCTACATCAGATTTCTATTCATGGACTACAGCTCTGCTTTCAATACCCTTATCCCATCCAAACTCATCTCAAAACACGTGGAACTTGGAGTCAGCACTCATCTCTGCAACTGGATCCGTGACTTTTTGACCAACAGAACCTACTCAGTGAGGATAGATGACAATAATTCTTAACACTGGTGCTCCGCAAGGATATGTTCTCAGCCCCCATCTTTACTCCTTGTACACTCACGACTGCAGCCAAGTACAAATCCAACTCAAGTTACAAATTTGAGGATGACAGCACCGTAGTGGACCGGATATAGAACAATGAAGAGACGGAGTACAGGAAGGAGACTGAGAACCTCGTAACCAGGTGTCAAGACACCAACCTGCGGCAAATACAGGAGGGTAGACTATTATCTGAATGGTGGCCGATTGGGAAAAGGGGAGTTGCAACGAGACATGGGTGTCATGGTACACCAGTCATTGAAAGTAGGCTTGCAGGTGCAGCAGGCAGTGAAGAAAGTGAATGGTATGTTGGCATTCATAGGAAAAGTATTTGAGTACAAGAGCAGGGAGGTTCTACTGCAGTTGTACAGGGTCTTGGTGAGGCCACTCCTGGAGTATTGCGTACAGTTTTGGTGTTCTAATCTGAGGAAAGACATTTTTGCCATAGAGGGAGTACAGAGAAGGTTCACCAGACTGATTCCTGGGATAGCAGGACTTCCATATGAAGAAAGACTGGTACAGGATACTGAATTGGATGATCAGCCATGATCACATTGAATGGCGGTGCAGGCTCAAAGGGCCGAATGGCCTACGCCTGCACCTATTTTCTATGATTCTAACCTTTCTCTCAATGTCAGCAAGGCAAAGATAGACTGATTCTTGATCAGTAAGGGTGTCGGGGATTATGGGGAGATGGCAGGAGAATGGAATTGAGAGGGAAAGATAGATCTGCAATAATTGAATGGTGGAGTAGACTTGATGGCGCAAATGGCCAAATTCTGCTCCTATGACATGAACATATGAAGACTTGCTAGAGCTCAGAGATCTCGAGAAGATCGTGGTTGGAGGCAATTACAGAGGTGGAAAGAGATGAGGCTTTGGAGAGGTTTGAATCATGGATTCATAGAAACATAGAAAATAGGTGCAGGAGTAGGCCATTCAGCCCTTTGAGCCAGCACTGCCATTCAATATGATTGCAGCTGATCATCCAAAATCAATAACCCGTTCCTGCTTTTTCCCCCATATCCCCTGATCCCAATTTTAAAACATGAGATGTTGCTAGAGATGGGATCGATGTTGGTCGGCAAGAACAGGGATGGGACTTGGTGTGGATTAGAACCTGGGACAGCAGAACCTCAGGTGTAGAGTGATGAGAACAGGGGAAGCCTGCTCTGAATAATGAAGACTACAACTAACAAAGGCTTGCATCATACCTTCAACACCACATTCACCAAGTTGAACTTAGTGCCTAGTTCACTAAGAGTTGGATTCACTGAAGATGGTTTTGGAGGGGAGGATGCTCCTAAAACTGCAGAGCATCTTGGACAATACAGCTCACCCCTTCCAAGACACACTGGTCAACCTGAGGAGTACCTTCAGCAACAGACTGGTTCCACCAAGATGCAGCACAGAAGACCACAGGAGATCCTTCTTCCCTATGGATATCAAACTCTACAACTCCTCTCCCTTATGTGGTGGGGTAGACTGAATGATTCCCCTTCCCCTTACCACCCCCCCTCCCCCAATCTTTGCACATCCCCAATCCCGGACTTTCCACTCGTCATTTCATGTATCTTGGGTTTTATGAGCTGTTGACAGACTAATTTCCCTCCTGGGATAAATAACTTTCCATCTTATCATATCGTATCGTAAAGTGGAGCAAAGTTCATGTGTCGAAAACAACGGCAGAAATAGATGCTTAGCAACTTGATCTGAAATTTATTCAGTTGGGCATAATGCTAAGGTTACAAACAATTTGGTTTAGTTTTAGACAATTGCCAGGCCGAGGGTTTGAATCTGACCAAATATAAAGTTTAGTTGAGTTTAGTTTAAAGATACAGCACGGAAACAAAGCCCTTCAGCCAACCGAGTCCGCACTAACCAGCGATCCCCGCACACTAACGCAATCATACACACACCAGGCTCAATTTATAATCTTTACCAAAGCCAATTAACCTTCAAACCTTCACATCTTTAGAGTGTGGGGTGAAACTGGAGCACTGGTAGAAACCCCATGCAGGTCAAGGGGTGAACGAACAGTCTCCGTACAGACAACACCTGTAGTCAGGATCGAACACTGGTCTCTGGCGTCTAAGGCAGCAACTATACTGCCGTGCCACCTTATGATGTGGGGGAGACAGAGAAATTGAGAGCACGGGATGGTGTCCTTGCAAGAGGCAAGGTGTGAGGGGTGTAGGCACTGTAAGGCAACGAGTCTCTCGCTGTGCCACTGTGCCGCGCCACAATCTAATGCTCAGAACCTGGGATCTTGACTATTGAATCTCTGCCAATAGTTGACCATGTTACCCGATTACGCTGACTGTGCACACATTATGTTCTGTAGGGTTGTGAATGCTCAGTAGGATTGGTACTAGACGAGTACTTTGCATCTGTTTTTTACCAAGGAGAAGGATATGGAGGAGACTGAGATCAGTCAGTGACATCAGTGTGGAGAATACTAATTTTCATGGGCATTTACAATTAATGGTAAGAACCTTCAGATGTACAGAGAGATCTTGCACCGTTGCCCTTTTTTTTCCAGAGTTTTAAAAAAAACCCACAGTGAAAAAAAAAATTGGGCGGTATATATTTTTTATTCTACACCAGGACGGAGGGAACCTTGCCTTTGGGCTCCTTGTCCCTCGTGCACCGGATGAATCCTGGAGTTGCGCGCGATGACCGAGAGGGCAGAGGCTTGTTCTTCCCCCGGAGTGGCTCATTCCGTTATCGCTGCTCGCTCTCTGAGTCTGGGCAGCTCACGTTGCAAAACCTGAGGGCAAGACTTTCGAAGGCGGCGTTGGAGGCAAACTTCTTCCTGGCCAGGTTCTCAGACTCCTGCTGAAGGCTCGAGACGCCGCTTTTAAATCTGGCGACGCTGAGGGATACAGCTCATCCAGGGCCAATCTGAAAAAGGGAATTAGGATTGCTAGACTCAATCACAAACAGCGGATTGAGGAGCATTTACGTGACAACTCCGACCCTAGGCGCATGTGGCAAGGTATTAAGTCCATGGCCGACTACCATAAAATCAACACCCCCCCCCCAGACAACGCCTCCCTCCCTAACGAGCTAAACCACTTCTATGCTCGCTTTGACCGGGACAACAAAACTCCAGCCATTAAAGTTGCTCCACCCCCGAATGAACAACCCCTCAGTCTCTCCACCTCTGCTGTACAAGACGCACTGAGCAAGGTGAATGAGCACAAAGCTGCCGGCCCCGATGGCATCCCCGGGCGGGTGCTCAGGGCATGTGCTGGACAACTGTCCCTGGTCTTCACTGACATTTTCAATCTGTCACTGGCCCAGGGTGTCGTCCCCACCTGCCTCAAGACATCTACCATTGTGCCAGTGCCCAAACACTCAGCGACAGGGAGCCTCAACGACTACCGGCCAGTGGCACTCACCCCTGTCATCGCTAAGTGCTTTGAGCGGCTGATCCTGGCTCACCTCAAAGCCAGCCTCCCCCCCACATTGGACTCCCACCAATTTGCCTACCGGACAAACAGGTCTACAGAGGACGCCATATCGGCGGCCCTACACTCTACCCTGACCCACCTGGACAGCAACAACACCTACATCAGGCTGCTGTTTATTGACTTCAGCTCCGCCTTTAACACTGTCATACCCGCTAGCTTGATCACCAAACTTAGCGGTCTTGGCATCTCCACCTCCCTCTGCAATTGGACACTGGATTTCCTCACTAACAGACCACAGTCTGTTAGGGTCAACAACCTCACCTCCTCCACTATAACACTGAACACCGGCGTGCCACAGGGCTGTGTGCTCAGCCCTCTCCTCTACTCCCTCTTCACGCATGACTGCATCCCCAAGTATGGCTCCAACGCCATTATAAAATTTGCTGATGACACCACGGTGGTAGGACTGATTAGTGATAATGACGAATCAGCCTACAGGGAGGAGGTCCAGCACCTGGCTACCTGGTGTGCCAACAATAACCTCGTCCTCAACTCCCAGAAGACGAAGGAAATAATTGTTGACTTTCGGAAGAACAGAGGGGGCAGACACACCCCCATCCATATAAACGGGACTGAGGTGGAGAGGGTCTCCAACTACAAATTCCTCGGGGTACACATCTCGGAGGATCTGTCCTGGTCCCTCAACACCTCAAAGCTGATCAAAAAGGCACAGCAGCGCCTGTACTTTCTGAGGAGGCTCAAAAAAGCCCACCTGTCCCCCCGGATCCTGACGAACTTCTACCGCTGCACCATTGAAAGCATCCTGACCACCTGCTTTACGGTATGGTACAGCAGTTGCACCGTGGCAGACAGGAAGGCACTACAACGGGTGGTGAAAACCGCCCAGTACATCATCGGTGCCCCGCTCCCTGCCATGGATGCCCTCCACCGAAAACGGTGCCTGAAGCGGGCCGGGAAGATCATCAAGGACCCCTCACACCCTAACCATGGACTGTTTGCCCTCCTCCCATCAGGGAGGCGGTACAGGAGCCTCAGGTCCCGCACCAGTAGGACGAAGAACAGCTTCTTCAACTACACCATCAGACTGCTGAACTCGGAGCCCAGCTGATAGACTTGTCTGTACCCTGTATTTATTTATTTCCGTACTGCTACCACTGCACTCTGTATTTATTTTTTTATATCGCTATCACTAAGAATGACGCTAAACTGCATTTCGTTGTACCTATACTTGTATTTGTGCAATGACATTAAACTTGAATTGAATTGAATTCTCGATCACCTCTGGCTTGAGTCCGCTGCTCGAAGAAACTGTCCAAGCCCGAGCAGGCTCGGGAGAAACAGCAGCTGAGGTCGGAGTGCGAGCGCCGTAATCCGCCTTCACCAACCCGCCGCTTGAGCGGCTCCTTGGGGCGACCTGCTGCTGCTTCTCGGGGTGCTGCTGGCATGGTTACAAGTGCACCCTGGGATGCTGCTGGCATGGCGACGTGGGGGGGAGTGAGGAGAGGGGAGAGGAGCAACGGGGAGCGGGCGTCAACCAGAGGAGGAGGGAGGGGTGGGGGGATGACAACACTCGCAGCATGAGCAAGACGGTGCAGACTTCAAAGTTTGTCAGATTTTTGAAGATTTTCATTAATAACTGGAGAAATATAGCATTACATTTTCAGATAAGGTGATTTTGTACTCCAGGGGAAAAATCTCTACCGGAATATGTATAATTTTTTACCGTTAGCGTGATCATGGCCAAACAAACACACACACAAACAAACACAAACACACACATCCAAGATCAGACTTTTAATAGCTACTAGACCAAATGGGACCCGTTGTGACCCGTCCCCACAATGCACGGTTGTGGCGGGAGGGGGCGGCCTGCGGCAACACACACACTCACCACCCCCCCCACCCAAACACACACACACTAACCACCCCCCTTGATATTATATTAATATTATTAATTCGCTCCTTTTATCCCATCCTCGCCCTATCCACTCACGTATAGCTCCCCAACTCGAAGGCTCGTCTAGAGAGGGAGGGAGGGTAGTGAGAGGGCAGAGAGAGAGGTGCAGAGGCAGAGAGAGAGGGGCAGACAGCGAGAGTGGGGGGGGGAGAGAGAGGGGGGAGGGAGAGTTGGGGAGAGTGGGAGGGAGAGGAGGGGGAGAGGAGGGGGAAAGAGAGATGGGAGAGGGGAAGAGAGGGAGGAAGGGAGAGAGAGGGGAGGGAGAGGGGAAGAGAGAGGGGGGGAAGGGAGAGAGAGGGGGGCAGAGAGAAAGAGGGGGAGAGAGGCAGGAGAGAGAGGGAGGAGGAGAGAGGGGAGGGAGCGAGACACAGAGCCGAGGCACGTGCCGACGGGCAAGCGAGCGAGTGTCGACCAAAGGAGCGCTGGTTGGGCCGACGCAGTCTTCAGCTGTGATCTTTGGTCTTCAGTCGACAGGGCTACTTTTGAACTACGGCGGGAGGAGGGAGGGGTGGGAGGTGATGTTAGTCGCAGCGTGAGGAGATGGCAGGCAGGCAGATCCATTGTCACGTCATCAGCGCAAAACAGGCGTTTTGATTTCAAAGTTTGATCGGATTTGTGAACATTTTTATTTAACTCAAGAAATAACGCACAAAATTTTCAGGTAAGCTGATTTCGCACTTCAGGTGGTAAATCTCTACCAGAATATGTAAAAAATATCCTGTTCGCACGTCGTTTTTTCCAGAAGTGAAAACACACACACGAACAAATACACACATACTCACATCCAAGATCAGACTTAATAGTTACTAGACCAATTGGGACCTGTTGTGACCCGTCCGCACAACGCACGGTTGCGGGGGGCGGCCTGCGGCAGTACACACACTAACCATCCCCCCCCCACACAAACCATCCCCGCCCCATCCACTCATGCATAGCTCCCCAACTTGCAGGCGCGTCTAGAGAGGGAGGGAGGGGAGGGAGGGGAGGGGGGAGAGGGAAGGAGGGTGGAGAAGGAAGGTGGAGTGGGAGGGTGTGATGCCAAGTGAGACGCTGCGTACGACATCGAGATGCTGCTAACGCCTGTTGAGAAGCTGCTTACGCCCTCATTGCGCCTGCGGGCCGACAGGCCGTTGATGCGCCGGCTCTGTCACGCTGGCTCAAGCCAAAGATTGGCTGTTCCCCCGCTGCTTTTCCAAGGACGGCGAAAATCAGTGGGGGAGCAGCCGATCTTTGGCTTGAGCTAGCGTGACAGAGCCAGCCCGGGGGGGGGGGGGGGGGGAATGGAGGAAGTAAAATCGCCAGCAAAATACGAAAAATGTCGCCGTTTTCGGAGGTGAAAAAATGAGTGAGTTGGGGAGGGGGGGATTTTATTAAAAAATGTCTACATAAAAATGTCTAAATGTAATGAGGAGTGGATATGCGAATGTAAAAGTGAAATCGCTAGCGAAATGGAAAAAATTCAAATTCACATTTCAAAAATAGTTTCACTATTCAGTAGTACTGATTTTCAGTATTCCCTACTGATGTTTGAGAAAACATGAGGTTGCATGTAAATCACTGATTTTCAAAAATCCAGTTTCAGTGTGGTACGTTCTATTGCATTTATGTGAGAAATACCGATTTCCCCAACAAAATACTGATTTTCAGCCATCAAAATACGGAAATGCTCGGTGAAACTCTGCAATTCTGCAGCTCTGCAATTATTCATAATCAAATTGTGGTTGAGAATTCAAAATGTGAATTGTGATCTTGTTTATGAGTCATCATATAGTAGTATGACAGTAAAATAGGTTAGTTTGAAAGCGATCATAGTAATAAAAATGCACCATTTACTTTGACTAAATGTTGCATTCACACCACTATTCCATGTTGAAATTGATGTGATGTGAAGTTGTTAGGTCAGGAGGACCATTAAAGGTACACTGCACACACTAACACAGTCTAACAGTAACAGGCAATCAAATCAACACACAAAACATTTTCTAAACTTTATTTGCCGTTTTTGCATGCTAACATTTTATATAACATTTTACAACAGTACAACTTGATTATTAAACCAAGGACAATTTCAATTCTTGTTTTAAAAAAAATGTATACAACAATGACTCAACCAAAATTATTTCTGAAATATTGGTCCTAAATTTGGTGCAAAAATGCTCCAAAATAAGGCTTGGAATGCACCAGAGAGCATCTAAAACCCCAGAAAGCATCTAAAACACCGGCCGCGAGGGACTTTGAGCTTCGTGCTTCGTGCACATTATTTCACATAAAATGTTTGCAATCCTGTCATGCCACCTCCCCCCCCCCCCCCCTCCCTTTTCGAAAAGCTTTGTACGGGCCTGTCTTGGGGTCTAAAGCCATAACTCCCTGAAAGTAGCAAAACAAGTAAATAGCGTGGTATGCTTATCTTCATTGGGTGGGGCATTGACTATAAAAGTCAGGAAGCTGTGATGCAAGTTTGATCGGCATTGTTAGGTTGCATTTGGAGTATTGCGTGCTGATTAGTTTAGTTCAGAGATGCAGCACGGAAACAGGCCCTTTGGCCCACTGAGTCCGTGCCGACCAACAATCCCAGCACACTTACACCATCCTACACACACTAGGGACAATTTACAATTATACCAAGCCAATTGACCTATAAATCTGTACGTCTTTCGAGTGTGGGAGAAATTTGGAGCTCCCGGAGAAAACCCACGCAGGTCACTGGGAGAACGTACAAACTCCATACAGACAAGCACTCATAGTCAGGATTGAACCTTTGTCTCTGGCTCTGTTTAGTTTACAGATGCAGCACGGAAACAGACCCTTTGGAATAGGAATAGGAGGAATAGGAATAATGTATTGTCACGAAACTAGGCACAGTGAGATTCTTTGCTTGCATACACAATGTACACAAATATCAGCCACCTACAGCGCTGACAAAGTTACAAAGCACGCCGGCTCCCCCTTTTGTCCCCCCCCCCCCTCCCCATTGTCGTTTGTCCCTTCCATTGTTCATTGTTCGTCCCCTCTCCCCTTTCGCCAGTCCCACCATGCCGGGTTCTCTACATTTTCATTGACCGTCGACCACAGGTCGACCCGCGAGGCATCGTCCCCGCTGCGAGGTTTACCACCGCCGAGGCCCCATTGTCGCGAGGCTTCACCGCTGCTGCCGCCAAGACCCCACCCGTGTCGACGCCCCACTTCACGCCTCCATGGTGCCGACCTGTCCCCCAGCCGCAGGGTCCATCGGCTGCTTCACCCGACCCGGGCTTCTACCCACGAGGCCCCGGCCGGGCCCCGACCCGGGCTTCTACACGGCGAATCGGGAGGCAACAAGACCGCGGCGCCTAGATAAAGGTCTCCAGCTGCGTTCCCAGTCCATAGGCACGGTCCGTAGGGAAGCCCCTGAGATCCCAGCACACTTACAGGATTATACACACACTCGGGACAATGTACAATTATACCAAGCAACGACCTACAAACCTGTATATCTTTGGAGTGTGGGAGAAAACTGGAGCACCCGGAGAAAACCCGGGTTCACAGGGAGAACGTTCATACTCCGTACAGACAAGCACTCATAGTCAGGATTGAACCTTGGCCTCTGGCGCTGTAGAGCAGTACCGTTACACCACTGTAGCATTCATGTACAGAGCGATCTTGTAGGTATGTTACAAAACTTATCTTCAGCGGCACTGCAGTTCTGTCACTGGCCGTGTGCGCGACTTTGGCGCCTTTTGGGGGGGGCGGGGGGGGTTTAAATGCGGTATTCCCCTGCCTTTCGGAATTATATTTTCTCGGAGTGCGAGCTTTTTCTGGAGACTGACTGCCAGTAAGTGACTTTTTTTTTATAATCGCCTGACTATTTCAGCGCTGCAGTAAAATAAAAATTAGCTTCTAATGCCATGAACGCCGACAACGGGGACGGATTTTATATAGGGGACAGGTAAGTGAAAGCTGTTTCTTTTTTCATATAAACTTGCTTGTTTAGATGACCTTAATCAACATTTCATGTTGCAAAGCGGTGATTTATTCCCCATATGAACTGGCATATTTTTTCTGGCGATATGGGGTTTAAATTCACCGCAACCGCAACGTTACGATCCATCGGGTTCCATAAAATCCCACTCGCAAGTTGATTTAAATGGCCATTAATTTACAGGCATTAAACACTAAATTCCTTCAATTTGGCCTATAAATTCATAACAATGAGATTTAAAAATCATGTTATATTGTGAATTCTTATGTGAATGTTATTTGGACACTTAGGCTTTTTAAAAAATGTTAATAATTTCTTAAGAAATGGATAGATGTTTAGATCTAGTAATTGAATTTTGTAATTAGGTACAATTGGGTAACTAACTAATTATATGCTTGAATTTCAGGTCATCCAAGTAAGATTGTTTCATATTTGTTTCAGAATGCTTCAATCTATAACAACTGAAAATTTATTTCAGTTCTCTTAATTTTTAAGAAAGTTATGATCACAACTTTTGAGTTAAGTCAATGGAAAAGCAATAGGGAACAAGATGCTAATTTCCTAGTATGAAAATGGCCATACCTTTTTCAATACTGTAGATATGAAAGTGAATTAGGTGTCAAATTAAACTTCTTTTTATGCTTCATCTGATGGGATAAATTGCAGCCGATTTTTAATATCTCAAAATTTTGTAACATTGCTAGATCTTGGGGTCTAAAGGCATAACTCCTGAAATTGTTAAACCAAGTAGATAGTGGTATGTTTGTCTTCATTGGTCAGTGCCTTGAGTATAAAGGTCAGGAGGCCATGATGCAAGTTCATAGGGCATTGGTTGGGTTGCATTTGGAGTATTGCATGCAGTTTTGGTGGTCCCAATACAGGAGGCTTTGGAAAAGGAGCAGAAGAGGTTTGCCAGACGATGGCTAGATTAGAGGGTATTAGCTGTGAGCAGAGGATGGACTTGGTTGGTTTTCTCTGGAACTTTGTAATTTGAGGGGAGACCCAATGCCAGTTTATAAAATGATGAGAGGCATGGATAGAGTAGACAATCCCAACTTTTTTTCTGGGATGGAAATATCAAAAGTGCAAAGGGGATGTACTGGGCAAGTTTTGGAGCATGATGCCAGTGGTGTTGATGGAGGCAGATGCGATGGCATTGAAGAGGCTTTCAGATAGACACAAGGTTATGCAGCACACAGAAGAATATAGATCACGTCGAGAGAGATGCGATTTAACATGTTCGGCACAAACGTTGGGTGTATAGGGCTTGTTCCTGTGTAGGGAGGAACTGTGTAGGGAGGAACTGCATGGGTTGAATCACACTGAAGATAGGGACAAAGTGCTAGGGTAACTTGGCGAATCAGGCAGTATCTCTGGATAAAAGGGGTAGGTGATGTTTTGGGATTGACACTGTTTTTTAGACTGAGTCAGGGGAGAGAAAAACGAGAGGTATGAAAAGGCTCATAACAAATCCCAGCCGGCACCGATGGCCAAGGAGCCCACAATGGTCCATTGTTGGCTGTGGAAGAGGTGATAACAGAGGGATACAAACACTAACAAGCAGGCTGACTTGGGTGAGGGAAGGATGGTGAGAGAAGAATGCAAGGATTACATGAAATTAGAGAAATCAAGATTCGTACCGCTGGGGTGTGAGATGCCCAAGCGCAATATGAGGTGCTGTTCCTCCAATTTGTGCGTCCCTATCCTACCCCTTCCAAAGTCCACAATCAGTTCCTTGGTTTTGCTGGTTTTGAGAGCTAGGTTGTTGTGCTGGCACCATTTGGTCATGGTTGATATATCTATTCTTCCTAACCCCTTTCTCCTGCCATCTCCCAATAACCTAGGCCACCTGTACTAATCAAGAATCTATCTACCTCTGTGTTTAAAATATCTCCGCAGCCTTCTGTGGCTAAGAATTCTACAAATTCACCACCCTCTGACTAAAACATTTTCTTCTCATCTCCTTCCTAAAAGAACGTCCTTTAATTCTGAGGCTATGACCTCTAGTCCTAGACTCTCCCACTAGTGAAAACATCTTCTCCACAACCACTCTATCCAAGCATTTCACTATTCTGGATGTTTCAATGAAGTTCTCCCCTCATTCTTCTAATCACCAGCGAATACTGTGCCAATAAACTCTTATCGTAGGTTAACCGACTCATTCCTGGGATCATTCTTGTAAACCTCCTCTGGAACCCTCTCCAGAGCCAGCACATCCTTCCTCAGGTTTGTTCCTGTACTATTCTGTTCTATGTGAAGTATTCAAAAGCAAATGGTTCATGCCTTTCTAATTTTTCTGATTTATTTTTTGAACAGAGATACTCTCTGGAGCCCATGTCCTGTTGACTGGAGCTAGTAAAGGGATTGGTGAACAGATGGCATACCACTACGCCAGGTTCGGCAGTGAACTTGTGATAACTGCACGCAATAAAACTCTACTGAAACAAGTAAGGCAGTAAATAATAAATAATGGTCAAACGAACAACACCTTTCTTCAGCACAGGACTCCCCAAAGCATAGACACAAAATGCTGGAGTAACTCAGCGAGACAGGCAGCATCTCCGGAGAGAAGGAATGGTTGACGTTTCCGGTCGAGATCTTTCTTTTCTCCAGGGATGCTGCCTGTCCTGCTGAGTTGCTCCAGTATTTTGTGTCTAAATTTGATTTAAACAGCATCTGCAGTTCCTTCCTCCACACCTCAAAGTCATTGAAATCTCTCAAGAGTATTTCCTGGTGGTGAATCGTGTTTGATGCCCAGCAAGGCCTCAGGAACAGGAATTTTGATTTTTTTCTTCAAATACGTTCCTTGTCATGGAGTAATACAGCATGGAAACAGGCCCTTCAACCCATCTCGTCCATGTTGACCCATCTATGCTAGTCCCATTTGCCTGCAGTTGGCCCGTATCCCTCAAAATCCATTTCTTATCCATAAAGAATCCCCAACATTCCCATCAATTCCCCTCCCAATTCTACCACTCACCTACACACGATGGTAATTCACAGTCCAAAACTTACCAGTCTGAAGAAGGGTCCCGACCCGAAATGTCATCCTTCCCTTTTCTCCAGAGATGCTGCCTGACCCGCTAAGTGGTTATCGTTGACATAAACACGTCCTTTGCTTTCACATTGAGCCCACTGATCTGATGTGGGAGGAGGCAGGCGATCCGAGAGAAACCCACGCAGTCACTTCCAAAAACATTTCTTATTCACGATATAAACTAATATACTCTGGGCATGTTGATAGGATGGCACAGACAATAGTCAATGGTAGACAGAAATTCTGGAGAAACTCAGCGGGTGAGGCCACATCTGCGGAGCGAAGGAAATTGGCAATGTTTCGGGTCAAGACTCTTCTTCAGTCAATAGTCAATGGTGGTTTATTATCACATACACAGACGCACAGTGAAATTCTTTTTTTACGTACATAGAGTCATTGTGGAAACAGGCCCTTTGGCCCTTAGGTGCCCACACCAGCCACCATGTCCCAGCTACACAAATCCCACCTGCCTGCGTTTGGTCCATATCCCTCCAAACCTGTCCTATCCATGTACATGTCTAACTGTTTCTTAAACGTTGGGATGGTCCCGGCCTCAACTACCTCCTCTGGCAGCTTGTTCCATACACCCACCACCCTTTGTGTGAAAAGGTTACCCCTCAGATTCCTATTGAATCTTTGACCCTGGCACATGTGCCCAAGGACCCAGACTATGGCCATGCCCTCTCTGCTCAATGTTTTCTCTCACCTCTGCGCTGGAACTTTATACAGGTGCCCTGTGGCTGTCATCGTGAGAGTCCATTAGTATCTGACAATCTCACTGGTGATAAACTTGGCAACTACACAACAGGTCAATAACTCATCCCTTTCCACTCAAACCACCCCCCCCCCCCCCCCCCTGCAACCGTAGGAGATGCAACACCTGTCCCTGTACCTCCTCCCTCAACTCTGTCCAGGGACCCTGACAATCCTTGCACCTCCTCCAACCTTACCTGCTGTATCCGTTGTTCAAGGTGTGGACTCTTATACATCAGCGAGACCAAACATAGACTGGGCGATCGTTTCGATGAACACCTTCGCTCAGTCCGCCTGGACCTTCCTGATCTCCCGGTTGCCAAACACTTGAACTCCCCTTCCCATTCCCACAATGACCTTTCTGGCTTAGAACTCCTCCATTGTCAGAGTGAGGCTCATCGCAAGTTGGAGGAACAGCATCTCATATTTTGCTTGGGCAGCTTACAACCCACTGGTATGACTATTGATTTCTTTAACTTTGAGTAACCCCTGCAAACACTCTCTCTCCATCGCTCCCCCACCCAAGTCGCACCGGGTTCCCATTCTCACCTCGCAAACAGCTGGCAATGGCCTGTTTCCTTTATCGTTGTTACTCTTTTGCATATCTTTTATTCATTTGTTCCATATCTCTCTACGTCATTGTCTATATATCTCGTTTCCCTTTCCCCTGGCTAGTCTGAAGAAGGGTCTCGACCTGAAACGTCACCGGTTCCTTTTCTCCAGAGACATTGTCTGACCCGCAGGGTTACCCGAGCTTTTTGCATCTACCTTCTGTGCAAATTCATCTGGAGTTTGAACAGCTCAGTCGAGCTCCCTACCTCAACCACTCTTATGAGAGAGTTTTCCCAGGTTTCCTCTGCCTTTGTGTGAAGAAATGGTACCTGAAATCTTCCTTAGATCCGACTTTTTAAAGACACTGCCTATTTGTCCTCAGCTGCAAAAAAGCATCTGGTGTAGACGGCCGTGCCAAGGCCCCCAGTGCCAGAGACCCCAGTTCAATCCTGACCTCTGCTGCTGTGTGGACATTGCACATCCTCCCTGTGACTCCGTGTGTTTCCTCTTGGATCAGGTACTGATCTGATTTCCTCCCACATCAGACCTGTAGGTTATATGTGGAAACAAAGAACTGCAGATGCTGGTTTGTACCAAAGATATTCACAAAATTCTGGAGGAGCTAGGCGGCTAAAGGGCCTGTCCCACTTTGTGGTTTTTTTTCGGCGACTGCGAACGTCAGTGACTGATGCCATAAAAACCGTCAAGTTGTATGTCACGCGTCACCGACACGTGAAGCACATCACCCACCCTCACACTACACCGAAGTATAATAATCACATTGGAAATGAACACCTGCTTCCTTGTCAGTTTGCCCGCTGCTCGAACAGATAGCGCTCTGGAGTTTTATGTATGAGTCGCTCTCTGCGAGGTCTCTGTTTCGACCTAGCAGTATCCTGTTTCTATCTTGCCACGCTACACTCCCGTACTCCCAGCCGAGTTGGATCTCTGCTGCAGATATCATTCTGCTTTCAGTTCCCACCGTTTGTAAATTCCGCCCCGCTGCCTTTCCCCTAGACATACCAAGGCCAATAATCTTTAAGCAATCAGCGCCCAGTCCCAGTCCCCGAGATCGCTGCTTCTAAACATTCTCCTCCGGCTTCAATCTACACAAGCAAGCTTGTGTTCACCCTCGTGGACTGCTCAGACCCCCTCGCTAGTTATTTGGAGTCTCTTTAAATTGCGATACGATCTTTGTGATTACAAGAACAATGAGGACCACCCTTGCCAGTCATTCTCAGATGTCGCCTGAAATCCAGGGGCGAAAGGGACGACAGGTGCTGTCTGTGTGGAGTTTATACGTTCTACCCATGACCACATGAGTTTTCCCCGGGTGCCCAGGTTTCCTCCCACATTCCAAAAGCGTGCAGGTTAATGGGTTTCGGTAAACATTGTAAGTTGTTCCTAGTGTGTAGGATAGTGCTAGCGTTAGGGGTTCACTGGTTGGCGTAGACTTTGTGGGCCGATGGGCCTTATCTCTAAACTAAGCTAAAACTATTTGACTTAGGAAGTTGGTTAAGGACAGCTTAAAAACCTTATCGTGGCGGTTTTTACAACTTATTAAAGTTCTACCTTCGATGAGCCACCAATCTGTCGGAGATGGTTAGAAAAGTAGTCTCACGCTCTCCACGACACATTTGAGACGGCAAAGATGAGTCTTCCAGACGTAGTCTCTTGATTCACATCTTCTTTATTGTAGTAACACAAAACAATGAAATAAGTCATCACTTTCCGTTCTTCATCGTCGTTCCATTCCTGTCATATAAATCATAAAAACTTCTACATATATATGTCCCAATCATGCTCGTGGTCTCAGTTTCACCCCAATGCCCGACATCAAACTGAAACTAATCATCAAGGACCCCTCACACCCTAACCATGGACTGTTTGCCCTCCTCCCATCAGGGAGGCGGTACAGGAGCCTCAGGTCCCGCACCAGTAGGACGAAGAACAGCTTCTTCAACTACACCATCAGACTGCTGAACTCGGAGCCCAGCTGATAGACTTGTCTGTACCCTGTATTTATTTATTTCCGTACTGCTACCACTGCACTCTGTATTTATTTTTTTATATCGCTATCACTAAGAATGACGCTAAACTGCATTTAGTTGTACCTATACTTGTATTTGTGCAATGACATTAAACTTGAATTGAATTGAATTGAATCATCTGAGAGTCTGTGCCAGAATCCTCCAGCTAAAAACACGCCCCAGACCACGTATAAAATCCCACCCACATTAACACAGGC
This sequence comes from Raja brachyura, assembly GCA_963514005.1. The sequence goes on from OY740810.1 coordinate 32,927,844, forward strand.
AGATAATAATTAAAGGTAACTAGACATGACTATAATAAACGTACTTAAGTTAAATGGCTCCAACAGAATTAGTTTTGAAAATGTTCTCCATTCTGTAGCGTGAACTTCAGGGGTCAGAGTTGGTCATCCTACCAACAACTAGCGAGCAGTCCTGAGCTACCATCTAGTCGGGGAGATCCTCAGACTATATTTAATCGGACTTTACTGGACTTTATGTGCATTAAGCGTTATTCACGTTATTCCCTTTATCATGTATCTGTACACTGTAAATGGCTCGATAGTAATCCTGCATTGTCTTTCCGCTGACGAGCAACAACATCTTTGCACTGGACTCGATGGGCCAAAGGGCCTGGTTTAGTCCTGTATCTGTAAACCAAAGTAAACCCAGTGGCTGCATTCACCGGGAAGTGGTCAAAGGAGCCACACTGCTGCTTTGTGCTAGTTTTGGCTGTGAGCCCACATTAACCTACATTTTCATCCATTTTGTTTTGGAAGGTGGAGGAAAAGTGCTTGCGTCTTGGAGCTCGGAAAGTCCACTCCATCTCCGCCGACATGTCTGACCCAAAGAGTGGAAATCAAGTGGTGCAATTCGCTCTGGAAAAACTAGGTTAATGTTTAATTCTTATCAGTGCGAAAGTAGATTGGGAGATGTTATTACTTTCCCCCCGGCACATTGCTGAGAGACAAAAGGGAAAAAGGTTTGATGCTAAGTGTCAGAAATATGAAATCAAAAGTCAAGAGGCGTGCAGTGGTAACGTTGCTGCCTTACAGCGCTCGAGACCCGGGTTCGATCCTGACTACGGGTGCTGTCTATACAGAGTTTGTACGTTCTCCCCGTAACCGCCTGGGTTTTCACAGGGTGCTCCTGATTCCTCCCACATTCCAAGGGCGGCAGGTTTGAAGCCTTTGTAAATTTCCCCTAGTGTGTAGTACAGAAAGGTTGGTCTGGACTTCGTGGGCCGAAGGGCCTGTTTCTGCTCTGTGTCTCTGAACTGAACTAAAAAAGTAAAGAGTGTTTAATTGTTTAGTTTAGAGACACAATGCAGAAACAGGCCCACCGACCAGCGATCCCCGCACACTAACACTATCCTATACACACACGAGACAATTTACATTTATACCAAGCCAATTAACCTACAAACCTGTATGTCTTTGGAGTGTGGAAAGAAACCGAAGATCTCGGAGAAAACCCACGCAGGTCACGGGGAGAACGTACAAACCCTGTACAGACAGCGCCCGTAGTCAGGATCGAAACCGGATCTCTAGCGCTGTAAAGGGCCTGTCCGACTTGGGGGCCATTTGCGTGTCACGTAGATGGTGCGCGAAGATTTTGTACATCCCAAAATCCTGGGGCGCCACGCCTCACTGCCTATGTCTCCACACACCATGCGCGCGTAATGCGGACCGTGTGCGGCACGACGCGCACATCGTGACACGTAAATGATGTAGCGTAAATTACATGCAAATGACGCCCAAGTGGGGCAGGCCCTAGAGGCAGTAGCTCTACCGCTGCACCAGTGTGCCGCCTTAAATATATGTATTGGCAACGGAACTAAAATTTCATTTCGGAGTCACGTGAGTGACTTCGTGAAGAGCCCGCCGGCGCGCATGCTCGACATATCGTCGTAACGCGTTGCTGCGACGGCTGACGGAGGAGCGTGCTCCTCGCCAGCCCTTCATAAGGGAACCACGCAGGTAAGTATGCTACCTTAAGTTGGTGGTTCTTGTTGTGTTTGCTTCACAGCAAGAACATGGATGGGAGTTTGAGAGGCCGGAGATCGGGAAGAAGTCGCCGGCCAGCAGTTCCGGAGCGAGAGTTGTCGGGGGTACCTGCAACGCAGACCGGAACGAGGGCGGAGATGTCGGTGAGCTCTGTCTTTTCAGGTCCGGACCCGCCCGCACACCACAGCTCGGAGGAGTTTGACGAGGAGGAATGTGGTGTGCCGCCAGAGCAGGACGACCCTGCCATGGCAGTCCGGTCGTCAGCAGGCTTGCTGACGGCCTCGAGCAGACGGGTCCGTGCGGCTGCACGGCCCGCTTCACGAAGCCCCCTGCGCAGGGGAAGGGCAGGAGCCCAGACGCCTAACCCTGTCTGGGCTAAGGCTCTGCCTGCCGCTAAGGAGCGGTCAGGTTCCAGGACGGGACCCGGGGCAGCTGTGAGGTCCAGCCGTCGCCCCCCAACTTCCGACGCCGGGACGAGTCAGTTGGGGGTCCCGTCACGGTCGCCGAGCCCCCCATGGATGGGTGGGCGAGACCATGCGTCGGCAAGGTCCACGATGTGGGCAGCTGGCAAGCCTGCACGGGCCCAAGGTATCCAGGCTTCGGCTGGTGCCGACACTATGCCGCATCTGTCCTTAGAGGCAACGGCTTCCGCTCCCGCTACACGGAGGCGGTTGAACACGCCCGTGCAGGAATCGCGCAGTTTCGCCTCGGCGGCTGTCGACGACAACTACCGGCACCTGCAGGGCCTCGACGAGGTGCGGGCCGATGACAGGAGCCCCGGCCAATTTTCAGAGCTGGAGGACTCCGACCACCTGAGTGTTCAGGGTGAAGGGCGTATTGACCGTATAGAGCGGCTGCTGGAACGTCTCATCCAACATCAACAGGCATCCAGCAGCGATAGGCACAGGGCTTCATCACCAGCTTCATACACCAGCCTGGAGCAGCAGGACGAGGAGGCCGTGGGCGACCCCATCCCACCCCCGCCTGAATTACCGGCGGAGGACCTCCTCGATGTGGCCACCAAGTTTGCAGCCCCTCATTCCTTGGGGCTTCCTATCAATACAAAGCTGGCAGCCACTGTGGACTTCCTAAATAATCACCAGCTTCAGGAGGAAGTTCTATTACAAGCCATGAGCCGTCACAAGGCTCCATCAAACTGCAACTCCCTCAACGTGCCTGTGGTCAATACGCCGATATGGGGCAACATCAGTGCGGCTATCCGTCAGCAGGAGCTGAAGATTCAGCGGATCCTGAAACTCCTCAAGGCCGGGATTACTGCCTTTGTGCGGTCGGTCGATGGAGAGGAGCTTAATTTGGACCAGGAGGATGCTCTGGCGCTTCTATGCGCTACTCAAAACGAAATTAACGGCTTTCGGAAAAATAGCATCCGCCCAGCGCTCAACCCCAAATTTGCAGGGTTGTGCAAACCACCGCCGCCGCCGCCGCCCCGTCAGCTCTTTGGCGAAGACCTTTCCAAAAGGGTCAGAGAGCTTGATGAACAAGCCAAGACCGTGGGGCTCATGCGCTCTCAGAGTGCCCCCACGCCATCGAGCTCCAAAGCTTCGCTTGGCCGCTCACGAGGGTCTGCCAGCATGTCTACCAGGAATTACCCTCCAGGTCCAAACCGATATCAACCACCCCAACCACAGGGGTCTTTTTTAGGACAGGCTCGGCAGAAGCCGAGATGGAAAATGAGGACGCCACGACCTCAAACCAACCCAGCACCTCTACGTCCACCCACTCGTGTCAGGGACCGCCGGTAACCACAGAGGTGAGGCGGTCTGGTTCTCTTTTTTCTCTTTGTTTAACTTCACATGTTGGTGGGCGTTTGCGGTTGTTTGCGGGTGCATGGGGTAATATTACCAGTGATGAGTATGTGTTACGGAATATTCAGGGCCATAGCATTGAGTTTACTAATGGGGACATCCCTCCGTCTCAGCATAGACCGGGTCGTATGTTTAAACTAACGGCTGCGGAACAGTCCGTAGGCTATAAGGAAATTTTAAGGTTGGAACAGAAAGGGGTCATAGAGAAAACGGTTCATGAGCCCGTTGAATTTGTTTCCAATATTTTTACCCGACCTAAGAAAGATGGAGGCTGTAGAGTCATTATTGATCTGACCACTCTGAATAACTTTGTAACATATACTCATTTTAAAATGGACACGTTTGAAACGGCCAAATCATTGATCTCACAAGGGTGCTTTATGGCATGTATTGATTTACAGGATGCGTACTATACCGTACCCATGCAAAAATATTACAGAAGGTTCTTAAAATTTATCTGGATGGACCAGCTGTGGCAATATAGGGCGTTGCCTAATGGGCTCACCACAGCCCCTCGATTATTTACTAAATTGGTGAAGCCAATTATGGCTTATTTAAGACAACGACATCATGTCGTGATGGCCTATTTAGATGATATTTTAATTATCGGACACACCTTGGAATCAGCTCAACAAGGGGTTGCAGCTGCGGTCAATTTGTTCCAACAGCTTGGGTTCATTGTTCATCCAGAAAAATCTAAGTTCTGCCCCACCCAGGTAATTAATTATCTGGGGTTCCAGGTGAATTCCATTAGCATGAGAGTCACCATACCAATTAACAAAGTTGAGGAGGTAACACAGGTGTGTACAGATTTACTCAATACTCGTATACCATCGATTCGTCACACAGCTACTGTCATTGGCAAGATTGTGGCTTTGTTTCCGGCAGCCCGGTATGGACCTCTGCATTATCAAAACTTGCAGAGAGCCAAGATTGCTGCGCTGCGGCGGCACGCTGGTCATTATGATCGATCAATACAGCTGCCGCCTGCAGCATTGGATGAGTTACGATGGTGGGTTTGCCACATTAGTAACTCGTTTAAAACTATTATTGAGGCGAAACCGATGATATACTTACAAACTGATGCGAGCTCTGATGGCTGGGGAGCTACGAATCAGCATTCTAGTTGTGGGGGCCGATGGGATACCCTTGAGAATACAATGTTGGTATCACAAGGGATCAACTATTTGGAGCTGCTTGCAGCGTTTCACGGACTTCGTGCATATTGTTCCAAGATCTTTGGAGCACATGTCCGGCTCCAAATAGACAACACCACAGCGGTGGCGTATTTAAATCACATGGGCGGTACCAGGTCAGTTTCATGTGATAAATTGGCTAATTCAATTTGGCTCTGGTGTGTCAAGAGAGACATTTGGATTTCAGCCACCTATTTGCCAGGTGAGCTTAATTTTGTGGCGGACGCCAGGTCACGCAAGTTCAATGATAATATTGAATGGATGTTACATCCTGAAATTTTTGCAAAAATCACAGCCAAATTTGGGAAACCGGATATTGACCTTTTTGCGTCCCGGTTGAACCATCAGGTACCAACCTACGTCTCGTGGGAACCAGATCCTGGGGCTATAGCGTTAGATGCATTCTCGCTAGACTGGGGGAATTGCTTTTTCTATGCATTCCCTCCGTTTTGCCTCATCAGTCGGGTATTACGAAAAATTCAGATGGATGGTGCCAAGGGCATCCTTATCATACCCGACTGGCCTACACAGCCGTGGTATCCGATGGTCTTTGACACGCTCAGTGAACCTTGGGTCCGTTTGCAGGGTAGCCCAGAATTAGTTACTCACCCTGTATCAGGGGAGCCACATCCCTGCCATGGCTATTTAAATTTGTTGGCTTGCAGATTCTGAATCGGCCTTTAGTTGGATACGGCCTTTCTACCCGGACCATGGATACCATTGCAGCGTCGTGCCGAGAGTCTACAAGGCGAAGATACCGCTCTCACATCAGGAAGTGGGAAGCCTTCTGCAGCCGCTCTCGCATCACGTACGATGCCGTGACTATAACCGACGTCCTGGAATTCCTCGCGGGGTTGCACCATGATGAACACTTAAGCTACAGTGCCATCAACAGCGCCAGGAGCGCTCTATCATTCTACCTCAATATTGAGGTGGGATCCAACAAGCTAGTGTCCAGGCTCATGCGGGGTATTTTCAATACGAATCCGCCTACACCACGCTACAATATCACCTGGGATGTCAGGGTAGTTTTAGCTCTGCTCAGGACATGGTCCCCCATGGAAGGGCTCCAGCTGGACAAACTCACCATGAAGCTGGTGATGTTACTAGCGCTGACTTCAGCACAGAGGGTACAGACACTCCATAAACTACATGTCGACAGAATGATGTCTACCCCCACAGAAGTAGTTTTCTTTGTTGACGAGCTACTAAAGCAGCATAGACCTGGGTGCACAGGGCTGCAGCTGAAGTTCCCGGCATACCCCGCAGATGCTAGGCTATGTTTAGCCTCCCACATCCGTTACTACATCAAGGTGACGGCAAGCATCAGAGGAAAAGAGAGATACCTGCTTGTCACTCATAAGAGACCTCACCATCGAGTGACAACACAGACGATATCCAGGTGGCTTCGAGTCGTCTTGGGTAAGTCAGGTATCAACACTAATGTGTTCAAATCTCATTCCACCAGGGCTGCATCGACGTCGGCGGCGAGGGTCATGGAGGTGCCCATGGACCATATTCTCGCCACAGCAGGATGGGCTAATGAAGCGGTGTTTCAGCGTTTCTACAACCGGCCCGTCGCTGCGCCTCTACAGTTCGCAGAAGCCGTATTAGATGCGGGGCAAGAACGTGGAGATGTCCCCGAATAAGGGGTTTTTGATTTGTTGTTAATAAATATGATTTGTTTTGCAGTATGGACTAGTCAGCACGTTATTCCTCCCATCCATCCCTGGTAGTGGTGTGACAGCATGGACGTGGTCCAGGGCGTGTCATCACAGAAGCTTTGAAGTCTTCACGAAGTCACTCACGTGACTCCGAAATGAAATAGTAAGATTGAACGAGAACTTACCAGTTCGAAGGTTGATCTTTATTTCATGAGGAGTCGAAGTGAGGGATTTCGTGCCCTCCTCGCCCAACCCTCAATCACCTTCATCTGGTAATCTTAGTCGTTTTCATTCTTACTATGTGAAGTCATTTCTTTTCATTGGTTTCTGTGATTCCACGCCGCTACTTTGAAGTATGTCGAGCATGCGCGCCGGCGGGCTCTTCACGAAATCCCTCACTTCGACTCCTCATGAAATAAAGATCAACCTTTGAACTGGTAAGTTCTCGTTCAATCTTACTATTCTTACTTGCTACAACTTACAGGCCCGTTAACACAATAACACATGAACAGATGTACAATAATCAATAATCTAATAAATGAATAACAGTAATACTGGGTAACTATAGTGTTTAAAACAAAAATAGTTATAGGGTTATTGTGGAAGAACAATGATATTGGCACTAATTAGATGGATCTTGCAAAGAGCTCTTGCTAAGAGCGGCGTGGTGGTACAGCGGTAGAGTTGCTGCTTTACAGTGTCAGTGATCCGGGTTCGATCACAACTACAGGTGCTATCAGTACGGAGTTTGTACGTTCACCATGTGACCGTGTGGGCTTTCTCCGGGTGCCCCGGTTTACTTCCACACTCCAAAGACGTGCAGGTTTATAGGTTAATTGGCTTTGGTAAAATGTGTAAATTGTCGTTAGTTTGTGTAGAATAGTGTTAGTGTTTCGGGGGGATAGCTGGTCGGCATAGACTCAGTGGGCCGAATGGCCTGTTTCCGTGCTGTACCTCTAAACTAAACTAAACTAAACTAAACTTTGCAATTAGTCTCCAACTGAACCCTGTTTCCAAGCAACAGATTCAATCCCTCTTCCTGGCAATTGTCTAAAACTAAACCCGATTTATTGTACTCCTGGCATTATGCCTGACTCTGAATGAGTTTCCGATCAAGTTGCTAAGACCATCTATTTCTAGACTAGCCTCGGTGGGCCAAAGGGCCTGTTTCTGCGCTGTATCACTGTAGTCTATAGTCTACAGCTGGCTTAGATGTAAATGGAAGAATTTTACTGGGACTGAGGTGATAGTTAGAAAATTGTTTCTCATGCAACAGATGGAATTCCAGAGGTAGCAGTGGAGGCAGATTCAATTATGACATGCAAATAGAACTGGTTAAGAAATTAATGGTGAGTAGGAAGGGGAGAGAGATGAGCCATTTTGCGGGGGAAGGCAGGAGAATGGGGTTGAGAGGGAAAGATAGATCAGCCATGATTGAATGGCGGAGTTAACTCGATGAGCCTACTTCTGCTCCTGTGACTTCTGATCTTATGAACACGCACACGCCCACACACTCACGCACACACATGCATACATGCACCGTTATCTGCAGAGTTTGGGTACCCGGCATTTTGCTTGAGTTACTCCAGCAATTTGTGTTGTATTTGGTATCCGGGAGGAAATGGCAGAGTGAGGCAGTGCTTGGAATAAAGTGAACTTTTACTCATTCCATCTTTTCCGCAGGTTCTCTGAACTATTTGGTTTTGAATCACATCGGATATGATCCTTTCCAGATGTGGGATGGAAATGCTGAACACACCAGCTGGCTGATGCAAGTAAGGTTTTGGTTCTGTTTAAAATTACTTTATTTCCATAAGTGAGTTTGGCAGCAATGTGGAAGTCGATCCTAATTTGAGGGAGGGCATTCTTGCTATTGATGGAGTGCCGAGTAGGTTTACAAGGTTAATTCCTGGGATGGCTGGACTGTCATATGCTGAGAGAATGGAGCGGCTGGGCTTGTACACTCTGGAGTTTAGGAGGATGAGAGGGGGTCTTGTTGAAACATATAAGATTATAAAGGGTTTGGACATGCTAGAGGCAGGAAACATGTTCCCGATGTTGGGGGAGTCCAGAACCAGGGGCCACAGTTTAAGAATAAGCGGTAAGCCATTTAGAACGGAGATGAGGAAACACTTTTTCACACAGAGAGTTGTGAGTCTGTGGAATTTTCTGCCTCGGAGGGCGGTGGAGGCCGGTTCTCTGGATTCTTTTACGAGAGAGCTAGATAGGGCTCTTAAAAATAGCAGAGTCAGGGGATATGGGGAGAAGGCAGGAACGGGGTACTGATTGGGGATGATCAGCCATGAAGGGCCGAATGCCCTACTCCTGAACCTATTGTCTATTGTCTAGTGTCTATTGTCTAACTAACTAATTGTATAACTAACCAACAGCAACCCTTCCCCTGTCCCCTTCCACCTATATCCCTCCCTTCCACTGGCTCACATTTCTCTCTTTATCATCTATCTCACAGCCTTTTGTCTTCTTCCCAGAGCTAGCCATTGTCCACCTATCTGCCAATTAAACCTCCCTCACCTGTGTCCACCTATCACTTGACTGGCTTTGTCCCTCCCCCATCTCTCTTCCCGCTTTCTCCCCCCTATCTGTCTGAAGAAGGATCCCAGCCTGGAATGTCCTCCACATTTACTTTAGTTTAGTTTAGTTTAGACATGCGGCATGGAAACAGGCCACCAAGTCTGCGCCGACCGGTGATCCCCGTACACTACCACTGCCTTACACACAAGGACCAAATTACAATCTTTACCAAAGCCAATTAACCTACAAACCTGTTCATTTTTGGAATGAGGGAGGAAACTGGAGCACCTGAAGAAAACCCACACGGTCAGGGGGAGAACGTACAAACTCCATACAGATAACACCCGTAGTCAGAATCGAACCCAGGTCTCTGGCGCTGTAAAGCAGCAACTTTGCCGCTGCACCACCGTGCCGCCCCAGAGCCATTCTCCAGATAGGGTTCCTGGGCCGTTGAGGTACTCCAGCACTTTGTGTCTTTTCTTTTGTAAACCAGCATTACCAGTTCCTTCTATTTAGTAAAATATTACCGACTGGATCATGATTTTTTTTTTGACTGAGGGATAAAGATTTTCCAAGACCTCTGGGTATTTTCCGGGTCTTGTATGTGACAGCATCAATGGAACATTAAAGCTGACCTTATCACAGCTTTTTGCCCAAATTTGACCGGGTCCTGATTCTTGGTGACTTAAACATTCATGTCTGCTGTCCTACTAAGCCTCTTGTGAGAGAATTTATGAACCTAGAGTCCTTCAATCTGACTCGCCACTGGGCCCACTCACAAGCTTGACTATACACTCGACCTGGTGCTATCGCCTGGTCTCTCAATTAGTAATATAGACATTATCGATGCTTGTCTGTCAGATCACAGAGCAATTATATTAGATGCATCTCTGCCTTTCCCTCCCTCAAAACCCCATCTCCCTATTTGCTACTCCCGCTGCATAAACTCTTCGATTGCCAGTAAGTTCTCTGAGGTTCTCATAGCCGCCCCCGACATCTGCACCATTGAGGCGTCTCCCCTCCATCTCAGCACTGACAACCTCATTTCTTTATTCAACACCACTTGCTCTTCCATCCTGGATTCTGCTGCTCCTCTTAAAATGAAAAAGCCTAAAGGCTGGCCCTGCTCAATGACACCAACAGAGCCCTAAGAAGAGAGTGCAGAAGATCAGAACGGAAGTATACATCTGATAAGCTTCAAATTGCCTTTGAACTTCTGAGAAACAATCTTCTCAAATACCAGGAAGCAGTAAAGTCTGCGAGACCACAATACTTTTCCGACCTTATATCCATAACCTCAAGGTCCTATTTAGTACCACTACCTCTGTCATATGTGCTGCCCCCAGTACCAGCTTAGCTGGCTCCCCTGCTAAGTGTGAAAAATTTACTACATTTTTCACCAGCAAAGTTGAGAACATTAGAACAAATATTTCCCCTCCCATCCGTGACCTAGCATTCTCATTGGCCTGTTTTACTAAATTAGACTGTTTCCAACCCGTTACTCTACCCTCCCTTGTAAAGATGGTCTCCACTATGAAACCTGCAACCTGCCCCCTCGACGTTGTCCCTACTTCCCTTCTGAAGGATGTCATTGCACTTGCCGGTCCCTGCATCCTCTCTATCATCAACAGTTCTCTGGCCACTGGCACTGTACCTACCTGCTTCAAGCACGCGGTGGTCCAGCCCCTCCTGAAAAACCCTAACCTAGACCCCACCTTGCCTAGCACCTACAGACCTATTTACAAACTGCCTTTCGTCTCAAAAGTCCTTGAAAAGGTAATTCTAAATCAGCTAATGCCTTACCTACACCAAAATACCATTCTGGAAAGTTTCCAATCAAGTTTCAGGGCCCACCACAGCACAGAGTCTGCCTTGCTGAAGGTACACAACGTCCTACTTCTCGCCATTGACTCCGGCGACTGTGCAATCCTGCTCCTTCTCGACCTCAGCGCAGCGTTTGATACAGTGGACCACACCATCCTAATCGACCGTCTCCAGTACGGGGTTGGTTTTGATGGCACTGCCCTGAGCTGGTTCGTTTCCTACCTCAAAGATAGGAGTTTCTTGACAAACATAGGCAACTCTTTTTCTTCCCCAGCCAGCCTTTGCTGCGGGGTTCCACAAGGCTCCATCCTAGGCCCCATTCTCTTCTCCCTGTATATGCTCCTCCTGGGCCAAGTCATTCAAAGGCTCGCCACTTCTTTCCACTGCTATGCAGACGATACACAGCTCTATCTTCCCCCGAAACCCAACAACTGATCAAATCTACTCAGTCTTATGCACTGCCTCGAGTATATAAAGTGTTGGATGGCCCAGAACTTCCTCCAACTAAACGAGAGCAAGTCTGAGGTCATGCTACTCGGCCCCTCGGACTCCACTAAAACGATAGCAGGCAGCCTTGGAAGCCTAACCTTCTTACACAAACCACATGTCAAAAACCTTGTTGTGATATTTGACTCCGCATTGAAGTTTAACAAACAAGTCAACTCTGTGGTAAAAGCTAGCTTTGTCCAGATTTGCACAATAGCTAAAATCAAATTATGCCTCCAATTCGACGACCTTGACAACCGTCCACGCATTTATCTCCTCCCGCCTTGATTACTGCAACTCCCTGTACACTGGCATCAGCCAATCATCCCTGTCCCGCCTGCAATTGGTCCAAAATGCCACAGCAAGACCTCTGATGGGTACCCGTAAAAGGGACCACCCCCCCCCCCCCCCCCCCTCCCCTCCCATATCAAAAATCTGCTAACCCACCATTCTACCTTCAGGTCCCTCAGGTCGGCCGACTTGGGGCTACTGACTATCCCGCGGTCCAGGTTTAAGCTCAGGGGCGACCTCGCTTTTGCGGTTGCAGCACCTAGACTGTGGAACAGCATCCCTCTTCTCATCAGAACTGCCCCCTCCATCGACTCCTTGAAGTCTAGACTTAAAACCTATTTCTACTCACAAGCATTTATTTAGGTCCTCTGAGGGAGCGCTGTATGTATGTATTTATGCATGTATTGTTAGATCAATGTACCATTGTATGTAGCACGTTAGTACCTGCACTTTGGTCAACGAGAGTTGTTTTTAAATGTGCTATAGAAATAAAATTGACTTGAGTTGACTAACCTCGTGGGCAACAGGTGAAATGGAAATGTTCTCAGGTGCGAATTGGACAACATTCTCGTGTTGGGTAGGGGATAAATGGAGACTTGGAAAAATGGTTCAGCAACTTTTCCAAGGGATATCAGAAGAAATGACAAGTCTTGGAGTTTCCTCTGGATGGTGCCATTGGTCCCTTCCATTAGTTTAGTTTAATTTGGTGATTTGATGCAGAATCAGGCCCTTCGGCCCACCTCATCCGTGTCGACCAGCGTTCCCCGGACACTAACACTATCCCACACACACTCGGGACAATTTACAGTTTTTACCAAAGCCAATTAGCCTACAAACCTCTACGTCTTTGGAGTGTGGGGGGAAACCGCAGCACCCAGAAAAAAAGCCACATCGGTCATGGGGAGAACGTACAAACTCCATACAGACAGCACCCATAGTCAGGATCGAATCGGGGTCTCTGGCGCTGTAAGGCAGCAACTCTACCGCTGCACCACTGTGCTGCCATTGATAAACAATATATTTTATGATTTTTTTTGGGACATTCTGCTGTAAATTCAGCAGCACACTGCCTACAGTGAAAGAGAGATAGTGGAAAATATATAGGTCCTTTAAGGACTTTACAAATGTAGCAATCCAGAATGTTGAAAAATGTGATTACTTGCAAATTCAGCATCGGGTGGGAGTGGGACCCACAGCCAACGCACAGTAAGACGGCAGTGTTACACTGACTAATTCATCTCTATTTTACATGTTAGTTGGGGGACATATTTTGGCCGAGACATTGGGGAGATCTTCCCTCTTAGAGTCACACAGTGTGGAAACAGGTACTTCGGCCCATCTTGCCTATGCCAACCAACATGACACTAGTCCCACCTGCCCGCATTTGGCCCATTTCCCTCAAGACCAATCCTATCCATGTACCTGTCTAAATGTTTCTTAATCTCTTTCTTCAAAAATGGCCTTCATCAGTCAGGGTATTGAGTATAGAAGTTGGGAGGTCATGTTGAAGTTGTATAAGTTGTTGGTCAAGCCACATTTAGAGTATTGTGTTGAGTTCTGGGCACTGTGTTATAGGAAAGATGTTGTCAAGCTGGAAAGGGTACAGAGAAGATTTACGAGGATGTTACCAGGACTCGAGCAATAGGGAGAGGTTGAGCAGGCTGGCAATTTATTCCTTAAAGTCCATGAGGATTAGAGGTGATCTGATAGAGGTGTACAAAATCACGAGAAAAATAGATCAGGTACACGCACAGAGTCTCTTGCCCAGAGTAGGGGAATTGGGAACCAGACAACATAGGTTTAAGGTGAAAGTGTAGAAGTTTGCCGAGCTGAACGAATAAAATAATTCAAAAACACAAGTTTCAAAGTAAAAGGGTCTTTACTTGAAATGGCACCCAGGCGGAGAATACAGACGGTTGCGAGCACCTATGTCCACACAAAAAGTCTGGCCCTATTCTCTCTCAGCAGTACATGGAAATACACCCACATTTATATATCAAAAACCAGGTTGAAGAACAATGGAGCACAGTTAGAATGATCCATGAAATACAATTCTCAACATATTAGTAAACCATGGGAATGTAACGGAGATTGGGGAGTCTGGGGGGAGGTACAAGACTTCTATTGTTCTGTAGCCATCATACTGCAGGACACCAGCTTTGAGAACTGCCCTTATCTTAGCTCCCGCAGACAGAACAAGGTCGCTTCATACGTGCCTTAGCAAAATTATTACTGCAGCTCTCAGCATTTTAAATGAGCATCCATACAAAATGGATTGACCTCAGGCCTTGAAGTGGCTAAAATTGTTAGCATCTATATAAAATGGTGGTTACAGCTTGAAAGGCTAGAATTAGTTATATAAAATGGCGCATATCGTGTTAACTCTTACAAAGGGGTAAAGATTTAGTAGGAATCTGAGGGGTAACTTTTTCACACAAAGGATGGTGGGTGTATGGAACAAGCTGCCAGAGGAGGTAGTTGAGGCTGGGACTATCCCAACATTTTAGAAGCTATTAGACAGGTACATGGATTGTACAGGTTTAGCGGGATATGGGCCAAACGCAGGCAGGTGGGTCTATTGTGGATGGAACATGTTGGTTGGTGTGGGCAGGTTGGGCCGAAGGGCCTGCTCTATGAATCTGTGACTAAAGAATGATTATCCTCTTGTTATGGTCTCATTCTAAATTCTCATCCAAAAGTTACTTGCTACTAAGCTGTACCTCAGACCAATCAGTGTTCCCACAGCATTACACTATGACTGTCAACTAAGTTATCCCTCAGGCCTTGAAGTGTAACATGAACTCACCACCTTCTGACTTGAAAAGACAAGCAAGCTTCGATATACAGCAAGATCATTGTCCCTCTTTTTATGGGTTTCATGATGAAAGTTAACATGCGTGTTTGGATTTGAAGAGGTCCGTGTCGCTGAAGACTCGTTGCAGATCTCCACCTGAGTGTGGAGGAGTTTGTGTTTGCTGTCCTCTGTGGTCAGAGTGGTTTCATTTTGAGTGTGTTATCCCTTCTTCAACATTTCAGGTCAATTTCCTGAGCTACGTGCAACTGACCTCCGCGGCGCTGCCTTCGTTAATCGAAACCAAAGGATCCATCATTGTCGTCTCCTCTCTTTGCGGTAGGGTATTATCTGGAATTATCTTCTCATTGCTACCTGGCACAGTGCCAGGGTGGCATGGTGGTGCAGCATAGAGACATAGAAGAAACATAGAAAAATAGGTGCAGGAGTAGGCCATTCAGCCCTTCGAGCCAGCACCGCCATTCAATATGATTATGGCTGATCATCCTCAGTAAGTATCTAAGTTCCTGCTTTTCCCCCCATAATCCCTTGATTTCTTTAGCTGTAAGAGCTAAATCTAACTCTCTCTTGAAAACATCCAGTGAATTGGCCTCCACTGGCTTCTGTGGCAGAGAATTCCACATACTGTATTCGCAACTCTCTGGGTGAAAATCTTTTTTCTTCATCTCAGTCCTAAATAGCCTATGCCTTATTATTAAACTGTAAACCCTGGTTCTGGACTCCCCCAACATCGGGAATTTTTTTCCTGTATTTAGCCTGTCCAATCCTTTAAGAATTTGATGTTTCTATAGGATATCCCCTCATCCTTCTAAATTCCAGTGAATACAAGCCCAGTCAACCCATTCTTCCATCGGTAGAGCTGCAGCCAGAGATCAGGGTTCGATCTCAACTACGAGTGCTATCCGTACGGAGTTGTACGTTCTCCCCATGATCATCACTGACCAATGACCTGAATGAGTTCCACTGCAGGTTTGACAGACAGAAACCCCTTCCCTTCCTCCCCCACCCACTCCTCCCCAATCACCACTTCACACCCACTTACAGCCTGACTCCAGTCTGCAAAGACTGAACCCTCGTCCAATACCCACCCCCTCCTTGCTGCCCAACATCAGTCTGACCACTTCTCCATCACTAACAAAAGGATCTCGATACAATGGTTGAGTGGTCACAACAATGGGGCATGCAGTTCAACCCAGTCCAAATGTGAAACCATGCGTGTTATCAGAAAGAGGAATCCAGGTGAAACAGCTTACAATATACTTGGTGCCACCCTTGATGAATCCAAACAAACCAAGTATCTTGGCATCAAATTGCAGAATGATCTGCGTTGGAATGGTCAGACTCATCATACAACGGTGAAAGCAACAGGTGTCCTAAATTTTCTGAGGCGCAACTTTCATCGTTGTTCAACTTCTGTCAAGGAGAAGCTGTATTTCACCCTCGTTAGACCTCATCTGGACTACGCAGTTGCAGCATGGGACCCATACATGAATAAAAATATTTCTTCCATCGAATGTGTCCAAAGACAGGCAGCTCGATTTGTTACTAACACCTATGAGAGAGAAGCGAGTGTTACCAAACTTCTGAATTCTCTGGGCGGGGTGGAACCCTCTCCAAGACAGACGTGAAGCTCACCGTTTGACCTGTTATTACAAAATGTTAAATGGCCAGCTGGACATAGATTAGAAGACCTACACCAAACCCAAACCAATTAGGAGCAGACGAGGGCATTCAATCCAATTTGTGATTCCAGCTACCAAGACAGATGTGTACAGCAATTCATTCTTCCCCCGCACAATTAAAGCATGGAATAATCTCCACTCATAATTTTCTGATGGGAATTTGATTGGGCTTTGGATAGTACGGATTAGGTAGGAGATGTTAGCCAAGGAGAAGAGTCACTATGAACCCATACTCTAAAGAGTGGGTGGTGGGGGGCAGCACAGTGGTGCAGCAGTAGAGTTGCTGCATATCAGCACCAGGGACCCAGGTTCAATCCTGCCTACAGGTGCTGTCTGTACAGTGTTTGTACGTTCTCCCTGCGACTGCGTGGGTTTTCACTGGTGCTCCGGTTTCCTCCCACGCTCCAAAGACATACAGGCCTGTAGGTTAATTGGCTTCTGTGCATTGTCCCTATTGTGTGTAGGATACAACTAGTGTATGGGGTGAGCACTGGTCGGCGCGGACTCTGTGGGCCAAGGGGCATGTTTCCACACTGTATCTCTAAACTAACCTAAACAAATAAACCCATTATTGATCCTTGTAGATGTACTTTGTTGTCCTTGAACTATTGACCAGTTTGGGAATCAATTATAGTGAACCACATTGCCGTGAATCTGGAGTCACATGGTTAAAGGGACCACACTTCCTTCCTTAAGGGACAATAGGAAAATGGGGGAATGTTTCAATAGACAGATAAATTGATGGGCACGACCAATAATGTATCAACTGGTTCCATTCCAAAACCACCTGAAATCACTGCACTGAAGCTGGCAAAGAGAGAGTGTCCAGCACACTAGGTCTTCTGGTGTACAACCAATAATGAAAGGCACAGATAGAGTGGATGTGGGGAGGATGTTTCCGCTGGTGAGAGTGTCAAGGCCAGAGGGCACAACTACAAAATTAAATGGCGCTCTTTCAGAAAGGAGTTGAGGAGGAACTTATTTAGTCAGAGGGTAGTTAATTTGTGGAACTCACTGCTACAGAGGGCTGTTGAGGTCAAGTCAGAGAATATGTTTAAGGCAGAGATAGACAAATCCTTGATTAGAACGGGTGTCAAGGAATCATGGGGAGAAGGCAGGAAAATGGGATTAAGAGGCAGAGATCAGCCATGATTAAATGGCAGTGGACTAGATGGGCCGAATGGCCTAATTGTACTCCTATAACTTGTGAACGTGGCTATTTCAAATAAAGCCTTGGACAAGGGTATGGGATGGTTTGGTTCAGCTCTTCATTCTTGTCTGACTTTCAACAACATTTGGGCCAAATGGTCTCCAGTCTAACCTTCTCCCCATTGTGAGTTTCCACTTGTTCAGTCGGGTACTGAGACCCTGCCTCTGGATCATTAGTTCTGATCTCGGGAATGCTCGTAACATAGCAGGAAAATGGAACTGCAGATGCTGGTTCACACAAAAGGACACAAAGCGCTGGAGTAACGCAGTGGGTCAGGCGGCATCTCTGGAGAACATGGATAAGGTGATGTTTCGGGTCTGAAGGGTCCTGACCCGAAACGTCACTCATCCATGTTCTCCAGAGATGCTTCCTGACCCGTTGAGTTACTCCAACATTCGTGCGTGCTTTTGTTGGTAACGAGCCTGTACCACAGTTGTTTATTAGTGGGACAATGTGCGTGTGAACAAATAGCGAGTTCAACTTTGATGGCATTTCACCACCCTCATGCCATTTCGTAGTAATGAGACAACCCAACATCTAGGATGCCAACATCTGAATGGTTACAGTGAGAGACAGAGGGCAACCAGAACCATGGGATGAAACTGAAGTGTGTAATTGAGACATAGAGAGTCATAGAATCATACAACATGGAAAAAGGCCCTTCGGACCACCATGTCCACACTGACCAACATGTCCCACTACTTTAGTCCCTCCTGTCTGCATTTGGCTTATATCCCTCTAAACCTATCCATCTACCGATCCAAATGTTTCATAAATGTCATGATAGTACCTGCCTCAACTTCCTCATCCGGCGGCTCGTTCCATATACCGACCATCATTTGTGTGATAAAGCTGCCCTTCAGGTTCCTATTAAATATTTCCCAATCACCTTAAATCTATGTCCTCTGGTTCTTGATGCAACTACTATGAACAAATGCTTGTGTTCATGTACCCGAGCTATTCCTCGCGTGAGCTTACACACCTCTAGAAGATCACCCCTCATGCTCCTCTGCTCCAAGGAATGGAGTCTCAGCCTACTCAACCTTCCCTTATTTTGTGCAGCACGGTGGCACAGCAGTAGAGTTGCTTCCTCACAGCGCCAGAGACCCGGGTTCAATCCTGACTACAGGTCCTGTCTGTACGGAATTTGTACTTTCTTCCTTTGACCTTGTGCATTTTTTCCCAGTGCTCCGGTTTCCTCCCACACTCCAAAGAGGTACAGATTTGTAGCTGTAATGGGCTTTGGTAAAGATTGCATATTGTCCCCAGTGTGTAGGATACTGCTGGTGTGCTGGGTGATTGCGGGCCGGCGCGGTCCCGGGGCTGTTTCCCCGCTGTATCTCTAAAACTAAAAAAAACATAGCTCAAGCCCTCGAGTCCTGGCAGCATCTTTGTAAATCTTCTCCCTGTATCCAACATGCCGTTCGCTTTCTCAACAGGCAAGGTTGCCATACCATACGCCGCTACTTACTCCGCATCAAAGTCTGCTTTGGAGGGATTCTTCACCTCCCTGCGGCATGAGCTGGCAATACAGAAGAGGGAAGTGTCAGTCACGCTGTGCATCCTTGGACTGATCGACACTGAGTCAGCAATGGAGAAAATGAGGTGGGTTTGTTACTGACTGACTGATCGATCGATTGATCACTTGATAGATGGAGCGATTGACTGGTTGATTGATTGGTTGGGGGTTGGTTGGATGGTAGATACTTCTTGTCACATGTATTTAGTGCAGTGAGATTCTTTATTTTTCCCACAATACACAGGAATGCAAAGAGTCCCATATAAAGGTGCCGTCAAAGTGGCAAAAGCCTGGGTTCAATCCCGACTTTCATTGGTAAATTGACCCCCAGAATGGTTGCCAATATTATTGGATGTAAACGTAGATGGGTTGGTTGGTGAGTTCGCAGACGACACTAAGATTGCTGGAGTTGCGGAATGTGAGGAACTCTGCCAAACAATACATTGGGATTTCGATCACAGAAATGGGCTGAGAATTGGCAGGTGGAGTTTCACCCGCGTCAGTGTGGCATGTTGCACTTTGGGATATGCTTGTGGTTGAGGCTTTCATTATATGAGACAGGAAGTCTCTCTCATCTAGGAAGGAACTGCAGATGCCAGTTTATACTGAAGATAGATGCTGGAGCAACTCAGCGGGTCAGGCAGCATCTCTGGAGAAAAGTGATGGGTGACGTTTCGGGTCAAACCCCTTCTTCAAACCTCAGGAAATCTCTCTTGTTGGTTAAGCTTCATTTGTATCATTGTGTGCAACTCTGGTCACCTCATTACAGTAAGGATGTGGAGGCTTTGGAGAGGGAGCAGTGGAGGTTTTAACCTGCCTGGATTAGAAGGTATTACCTGTAAGGGAAGGTTGGACAGACCTAGATTATTTTCTCTAGAACGCCAGGGATTCAGGGGAGGGGGTGAAGTTTATGGCTGTGAGTCTTTGCCAGTGGAAGCAGAAACTTTGGGTGGCACTGTGGCGCAGCAGTTAGAGCGACTGCCTCATAGCGCCGGAGACGCAGGTTCGATCCTGACGTCGAATACTGTCTGCGTGGCGTTTGCACATTCACCCTGCATCCTTGAGAGTTCCCTCTGGATGCTTCTGTAGGTTAATTGACCTCTGTAAATTCCCCATAGTATGTGGGGAGTGGATGAGAAAGTGGGACATGGGGGGTGTGAGGAGGGAGAGTGTGGGAGGATGGTGGTAGGGAGGGGAGAGGAGTTATGGAGGGAGGGAGTGGCTGAGGATAGGGGAAAGGAGTGGGAGGGAGAGGTGGGGGAGGTAGTGGAGGAGGAGAGGGGGAAGACGAGGGAGGGTGTAGAAGAGAGGGAGGGGGTGCTGGGGGATGAGGGGGATTGGAGGAGGATAGGAGTAGGAAGAGGGATGACGAGGTAATGGAGGGGGAAGAGAGAGGGGAGGGAGGGAGTGAGGGGAGGAAGCAGAGGAGGGTTGGTGGAAGGCGGGGAGAGGGAGGATTATGGAGGAGGGGAATAGGGGGAGAGTGAGATGTATTCACATTGATCTTATATTTTACATGTTATTGTAGCAATGTTACAAGATTTTGAGATTTTAAAAATCAAGTCTGCAAATAACCCATCAGATAAAGCATAAAAAGAAGTTTAATTTGACACCTAATTCACTTTCATATCTTCAGTATTAAAAAGGTTATGGCCATTTTCATAGTCACAAATTAGCATCTTGTTCCCTATTGCTTTTCCATTGACTTAACACAAAATCTGTGATCGAGGACAAAAGCCCATAACCTTCTTAAAAATCAAGAGAACTGAATGAAATGTTCAGTTATTATAGATTGAAGCATTCTGAAACAAATATAAAATATCTTACTTGGATGACCTGAAATTAAAGCATATAATTAGTTAATTACTTAATTGTAGCTAATTACAAAATTGACTGTTGTGACGGAAATAGTAATAAACACCCGAACAGCCTTGAAAATTCAAAAATGTGATATAATCAAGATTAGAACTTTGATATTATTGTATTATATGCTGTAAATCCGTGACGGATAGGTACATAAATTACAATTTCTAGCAATAGACCAAGTCTTTATGGAGGAGATCAGTTGCTAGCTGGTACATTTGCATATCATAATCAGTAGCATCATCATACTCCTCAGATTGTAACCAATAAGCAACTCTGTACACCTTGTTTTTCCTCAACTTTTCAATGTTGGCTACATTGTAAACTACAAGTTTTTGCTCTTCATGCATGACATGCCTTTCTGCCGCTACTTTCCCATTAACAATGTCCTGTAGATTCCATTTCTTAAGAAAAGGATCTTTTTATTAAATAGCCTAAGTATCCAAATAGCAAACTAATCCCATTCACACAAGAATTCACATGATTTTTAAATCTCATTGTCATGAATTTATATCCCAGATGGAAGGAATTTAATGTTTAATTCCCATAAATTAATCTAGAAACATCCACCCACAATATAATCAAATTATTGTTTTTTGCACAATACATGTGACTCAAACCGTTGTGAATATTTAGTTTAAAAATAATGATCATGGAGAGAGAGAATAAGACAAAATATAGACAATTTAGACGGCTTATCTCCAAAAAAAAGGGCATTTTTATCATCTTGCTTCTGCAACGCGATCGATTGGAACGTTGCATTTGCGGAGAATTTAAACGCCATGTCGGCAGGAGAAAAAAAACACTGCCAGTTCGTACGGAGCCAAAATCACATTTTCGCAAATGAAAATTAGATTAAAGCCATCCCGAGAAACAAGCTTATATGTAAAATAAATGACTTACAGTATGTTTTGTCCCCTTCATGCGATCCGTCCCGTTGTAAGCATTGAGGGCGTTTGAAGTCGGATTTTATTTTAATGTAATTATTGAATTGTGTCGCGAGTAAATAAATTAAAAATTCGGGAACAAAAGTCGGAACGATTGTTCTTCAGCGGCTTAGCAGCCCGAGAAAAGCTGCCTCCGATAAGCAGGAGAAAACGGTATTTTAACATACCTAGTTATTGCAATTTTAAACCCTAAAAACATCAACCGCGCTTGCGCAGCTGGGGGCTATGGGTGAGTGGTGGATTATTGCATTGGGAGAACGTGACCCAACGGGTCCGCACTTGGTCTAGTATAATATATAATATAACTTCTATTCTCTTTTATTCTTTTCTATTATATTAATAATACAATACATTAAGAATATAACAGAACAGTGCAGCCCACAAACAGGCCGTTCAGCCTATTATATCATCTTATATAAAATTATATTATATTATATTATGTTCTTAATAATACAATATAACATTATATTAGACTGAAAGCGTGTACTGTTGTATGTTCTATGTTTTATTATAAAATGGGTCACATTCTAGTGGTCTACCATATTAATAGTTTATATTATTTATTTAAACCACAGTAAGTACAGATGTGTTAAATTTATGAATGAGGCATGGTAAAACATACATTGACCATTTCCTTCTCTGTCTCCGTTCAGAGCCAGGGGGCTGGTGACAGTGAGCCCCCACCCTGCTGCCGAGGCAGCGCTGGGCATTATTCGAGGAGGAGCGATCAGGGCAAAGGAGATCTACAGCCCTTGGTGGGTGGAGGGGATAGTGCGTACACGGGACTGGTTCACCGGCTTGCAGGACATGATCATCCACAGATATTTTCAGCCAAAGGATGGACAATAAACATCAGCGTTGTGTGGTCCTGGGGAGCTGGAGAGCCTACCACGTGGAAATAACATGGAGCCACCACACGGAACTGGGACAACTACTTTATTTAGTTTAGTTTAGAAATACAGCACGGAAACGGGCCCTTCGGTCCACCTCGTCCATGCCGACCAACGACCCCAGCACATCAACACTATCCCACACACACTAGGGACAATTTTACATTCATACCAAGCCAATTAACCTACACACTGCACGTCCCTGGAGTGTGGGAGGAAACCGATGATCTCGGAGAAAACTCATGCAGGTCATGTGGAGAATGTACAAACTCTGTATGGACAGCACCCGTAGTCAGGATCGAACCCGGGTCTCCGGTGCTCTAATGCTACACAGTTCCACCCATTCTGTATTCTGTACTTCAAATGTAAACAAATGCTCCAAAAGTATTTTTAAACATTGATATGTGTTTTTCCCAACAGGTTTATCCTCTTTTCTAATAGTTTGACCTTTATTTCTGGTAGTTGGAATCTATAATGATACGATATTTCAGGGACTTTTGTGTGGGCACATGGATGTGCATGGAATGGAGGGTTAAGGATTATGTGCAGATGAGCATTTCTGGTCGACACTCTGCCAAATATGTACACTTTGTTAAAGAAATGATTGTTGCCTGGTGCATGATGTGGTGATGGTGTATAATGCATGACATGTGTTTCTTTCCAATAAAGAGTTTCTGTTAACAGTTACTGGGGTGAATGCATGGGTGGCAAAATAAGTTGTAACAAGGAACGGCTGGTTTACAAGGTAGACATAAAGGGCTGGAGTAACTCAGTGTGTCAGGCAGCATCTCCGGAGAACATGGATGGATGATGTTTTGGTTTGGGACCCTCATCTTCAGACTGACTGTGGGGGAATGAAAGAAAGATGGAAGAGAGGAGGGGCAGGACAAGTCTAGAGAGAGGTCTGAGGGGTCTATTTTTTGGTAAATAAGCATCTGCAGTTCATTGTTTCTATGGGGGGTGTGGGGCAGAAAGAGTAGGGGGGGGGTTGTTGGATATTATCTTAACAATGAAGACTACAATACAAAAACAAGGATGTAATGCTGAGGGTCTATAAGGCGCTGATTGGGTTGCATTAGGTGTATTGTGAGCAGTTTTGAGCACTGCATCGGAGGAAGGATGTGCTGGCTCTGGAAAGGTTGCAGAGGAGGTTTACCAGAAACATCCCAGGATTGAGTGGATTAACACATGATGAGCACTGGGCCCGCACTCGCTGGAGTTTAGCAGAATGAGGGGGGACCTCATTGAAATATACAGAATAGTGGAAGGCTTGGATAGAGTGGATGTGGAGAGTATGTTTTCACTGGTGGGAGAGTCTAGGACTAGAGGTCACAGCCTCAGATTAAAAGGACGTTCCTTTCAGAAGAAGATGAGGAGGAATTTCTTTAGTCAGAGGGTGGTGAATCTGTGGAATTCTTTGCCACGGAAGGCTGCGGAGGCCAAGTCAATGGATAATTTGAGAGCAGAGATATAGATGGATTCTTGATTAGTGCGGGTGCCACGGGTTATAGGGAGAAGGTTTCAAGGTCAGTTTATTGTCACATGTACCAATTAAGGTACAGTGAAATGTGAGTTGCCATAGAGCCATACTAAGTGAAAAGCAACAAGACACACAACCACATAAAAGTCAACATAAATATCCATCACAGTGGATTCCACATTCCTCACTGTGATGGAAGGCAATCAAGTTCAACCTTCTTCCTCTTTGTTCTCCCGGTGTCGGAGCAGTTAAACCATCCGCAGTCGGGGCGATCAAAGCTCCTGCAGCTGCCGATCTAAGCCCCATCAGGGTGATCGAAACTCCCACGTAGGGGCGGTTGAAACTCTCTCCGCAACATGGAGCTCCCGAGTCGGCCTCTTCTTACTAGAGACCGCGGGCTCCACGATGTTAAAGTTCACAGGCCCCGCGGTTGGAGCTTCAATACCCGGCAAAGGGATTGCAAGCTCCGCGATGTTAAATTCCCGCACTTCCGTGGCTTGGAGCGCCCGTCGGTCTCCGGGAAAGGCCACGCCACTCCACGATGTTAGGCCGCAGTGGGGACGGAGATACGATATCTTCGTCGAGGTAAGAGATTGAAAAAAAGCTTCCCCCAACCCCACCACTCCCCACATAAAACAAACCAAGGAACACTAAAACATACCAAAAATAACAAAAAGAAGAAAGGACAGACAGACTGTTAGCGAGGCAGCCACTACAGATAGCGCCACCTGGTGTTTTTATTTGTTTTTTGGGGTTAGCAGGGAGAGATAGATCATCTGTGGTTGAATGATGGTGTAGACTTAATGGGCCAAATGGCCTCTTTCTGCTCCTATCACTTCTGACCTTCAGTGGGTATCGAGAGAAGTTTGTTTGAGTCAAGTATACTGACTTCACCTCATTTTGGAATTAATATTTTTCACTTTTCGAGAACATCGTTTATTTTCAAACGATGAGTTTTCAGCCTGACGAAGAGTCCGACTTGAAATGTTCTCCATCCTTTTTCTCCAGAGAACCTGCCTGACCCGCTGAGTTACCTCAGCACTTTGTGTCTATCTTTGGCAAAATCTGTTATTCTTATTGTCCTATTCTGTGTATCTGACGGTTTACTGTGTGTGTAGAGGAGACCAGCGCTGTGCCGTATTCCTCTGGGTAAATGGTGTGAATTTTCCATTGACAGCAGAGTGGCCAGTGCACCACTCACTCCTTTCAAGAAGGAAATCTGTGTTGTTCTGGTCAAAAGTAACTGCACATCGTGCAGTGTTGGTTGAAGAGACAATTTAGGGTCAGACAATAAAAAGCAACGTTACCATTCAAATCCATATACTGTGAACAAATAAAGTTTTAACAAAGTAAAAACCTCTGTGGAAACATTGCTTCCAGTGATCAGTGGGACCTACATTGTGATAATTTACATGGAGCTTTTCCAAGGAACCAATGTTAGGTAGGTGCACACAAATTTTAAAAGGCCATCTCCCAGTACCACAAAGCTACCACCCCACAGCCTGATCGTGACTCCAGGATTGACACTAAGTGCTGGAGTAACTCAGCGGGTCAGGCAGCATCTTTGGAGCGGCTCAGGCAGTATCCCAGAGATGCTACCTGACCCGCTGAGTTGATCGAGCACTTTGTGTCTATATTTGGTATAAACCAGCATCTGCAGTTCTTTGTGTGCGAAGGAACTGCAGATGCTGGCTTACACCGAAGATAGACACAAAATGCTGGAGTAATTCAGCGGGTCAGGCATCATCTTTGGGGGAAAGGAATAGGTGACGTTTCGGGTTGAGAACCTTCTTCAGAATGACAGAGACTCAGACTTCTCAGTCTGAAGAAGGGTCTCGACATGAAACGTCACCCATTCCTTTGCTCCAGAGATGCTGCCTGACTCGCTGAGTTTCTCCAGCATTTTGTGTCTATCTTCTGCGGTTCTTTGTTTCTACATCGTGACTCCAGCAGTTTGGTGAGGTTGCATTTGGAGTGTGGCGTGCAGTTCTGGTCGCCCCCAACACGTGGAGGAAGAACGTGGAGGGTTTGGAAAGGCTGCAGACGAGGTTTACCACAATGATGCCTGGAGGGCAGGAGCTAAGGGGAGAGGTTGGACAGACTTGGATTGTTTTCTGTAAAACACTGGAGGTTATGGAGAGCCCTAACAAAAGTACTTTGAGAGACCTAATAAAAACTACGTGAGGCATAGATTGGGTAGACCGTCACAACCTGTTTTGTCGGGGGTGGAATTGTCAAACACTAGAGGGCATAAATATATGGTGAGAAGGTGGTATGCAGGGAAAGGTTTTTTTACACTAAGGGTGGTGGGTGCTGCTGCCAGGGGTGGTGGTGGAGGCAGATATGACGGTGGCATTGAAGAGGCACATGGACATGATGGGAATGGAGAGATATGGTCAGCAGGGTTTCAGATGAGTTGCCATTGATGGAGGTGGATGGCCAGGGTGTCGTACAGTTGTCCAGGGATAACACGTTGTGATAACACGTTGTGATCCGAGCCCAGTACGGAGAGACCGGGACTGGTCCGGTACAGAGTGAGCCAAGACACTGGCCCGGGTTTGTCCAGGGAAGGATGGGGGAAGTACGGGACACCAGTGACTGGCAGACACCTTACCGAAGAGTCGAGGAGGAGGGAGCCACTCGCGATGACTGACGCGAGGAGTCATAAGGTCATAAGCAATTAGGAGTAGAATTCAGCCCATCGAGTCTACTCAGCCATTCAATCATGGCTGATCTATCTCTCCCTCCTAACCCCATTCTCCTGCCTTCTCTCCATTACCTCTGACACGTGCACTAATCAAGAATCTATCAATCTCTACCTTAAAAATATCCATTGATTTGGCCTCCACAGCCTTCCGTGCCAAAGATGTTCCACAGATTCACCACCCTGTGACTAAAGAAATTTATCTTCATTTCATTCCTAAAAGAACGTCCTTTAATTCTGAGGCTATGATCTCTAGTCCTAGACTCTCCCACTAGGGGAAACATCCTCTCCACATCCACTCCATCCAAGCCTTACACTATTCTGTATGTTTCAATAAGGTCCCACCTCATTCTGGTGGTGAAAACCGCCCAACGCATCACCGGTTCCTCACTCCCCTCCATTGAGTCTGTCCAGAGCAAGCGATGTCTGCGAAGGGCGCGCAGCATCGTCAAGGACTGCTCTCACCCCAACCACAGACTGCTCACCCTCCTCCCATCTGAGAGGCGCTACAGGTCTCTCCGTTGCAGGACCAGCAGGTTCAGGAGAACAGCTTCTTCTCAGCGGTTGTTTCCCTACTTAACTCTGCAACTTGGTGATTGCCAGTCACCCCCCCCCCCCCCACCCCCGGACACTCCTTCCCCCAGTGACTGATCTCCCCCCCCCCCCCCCCCCCGAAAATTGCACTACTGCTACTGTATATATACTGTTCCATTATACTGTGTTCTCACTTCTGGGTGAGATGCTAACTGCATTTCATTGTGTCTGTACTTGTACACTGCACAATGACAATAAAGTTTGAATCTGAATCTGAATCTGAATCTTCTTCTAAACTCCAGCGAGTACAGGCCCAGTGCCGACAAACGCTCATCATAGGTTAACCCACTCACTCCTGGGGCTGGAAGGAGAGGGTTTTGCCTCCAGCGCCTTCAAGGTCGGCTGCAGGAGGTGTCCCCTGTGACAAAGGGACTGTCGGGAGCGGAGAGGGACATCGGTTCACGAGGGTGACTGAGGAGGCCCTGCTACAGCATAGAGCCTACCTAGACTTACCTAACTCACGGGCACTCCAGTACATCTAGCGTGTGGACGGACTTTGGTAAATGGAGTGAAAATCTGGCGACCAGTGCAAGAATTTCACCATGCAGTGCATACGTGACAATAAATAACCATTGCACAAGTGCATTGTATTTAATTCCACTCCCATTCTCCGGGTCAAACGTGTAGCTCAGGGCACTCACGTGGGCATCAGCTATTTCCCTGGTGCTGAGGTACACAAAGCCATCATTGTTCCAGTCCTACTTAAAATTCCTACTTCAAATAACTTGCTACCATGTCAATGTTGTCATGTATTGGTGCTGCTTTCTTTATCCATGAAGAACTAGGATGTTTTCCTTCCAATTTCTATCTGGGTTTCACTTTCACGTGGCCCATCTCTGATTTCTACACTCCCCGATATCTCCATCTATATCTCCTTTTGAGGAGATAGACTAATCGCAAATATCCATTGCAGGCCTGTAGACTCCCGCAGTATATTGACCCTGCCTCCTGCAAGGACTCTGTTCCATTCTCCCGGTCCCTCTACCTCCATAACGGTTGCTCAAATGATGGGACTCTGCACACAGCTGCCTCTCAAATGTTTTGCATCTTCCTAAATCTTGGTTTCCCCGTGGCAGAGTGGACAGAGCTCCTGATTACATCTCATTCAGTTTCTGGACCTCTACTCTTCCACCTGGGTAGAGCAAGGATGGACTTGCCCTGATGTGGATACAAGGAACTGCAGTTGCTGGTTTACACAAAAATGACTCAAAGTGCTGGAGTAACTCAGCTGGTCAGGCAGCATCTCTGGAGAATCTGAAGAAGGGTCTCTATCTGAAATGTCACCTATTCCTTTTCTCCAGTGATGCTGCCAGACCCGCTGAGTTACTCCAGGTTGGTAGGTTAATTGGCTTTGGTAAAAATTGTAAATTGTCCCAAGTGTGTGTAGGATAGTGCTAGTGTGCGGGGATCGCTGGTGGGCGTGGACCCGGTAGGCCGAAGGACCCGTTTCATGCTGTATCTCTAAACTAAACATAAAATATAGAATTGTGCATCACGGGAAGTCCCTTCGGCCCACAGTGTGTGTGCTGTGCATGGTGCCAAGGCTAACTCTTATCAGCCTGCATGAGATCCATATCCCTCCATTCCCTGCATATCCATGTGCCCTTGCCATTACTTACTTGCCATTATAAGTATCTGCCTCCACGCCCACCCATAATGAATACCTAACTCAGTAATTAATTCTCCAACCTCCGATAACATACCTACTCCATCTGTATCAGAACTGGAATTGCCGTCTGTGATTTAGGTTCCATTTTCTCTCTTTCTCCATTAGTTTCATTTATTAGTGTAGAGATACAGCGCGGAAATAGGCCCTTCGGTCCACCGAGTCCGCACCAATCAGCAATCCCCGCACAATAACACTATCCTCCACACATGAGGGAGAATTTACAATGACACCAAACCAACTAGTCTACAAACCAGTACGTCTTTGGAGTGTGGGAGGAAACTGGAGTACCCGGGGAAAACTCATGCAGGTCACGGGGAGAGCGGACAAACTCCGTACAGGCAGCACTTGTCGTCAGGATTGAACCCGGGTCTCTGCCACTGTAAGGCAGGAGCTCTGCCCCTGAGAATTTTACTTTGGAGATGTTTTGGGGATTAAAATGCTGTGCAGGTCTGTGAACAGAACCAGTTGATGCCATAAGACCATAAGACATAAGGTTTAAAGATGGGTTGAAGTAGAAATTAGCCATTCAGCCCATCGAGTCTGCTCTGCTGTTCAATCATGGCTGATCTATTTTTCCCTCTCAACCTCATTCTCCTGCCTTTTGCCGGTAATCATTGATGCCTGTACTAATCTAGAACCTAACAATCTGCGCTTTAACAATACCCAATGCCTTGTCCTATACAGTCATCAATGAATGGCAATAAATTCAACAGATTCACCACCCTCTAGCTAAAGAAATCTCCATTTCTCATCTCCATTCTAACGGTATGGACTTTGATTTTGGACATAGAAAATAGGTGCAGGAGTAGGCCATTTAGCCCTTCTTGCCAGCACCACCATTCTAGACTCTCCCATTAATGAAATCATCCTTTCCATGGCCACTCTATCTTGTATATATAATATCAAAATAGGGAGTCTCTTTCTGTTCGATTTAACTCCATCAACATGGACTACTTCCTTTCTCCCCCAGCTTCCTAGAACTTAAGATAACCATATAACCATATAACAATTACAGCACGGAAACAGGCCTTCTCAGCCCTTCCGGTCCGTGCCGACCATTTATTTTCCCCTAGTCCCATCTACCTGCACTCAGACCATACCCCTCCATTCCCTTCCCGTCCATATACCTATCCACTTTACTTTTAAATGTTAAAATCGATCCTGCCTCCACCACTTCTGCTGGAATATCATTCCACACAGCCACCACTCTCTGAGTAAAGAAATTCCCCCTCATGTTACCCCTAAACTTCTGTCCCTTAATTCTCATGTCATGCCCTCTTGTTTGAATCTTCCCTACCCTCAATGGGAAAAGCTTATCCACGTCAACTCTGTCTATCCCTTTCATTATTTTAAAGACCTCAATCAAGTCCCCCCTTAACCTTCTGCGCTCCAAAGAATAAAGACCTAACTTGTTCAACCTTTCTCTGTAACTTAGTTGCTGGAACCCAGGCAACATTCTAGTAAATCTCCTCTGTACTCTCTCTATTTTGTTGAAATCCTTCCTATAATTAGGCGACCAAAATTGTACACCATACTCCAGAATTGGTCTTACCAATGCCTTGTACAATTTTAACATTACTTCCCTACTCCTATATTCAATGCTCTGATTTATAAAGGCCAGCACACCAAAAGCTTTCTTTACCACCCTATCTACATGCGATTCCACCTTCAGGGAACTATGCACAGTTATTCCTAGATCCCTCTGTTCCACAGCATTCCTCAATTCCCTACCATTTACCATGTACGTCCTATTTTGATTTGTCCTGCCAAGATGTAGCACCTCACACTTATCAGCATTAAACTCCATCTGCCATCTTTCAGCCCACTCTTCCAAATGGCCCAAATCTCTCTGTAGACTTTGAAAATCTACTTAATTATCCACAGCACCCCCTATCTTAGTATCATCTGCATACTTATTTATCCAATTTTCCACCCCATCATCTAGATCATTGATGTACATGACAAACAACAGTAGACCCAACACAGATCCCTGAGGCACCCCACTGGTCACCGGCTTCCAACCTGACAAACAGCCATCCACCATTACTCTCTGGCATCTCCCATTCAGCCACTGTTGAATCCATTTTGCTACTCCGCCATTAACACCCAAAGATTGAACCTTCTTAACCAACGTTCCATGGGGAACCTTGTCAAAGGCCTTACTGAAATCCATATAGACAACATCCACTGCTTTTCCCTCATCAATTTCCCTAGTAACCCCTTCAAAAAAGTCAAGAAGGTTTGTCAAACATGACCTTCCAGGCTACCCGTCCTTTTTATACAGATCATGCCTTCCCCAAAAGAGGTCCCAGTGATCAAGAAACTAGAATCCCTGCCCACTGCACCAGTCCCTCAGCCACGCATTTATCCTCCACCTCATTCCATTTCTACTCTCACTGTCACGTGGCACAGGCAGTAATCCTGAAATTGTTACTCTTTTGGGCCTTCTCCTTAACTTTCCCCCCAACTCCCTAAATTCTCCTTTCAGGACCTCTTCTCTTTTTCTGCCTATGTCATTGGTACCTATGTGTACCACAACATCAGGCTCCTCTCCCTCCCTTTACAGAATCTTTTCGACACGTTCCGACACATCCGAGACCCTGGCACCAGGGAGGCAAACTACCATCTGGGTGTACCGACTGCGTCCACAGAATCGCCAATCTGACCCCCTAACTATGGAGTCCCCTATTACAATTGCCCTCCTCTTTTTGCTACCCTTCTGAGCATCAGGGCCGTTCTCTGTGCCGGAGGCCCGGCCGCTGTTGCTGCCCCCAGGAAGGCTGTCCGCTCCAATCGTACTCAAACATGAGTACCTATTTTCCAGGTGTACAGCCACCGGAGTACTCTCTAGTCCCTGCCTCTGCCCCTTGCCCTTCCTAACAGTGACCCACTTGTCTGCCTCCCGTGGTCCGGGAGTGACCACCTCCCTGTAACTCCTGTCTATGACCTCCTCATTCTCCCTGACCAGACGGAGGTCCTCGAGCTGTTGCTCCAGGTTCCTAACACAGTCCTTTAGGAGCCCCATCGCGACATACCTGGCGCAGATGTGGACGTCTGGTGGGCTAGCAGCTTCCCTGACCTCCCACATCTGACATCCACAACAGTACACTGCCCTGGCCTTCATATTCGCCCCTTACACAGAATACAATATCAACACAAAAATACACTACAAACAGCTGGATTCTGACGGCCAATCAGTTGCTTACCCTAGTCCCCT
The DNA here is from genome assembly GCA_963514005.1 of Raja brachyura. Next base: position 32,959,972 of record OY740810.1, read on the forward strand.
TCCCACCAATCAGCGGCTTCCTCAAAAACCCCCCAAAAAAATCCACTTCTCCGAATGGAGCGTTATGGATTTTGGTGAACAAGCCCCGCGCTGGATTTTTATCCTTACCGGTCGGATGTCGCTCCTCCCCCTCCGTCTCTTCCAACGGCTCCTGTGGGTCTCTCCAGACACACAATGCTGGAGCAACTCAGCGGGACAGGCAGCTGGACACTAAATACTTCTTTAGTGACTTACTTCTTTACTTTCCAAGTCTGACACCACTGTGCTTGTGGCGTGATCCACTGATCACCATGATGCATATAAAATTTCAAAAATAAATTAAAAAGCACTATTTCCGTGTCACTGTCAAATAAAGAGACCTGACATTCCTCTGGTTAATATTTATCCCTCTGGCAATGTCATCTATATCAAACGATTCTCCATCCATCTATCTAATTATTGTCTGAGGGAACAAGAATCTCTTTGCAGGAAATTAACTAATTGATTTTCCATCTAATTGAGGCCATGAACTGAACTGTATGCAATGTGCTACATGAAAGCCATGTTCCTCATTTTGGCCTGGAGTACATAGACGCATAGAAACATAGAAAATAGGTGCAGGAGTAGGCCATTCGGCCCTTTGAGCCCTTTCAACACGATCATGGCTGATCATTCAAAATCAGTATCCCGTTCCTGCTTTCTCCCCGTATCCCTGGATTCCATTAGCCCAAAGAGCTACAGTATATCCAACTCTCTCTTGAAAACATCCAGTGCCTTCTGTGGCACAAAATTCCACAGATTCACAGCTCTCTGGATGAAAAACGTTTTGTTCCCATCTCAATCCTAAATGGCCTACCCCTTATTCTTAAACTGTGATCCCTGGTTCTGGGCTCCCCCAACATTGAGACCATTTTTCCAGCATCTAGCCTGTCCAATCCCTTAAGAATGTTATATGTTTCTATAACCCCTCTCATCCTTCTAAATTCCAGCGAATATGCCCAGTTGATGCCTTCTTTCATCATATGTCAGTCCCGCCTTCCTGGGAATTAACCTGGCGAATCTACGCTGCACTCCCTCAATAGCAAGAATGTCCTTCCTCAAATTAGGAGGTCAAAACTGCATCTAATACCCCAGGTGTGGTCTCACCAGTGCCATGTACAACTGCAGTAGGATCTTCATGCTCCTCCTTGCTCCTCTACATAGAACATAGAACAGTACAGCATTGGAACAGGCCCTTTGTCCCACAATGTCTGTGTCGAACATGATGTCAAGACCAACTCTGCTTGCACATAATCTATTCCCTGCATACCCATGTGCCTATCCAAAAGTCTCTTAAAACACCGCTGTCCTATCTGCCTTAACCACCACCACCACCACCCCCACAGCGCATTCCAGGCACTCACCACCCTCTGTGTTAAAAATAAAACCTCCTCTGCACATCCTCGTCAAACTTTGCCCAGCTGACCTTAAGCTATCCCCGCTTGTATTTGATTTTTCTATCCTGGGAAAATGGTTCTGATTGTTTACTCTTTTTGTTCCTTTCATCATTTATCGATTTAATTCTGTCAGGCTCCCCGCAACCTCCCGCGTTTAAGAGGAAATAATACGTCTCTCTTTGTAGCTAATACCCTCTTAACTCAGGTAATATTCTGGTAAACAACCTCTGCACCCTTTCCACAACCCCCACATCCTCCCCGTAATGTGGGACTAGAATCTCCTGGCATCTCCCCAGAATCTTTGGTGACATTCCTAATCAAGAACCTATAAATCTCTGCTTTCAAACTATCCAATGACATGGCCTCCACAGCCTTCTGTGGCAATGAAGTCCACAGATTCACCACCCTCTAGCTAAAGACAATCCTCCTCATCTCCATTCTAAAGTCACGCACTTATATTCTGAGGCTATGGCCTCTGGCTCTAGACATGGACCAAGACATAGAAAATGGGTGCCGGAGTAGGCCACGCAACAAAAGCTTTTCACAGCACGGGTTATTGATTGGGTACGATCAGCCATGATCACAATGAATGGCGGTGCTGGCTCAAAGGGCCGAATGGCCTCCTCCTGCACCTATTTTCTATGTTTCTATGTTTCTATGTATCGCAGTACAAGTGACAATAAACTAAACTGAACTAAACAAAATAGATTTAGCGTGAATGGAAAAAGATTTAATAGGAACCTATGGGGTAACTTTCTTTTACACAAAGGGTGGTAGATGTATGGAACCTGCTGCCAGAAGAGGTATTTACAACATTTAAGAAACATTTGGATAGGTACATGGCTAGGATGGGTTCAGAAGGCAGGCCGGTGGGACTAACGTAGATGGGGCATGTTGGGCGGCGTTGGCAAGCTGGGCTGAAGGGCCTGTTTTCACACTGTGTGAATCAATGATTTTATGATTATGATTCTATGCCACAGACGCCTGTGGAGGCCAAGTCCATGGATATTTTTAAGGCAGAGATTGACAGATTCTTCATTAGTACGGGTGTCAGAGGTTATGGGGAGAAGGCAGGAGAACGGGGTTGAGAGGGAGAGATAAATCAGCCAGGATTAAATGGCAGAGTAGACCTGATGCGCTGATTTCATGTGTTCATAAGTAATAGTCTTCTGCCAAGAGTAGGGGATTAAGAACCAGAGGACATACCTGTAGGTTTTAGGTGAGAGGGGAAAAGATTTAATAGGAACCGTATTTAATAAACCCGATTAAATAGGCAACCTTCCTTGAAGCCCTTGGTCAGGTAGACAGATAGCACTTGGTCACCTGTGGGTGGACAATCACGGGCATGTTCTCCCCGGCCTACTTTGCTTCCTAATCCCCCAGTACCTCCACAGTCAAATTCCATCCTCACATTTTAACGTTGGGTGCATTGCTTCTGCTAATCACAGCCAAAATAACACGTTTTACCTCATTTTTGAATGAATGATGTTTTTCATTTTAAAAACAAAACTGATTTATTCTGAGAAGTGAGGGTCTGAAGTAGGGGCTTGTCCCAAAACGCCACCTATTGCTCTTCCCCAGAGATGCTGCCTGACTCGCTGAGTTACTCCAGTACTTTGTGCCTATCTTCGGTGTAAACCAGTGTCTCCAGTTCCTTCCTACACATGATTTATTAAGTACCGTTTTGATCACCCTGCTGTAGGAAAGATGTTATTAAGCTGGAAAGGGTACAGAGGAGATTTATGATCATCGATACAAAATGCTACAGCAACTCAGCGGGACAGGCAGTCTCTCTGGAAAGAAGAAATTTAAACCAGCATCTGCTGTTCTTTCTTACACAGATTTATGAGCATATTGTGCATATTGCACAAGACTTGAGGGCCTGTGCGTTAGGGAGAGGTTCAGCACGCTAGAACTTTATTTCTAGGAGTGCAGGAGGATGAGGGGTGATCATATAGAGGTGTATAAGATAATGAATGAATGAATGATTAATTTATTGTCACACGTGGCAAATCACTGGGAAATCCTTTGCTTGAATACGCAAGGCGTGCAAATGGTCGGCACATAAGAGCGTGGACAAAGTTACAAAGTACACACAGTATCCGCGCCGTCCCCCCTTGTCCTTCCTCTCCCCCACCCCCCCACCCACCTCATGGCGTGTGTGTCCCCCCCCCCCCCCCTCCACGCCAGGTCCCCCATTGTCCATACTAATAGATAAAGTAGTCCTTTACCCAGAGTAGGGGAATGAAGAACCAGTGAGGTTCTTTAAGGTAAGGGGGGGGAAAGATTTAACAGGAACCTTTGGGGCAACCTTTCACATAGAGGGTAGTGGGTGCATGGAACTAGCTGCCGGAGGAGATAGTTGAGATAGGTGCCATCACAGCATTTCAGAAACATTTGGACAGGTACTTGGATAGGAAAAGTTTGGAGGGTTATGGGCCAAATGTAGACCGGTGGGACTAGTGTGGATGGGCTGCATGGGCTAGTTGGGCTGCAGGCCCTATTTCCTTGCTGTATAACCCGCTGACTATGAATGAATGAATAAGAGTATTGGCCAAGTATGTACACATACAAGGAGTTTACCTTGGTGCTCCGCCCGCAAGTAACAACACGACATACAGTAAACCATTAAGAATAAAACATAAAACTTTAAAACATTAAGAATAAAACATTATAGTTTAAACATGTGAATGAAATAAAATACCAGAGCAAAAGGAGGCTACAGATTTTTGGTTATTGAGTAGAGCTACTACTCGTGGAAAAAAGCTGTTTCTGCCTGGCTGTGGCAGCTTTGACAGTCCGGAGTCGCCTTCCAGAGGGAAGTGATTCAAAGAGTTTGTGGCCAGGGTGAGAAGGGTCAGAGATGATCTTGCCCGCTCACTTCCTGGCTCTTGCAGTGTACAGTTCATCAATGGGGGGATGTTTGCAGCCAATAACCTTCTCAGCTGATCGGACGATTCGCTGCAGCCTCCAGGTGTCGTGCTTGGTGGATGAGCCAAACCAGACCATGATGGAGAAGGTGAGGACGGACTGTACGATGGCCGTATAGAATTAGACCATCATTGCCTGTGGCAGATTGTGTTTCCTCAGCTGCCGCAGGAAGTACATCCTCTGTTGTGCCTTTTTGACTGTGGAGGCGATGGTAGCCCCACATTTAAGGTCCTTGGAGATGATGGTTCCCAGGAACTTAAAAGACTTCACAGATGTGACTGTGGTGTTGTTGATGGTGAGTGGGGTTAGGGGAGGGGGTGCTTTCCTAAAGTCTACAATCAATTCCACTCTCTTAAGAGCATTGAGCTCTAGGTTGTTGCTATGGCATCAGGCCGCCAGCTGCGTCACTTCCTGTCTGTAGGCAGATTCCTCCCCATCCTGGATCAGTCCAATCAGGGTTGTGTCATCCGCAAACTTGGGAAGCTTGACAGAGGTGTCAGTGGAGGTGCAGTCGTTAGTGTAGAGAGAGTAAAGGAGAGGGGAGAGTACGCAGCCTTGCGGCGCTCCTATGCTGAGGGTCTGCGGGTCCAAGATGTGCTTTCCCAGCCTCACACGCTGCTTCCTGTCTGTCAGGAAGTTGTTGATCCACTGAGAGAGGGGTTCAGGCACAGTCAACTCGGAAAGTTTGGAGTGTAGTAGCTCTGGCACAATGGTGTTGTATGCAGAGCTAAAATCCACAAAAATAATTCTTGCATAGAACCCCTGGTGGTCTAGGTGCTGGAGAATGAAGTGCAGGCCCTGGTTGACTGCGTAATCCACTGATCTATTGGCCCAGTATGTAAACTGCAGAGGGTCCAGCAGGGGGTTTGTGATATTTTTCAGGTGGGCCAGCACAAGTATTTCAAGGGTCTTCATGACTGCAGAGGTCAGTGCGACAGGCCTGTAGTCATTAAGATCAGTAATCCTTGGCTTTTTGGGTACAGGGACAATAGTGGAGACTTTGATGCAGGCAGGGACTGTGCAGGTCTGCAGGGACCGACTGAAAATATCTTTGTAGACTGGTGCCAGTTGTTCGACACAGAGCTTGAGGGTAGAGGGGAAAACATTGTCCGGCCCTGGAGATTTGCATCTTTTCTGTCTCCGGAACAGCTTCTCCACCTCCTCAATTGCCATTGTTAGTGATGGAGAAGTGGCCAGACTGATGTTGGGCAGCAAGGAGGGGGTGGGTAGTGGACGAGGGCCCAGTCTTTGCAGACCAGAGTCAGGCTATTAGTAGGCGTGATGTAGTGATTGGGGAGGTGGGATGGGGTACCAGGGTTATGTTTCGATTTATCGAACCTGGAGTAGAACTCGTTCAGGTTGTTAGTCAGCTGACGATTGTCCAAGGAGTGCAGGGGTTTCCTCTCGTAGCTGGCCTTCCAACCTGAAGAAGAGTCATTAGCTGAGAACTTGCTCCTCAACTTCTCAGACTACCTTTCCTTGGCAGCTCTGATTCCTCTTCTCAGCTTGTACTTGGCTTGCCTGTAGTGGTCTGCATCCCCGCTCCGGTAGGCCTCAATGGATGGCGCCAAGATGGCTGACTCGCCAGTGTGTTATATCGACTTTTTTGTCATTTTTAGTGAGTCTAGAAATGTATGCTTTAATGTTTCTCAGTATGTTTTATGTGGGGGTGGGGGGGAGATAGGGGATAACCGTTTTCAGTCACTTACCTCGACGGAGATGTGATCTTTCTCCGGGTCACGTGTCGCGTGTCATGTGTCCGTTCCCTCCCCGCAGCCTAACAACTGGATTGGTGCAGCCTTTCCTAGAGACCAGCCAGGACCTTCAAGCCGCAAGACTTACCATCACGGAGCGGGCGATCCTTTGCCGAGAATCTCTGTGGAAGAGCTCCGACCGCGGGGCTTGTGGACTTGAACACCGTGAAGCCACGGTCACCGGTAAGAAAAGGCCAATATGGGAGCTCCATGCCGCAAAGTCTTTCCCTTCCGCCCCGACTCCGGAGTCTTCATCATCCGGACGAGAGGGCTTTAGCATCGACCATCGGCAGAGACAGTGCTGAGGGTTCAAGGCCCCGACCACCACGGGTAAACAAAGGAGGAAGATGACGGAACTTTATTGCCTTCCATCACAGCGAGGAATGTTGATTCCACTGTGGTGGATGTTTATTTTAATATTATTGTGTATTGCATTTTTTTACCCGTATGGCTGTATCGTAACTCAAATATCACTGTACCTTAATTGGTGCATGTGACAATAAATGTGAACTTGAACTTGAACTTGAACTCATCTTTAGATTGGCGGAGCTGTCTGACTTCTGCTGCAAACCAGGGCTTGTCGTTGTTGAACCTGATCCGGCTTCTAGTGGGAATGCAACAGTCCTCACAAAAGCTGACATACGATGTCACAGTATCTGTATAACTACCTTCTTTTGATTAATCAAGGACGGGCTACAGAGAGACCAAGAGTGGCCATTATAATTCATCAACACCTTCCAGCAGGGCTGCTGTGTGCCAGCTGCAACTCAGCGTGCAGCTCTGAAGTCAAGACGGGTTGGTTGACCTGTGCACAAATACAGTGAGGTATTTCGCTGCTCATATTTTACTCGGGCAGCTAACAACCCAGTGGTGTGAAATTTGATTTCTCCAACTTCAAGTAATCCTTGTATCCCCTCTCTCTCCGTCCTCCCCCACCCAAGTCGTACCAGCTTGAAAATCCTCTTGTGTCTCATTGTCTGTAACTCATTTTCACCTCGCCCACAGCGAACAATGGCCTATTTCCTTTATTATCGTTACTTTTTTGCATATCTTTAATTCTTTTGCTCTATATCTCTCTACATCACCATCTATATCTCTCATTTCCCTTTCCCCGCTGTCTGGTTAGCACGCGACAAAAGTGACATAAACTAAACTCAACTCAACTCAACTCAATTCAAAACTCACCTAAACATTCCCCTGACTCTCAGTCTGATGAAGGGTCTTGACCCGAAACGCCACCTATTCCTTTTCTCCAGAGATGCTGCCTAACCCACTGAGTGACTCCAACCTTTTGTGTCTATTTACAGTAAAGTACAGGTACACTTAGAATCTTGTCCCTAAGGCAAGCATCTGTGGATTAGAGATCTTAGCATCTGTGGATTAGCGATCTTAGCATCTGTGGATTAGAGATCTTAGCATCTGTGGATTAGAGGTCCCAGATCTTAGGGCAGCGAGCGGCGCAGCTAGTAGAGCCACTGCCTCATTGCGCCAGAGGCCTGGGTTCGATCTTGTCCTCGGGCGCTGTCTGTGTGGAATTTGCACGTTCTCCACTGTAACCACATGGGTTTTCTCGGGGTGCTCTGGTTTCCTCCCAAAATCCCAAAGGTTTGGAAAATAAAAAATCAATTCTCGGAACGTGGGAGAGAATGGAAGCAGCCTCGGGTGATGGAGTTAAATGGAACAGAAAGAGACCCCCTATTATGGTATTATTTATACAAGATAGTCATAGAGTGATACAGTGTGGAAACAGGCCCTTCGGCCCAACTTGCCCACACCGGCCCACATGTCCCAGCTACACTAATCCCACATGCCCGCATTTGGTCCATATCCCTCCAAAACCTGTCCTATCTATGTACCTGTCTAACTGTTTCTTAAATGTTTCAATAGTCCCAGCCTCAACTACCTCATCTGGCAGCTTGTTCCATACACCCATTCTTTGTGTGAAAAGGTTGCCCCTCAGATTCCTATTAAATATTTTCCCCTTCACCTTAAACCTAAGTCCTCTGGTCCTCGATTCACCTACTCTGGGCAAGAGACTCTGTGCATCTACCCAATCTATTCCTCTCATGATCTTATACACATCTGTAAGATCACCCTTCATTCTTCTGTGCTCCAAGGAACAGAGTCCCAGCCTAATCAACCTTTCCCTATAGCTCAGATCCTCTAGTCCTGGCAACATGTCATCTGCTCCAACGTCATCTATTGCAGGTGCGACAGAGGTTCACCTGCATCTCCTCCAACCTCATCTATTGCATCCGCTGCTCTAGATGTAAGCTGAACTACATCGGCGACACCAAGCGTAGGCTTGCCGATCCTTTCGCCGAACACCTCCGCTCGGTCCGCATTAACCAACCTGATCTGCCTGTGGCTCAGCACTTCAACTCCCCCTCCCATTCCGAATCTGACCTTTCTGTCCTGGACTCCACCATGGCCAGAATGAGCACCACCGGAAATTGGAGGAGCTGCACCCCATATTCCGCTTGGGCAGTTTGCACCCTAGTGGTATAGACATTGACTTCTCCAATTTCCGGTAGCCCTTGCTGTCTCCTCCCCTTCTCAGCTCTCCCTTAGCCATCGGGCTCCTCCTCTTCCTTTCTCCCTTCTTCTCCCCACCCCCCCCCCCCCCCCCCCCACAACACCCGACATCAGTCTGAAGAAGGGTTTCGGGCCGAAACGTTGCCTATTTCCTTAGCTTCATAGATGCAGCTGCACCCGCTGAGTTTCTCTAATTGACCATATCAACCAACAGTTTACTAAATGGTCACCAACGTCCTTATCATGAATCGGCCAAATCAATGCTATTAAAATGTTTATCTTACCTAAATGTTTGTATTTATTTCAGACGATACCAATTTTTATTGCTAAATCTTTCTCTGATATTATTGACTCCAAAATGTCTTCATATATATGGCAGAATAAAAATTCCAGATTAAGTAAAAAATACGTACAGAAATCAAAAAAAGATGGTGGTTTGTCACTGCCGAACCTCAGAATCTACTATTGGGCAGTTAATGCTCGATATTTAAAGTTTTGGACAAAAGATTTAGAAGACACCCAATGACCAGGATGGATAAATCTTGAACGTGATTCTATGCAAGGGCTATCATTGGCTTCTATTCTAGGGGCCTCGTTACCTTTTACAATTACGAGATTGAATAAATTTATGACTAATCCAATAATAAGACATAGATCCCAAATATGGTTTCAATTTTGTAAGATTATTGGATTGAATGATTTTATCTTATCGAGTCCTATCATATCTATTTCTTTCTTCCAACCTTCCAGTACTGATCAAGCCTTCCTGTTATGTAAGAGGAAAGGAATTAGTAGCTTTTTGTGATTTGTTTTCGGATGGTTGTTTTATGTATTTTGAACAACTCTCCAATAAATATAATTTACCTAACTCACATTTTTTTTAGATATGTCAAAAATTAGACGTTTTTTGAAGGCTACTCTACCCTTTCTTCCGTTACCACATCAAACAGAAATCTTGGAAAAAAATTTACATTTGAACCATTATCAGAAAGGCTTAATAACGACTATTAATGATTTTGAAATTACAAATAGATAAATTTGATAAAATTAAGAATGCCTCGGAAAGAGAACTTCAAATTTCTCTATCTACAAAGAAATGTGAGAGGATTCTTCAATTAGTTAATACTTCCTCAATGTGTGCAAGATATGCTCTGATACAATTCAAGGTGTTTCACAGAGTTCATATGTCAAAAGATAAGTTAGCTCGTTTTTATAGTTATATAAATCCTACCTGTAACAGATGTAACTCTGGTGGCCTCACTGACATATGTTTTGGTCCTGTCCACTTTTGGAAAAATATTGGAAAGAAACCGTTGAAACTATTTCTGTCGTTTTAGCTATTGATTTATAACCTGATCCTGTTACTGCAAGTTTTGGGCTACCAATGTTAGATTTTATTCATTTTATAAAATTATAAACCCGCTCCGCCCATCGGCTGTTTGCTTTTACCACACTAATCGCCAGAAGATCGATTTTATTTAAATGGAAAGATTCTAACCCTCCGACCACACTCCAGTGGTACTCTGAAACAATATCATGTTTAAATTTAGAAAAAATCAGGAGTGACATTGTTGAACCCTTGGTTTAATTCGATAAGACTTGGGGAAGATTTATTCAACATTTTCACACAACATAAATTGTTCCCTCTCCAATTATAATAATTATTTAACCTTTATACGGTGGAACAGACTTGACGACAAACAGGGACTTAAATTGTTGAAATTCTTTGCAGCTCAGATTCTGTTTTTCTTTTTTTTTCTTTTTTCTAGTTTAGGGGGGTTTTGTTTTTTCCTTTTATCTCTTTTGTTTTTAATTATAATTTTTTAAATATATCTTTTCTTTAAAACATTTAACGATATTTACATAGAGACCAGAGGTTCATGTTCAATGTGTATTTTGACACTGGACTCATATTTAGGTTATACCTGTTAATAATGTAATCCAGACCCCTATGTATCAATATCATTATTCTTTTTTGTTGTTGTTTTGTTTTTGTTTGGGGGGGAAAAAAACTAATAAAGAGATTTTAAAAGAATGAAAGAGTTTCTCCAGCACTTTTGTCTACCTTCGATTTTCCAGCATCTGCGGTTCCTTGTTAAACAATTCTCTGTACCCTTTCCAGCTTGACAACATCTTTCCTATAACACGGTTCCCTGAACTGAACACAATACTCTAAATGCGGCCTCACCAACGTCTTATACCACTGTAACATGACCTCCCAACTTCCAAACTCAATACTCTAACTGATGAAAGCCAATGTGCCAAAAACCTTTTGACCACCCGATTTACCTGCGACTTCATCTTCAAGGGACCATGCACCTGCACTCCTAGATCCCTTTGCTCTACAACACTACCCAGAGGCTTACCATTCACTGTGTAGGTCCTGCCCATGTTAGACTTCCCAAAATGCAACAACTCACATTTCTCTGCATTAAACTCCATCAACCATTCTTCAGCCCACCCACTGCAATTTTTCACAACCATCTTCACTATCTGCAAAACTATCCAATTTTGTATCAACAAGTGGTACAGACCTACATGTTAAAGGAGGAACTGCAGATGCTGCAGAATCTTCAACACATAGTCCTCCGCCAGTTTCGCCACCTCCAGCATGACCCCTCCACTCGCCACATCTTCCCATCTCCCCCCCGTCTGCCTTCCGCAAAGACCGCTCCCTCCGCAACTCCCTTGTCAATTCTTCCCTTCCCTCCCGCTCCACCCCTTCCCCGGGCACTTTCCCTTGCAACCACAAGAGATGCTACACTTGTCCCTTCACCTCCCCCCTCCACTCCTTTCAGGGACCCAAGCAGTCCTTCCAGGTCCGACAGAGGTTCACCTGCACCTCCTCCAACCTCATCTACTGCATCCGTTGCTCCAGATGCCAGCTGATCTATATCGGTGCGACCAAGCAGAGGCTTGGCGATCGTTTCGCCGAACACCTCCACTCTGTCCGCAATAACCAACCCAATCTCCTGGTGGCTCAGCACTTCAACTCCCCCTCCCATTCCGCATCCGACCTCTCGGTCCTGGGCCTCCTCCACGGCCAGAGTGAGCAACACCGCAAGTTGGAGGAACAGCACCTCATATTCCGCTTGGGGAGTCTGCACCCCTCTGGGCTTAAACATTGAATTTTCTCAATTCTGCTAACCCTTGCTGTCTCCTCCCCTTCCCACCTCTCCCTCAGCCCTCGGGCCCTGGCATTCACTCTCTCTCTATCTCTCCTCCACCCAAGTCGCACTAGCTTCTCATTTTCACACTACAAACAGCTTTCAATGGCCTGTTTCCTTTATCATCGATACTTTTTTGCATATCTTTCATTCATTGTTCTTTATCTCTCCACATCACCGTCTCTATCTCTCGTTTCCCTGATCCCTGACCAGTCTGAAGAAGGGTCTCAACCCGAAACGTCGCCTATCTCCTTCGCTCCTTAGATGCTGCTGGACCCGCTGAGTTTCTCCAGCCTTTTGTGGTATAGACCTACCATCTTTTTAAGTCTAGATGTAGTTTTGATTAGAGATCCAGCGCTGAAACAGGCCCTTTGGCCCACCGAGTCCGCGCCAACCAGTGATCCATGCACACTAACCCCATCCTACACGTTCTAGGAACAATTGACAATTTTACCGAGCCAATTAGCAATTTACAAAACGTGTGGGAGAAAACCGGAGCTCCTGGAGAAAACCCGCGCAGGTCACGGGAAGAATGTAGAAACTCTGTAGTCAGGATCGAACCCAGGTCTCTGGCACCACCACGCCACTCTTAACCTTACCTCATTGGAGACCTTCGGACTATCCTTAATTAGACTTTACTGGACTTTACCTTGCACAAAACTTTATTCTCTTTATTCTGTATCTGTGTACTGTAGTTTGCGTGATTGTAATCATGTATACAACATGATTACATGCCCTGGTCCGTGGCATTGTGACGTTGCCCCTCTTACCAGTTGCACCATTGTAACATGAAGAGTGGCCTCGACATGAAACGTCGCCTATCCATGTTCTCCAGAGATGCTGCCTGAGCTGCTGAGTCACTCCAGCATTTTGTGTATTTTTGTGTATTAACCAGCATCTGCAGTTCCTTGTTTCTGCCATTAATTTGGCCTTTCACTCCCTTGGCTGCACGGTCGAGAGAGGGATGTGAAGGCTGCGATACATTAGCGATCTTTCTTTCAAAACGCGACTGTTTTACCGCCGGGTCACGCCAGCAATGGTTGCCTCGCCAACTGATCGCTGAACCTTTGAACCTTTGAACTTTTGAACCTTTGAACTTTTGAACCTTTGAACCTTTGAACTTTTGAACCTTTGAACCTTTTGTTTTTAATAAATCAGCTTTGTTCCCAAAAAGAAAAGCAACATTATTTCAAAAATGAGGTAATTTGGTCTGATTAGAAACATCGTGATCCGGATTAAACTTCAAGCCGAGCCTGAACTAATTCTATTACACTCTGGAGTCACCATCACCAGAGTTCATCTGATTCACAGACTCACACAAAGCTGCAGATGCTGGAATCTGGAGCGACTCACAAAGTGCTGGAGAACACAGCGGGTTAGGCAGCATCTGTGGAGGGAAATAGACAGTCACAGTTTCCCCTCTCCGCTGGCTCTCAGTCTGAAGAAAGGTCTCGACCCGAAACATCACATAGAAACATTGAAACATAGGGAGTAAGAGCAGATGTAGGCCATTCAGCCCTTCGTGCCAGCACTGCCATTCAATCTGATCTTAGCTGATCATCCAGAATCAGTACCCCGTTCCTGCTTTTCCCCAAATCCCTTGATTACTTTAGCCCTAAGAGCTATATCGGACACTCTCCTGAATACATTCTTCCTAATCTAAACTAACAACCTGCCGGAGTAACTCATATGTATTAACCGTCTCAGCAGCTGCCTCGCGGACCTTCCCTTTTGCCTGACCGATGAATTGAACAAAAATAATCAAAGGACAAAGAACATTTATTATCACATACACCAATTGGTGCAGTGAAATTTGACTTGCCAATGCAGCACATCAATAAAGATAATACACAACACTAGAGTATTTAACAATAAACATAAAAACATCCCCCCACAATGGTTCCCACTGTGGGGGAAGGCAGCAAAGTCCAGTCCCATCCCCAGTTCACCCATAGTCGGGCCTATTGAGGCCTCTGCAGTTGTCGCTATGGCAGCCCGATGCTTCAGGCCCACTCGCCGGATGATGAAGTTCTGGTGACAGATGAACACCCTCAGCGGCCCGGAGTGTGTAGAGCGGCTGCTTCTCCCCGGAGTTCGCAGCTCCCGTAGTCCATGGGCCGTGCCGGTCGGAGCTCCGACTCTGGTGATCTCGGCATGAGATCCCAGGCTCCGCGGTTTTTAAAGCTCAGCGCCCGCGGCTGGAAGCTCCACAGACCGCAGACCGCAGCTCCGCAATGTTGCAGTCGGCGGTCCCAGCCCCTCCGGAGCTCCACCGCACGGCGACCCGGGCAAGGCATTGTCCGCTCCACGATGGCGCCCCAGCGCTGTGTACCGCCGCCGAAGCTGAAGTCCCGGCCGGTCCCGGCAGGAAACGCCGCTCCAGACTGCCGATAGGCCGCGAGGAAGGGGCGAAGATACGGCCTGGAGAAAAGCCGCATCTCCGACCAGGTAGGGACTGAGAAAATAGTTTCCCCCTTCCCCCCCCCCCCCACCCTTTACATAAAAAGACTAAAAGACCTCCAAAAACAAACACTTTAACTAACTAAAAATGTAAAAAAAGAATGAAAAGACTAACAGCTGCTGGCAGGGTGGCCATACTCGACGGCGCCCCCTACGATCAGATCAAGATATTGACTGTTCTGGCTAGAGCAGGGGTCAGCAACCTACAGCCCATAACCCCAAATCATCCGGCCCGCAGGCGGATTTTCTTTCCCGTAAACATCCGGCCCGCCGAGCGCAGCCGATCTCTGGCTGTACCGCATCCTGCGCTCCTTCTGTGAACACGTTTAAGAACTGCAGATGCTGTCAAAATCGAAGGTAGACAAAAATGCTGGATAAACTCAGCGGGTGAGACATGCGAGGATGGCATGAGGCTGCCTCACGTGCTGAGTTTCTCCAGCATTTTTGCCAACCTTCAGTGAACACGGGATTTGATGCCTGCCATCCGGGGCGGGATGGGGGCAGGATCCGCGTGTACACGTGATAGATGTGGTCCGCCATCCGCTCACAAACATGCATCCTAACCCCTATGCAGAACAAGGTTTCCCACCCCTGGGATAGAGGATAAGTATTAACTATCCTAAGCATTTCAGCTTCAAGGAGAGGGTGGGTAGACTTGGATTGTGGTCTCTGGAATGTTGGAGGTTGAGGGGGAGCGATAAAAGTATCTGAAATGATGACAGGCAGAGATAGGGTAGACAGTCAGGACCTTTTTTCTAGGATGGAAATGTCCAACACTAGAGGGCACAGAAATAAGGTGAGTGGGGAAAATTTTAATGGTGATGTGCGGGACAAGATGCTCACACAGAAAGTGTGGGGGGTCTGGAACGCATTGCCAGGGGAGACCGATACGAAGGGGGTTTTAAGAGGCTTTTAGATTAGAGGGATATGGATCATGTACAGGCAATGTACATTTAACTTGACATCGTGTTCAATACAAACATTATTGACTGAAGGGCCTGTTCCTGTGCTGTACTGTTTTATAAGTTCATAAGTTCTAGAGCAGAATAAGGCCATTCAGCCCATCAAGTCTACTCGCCATTCAATCATGGCTGATCTATCTCCCTCTCAACCCCATTCTCCTGCCTTCTCTCCTTAACCCCTGACAACCGCACACTGATCAAGAATCTGTCAATCTCCACTTAAAAAATATCTATTGACTTGGCCTCCACGGCCAACTGTGGCAATGAATTCCACAGATTCACCACACTCTGAATAAATAAATTCCTTGTCATCTCCTTTCTAAAGGCACATCCTTTTATTCTGTGGCTATGGCCTCTGGTCCTAGACTCTCTCACTAGTGGGAATATCTCCTCCATATCAACTCCATCCAATTGTTAAAAATTACTATTCGGTAAGTTTCAATGTGGTCCCCGCTAATCCTTCTAAACTCCAGCGAGTACAGACCCAGTGCCTACATACGCTCATCATAGGTTAGTTAACTCAATCACTCCTGGGATCATTCTCGTAAACCCCTGGACTCTCTCCAGGGCCAGCACATCCTTTCTCAGGTAGGGGTCCAATGTTCTCTGTTCTATGGGTCATCCACCTGCTTGGTTTTAATATAGGTCTTATTGATCAAAAAGAGATCTTATATCCAGAATTCAACACGAATTACACCAGTGTCTAGGAGCATTAGCTTCAACTATATGTTCAGATACTTATATACATTTTATGCAATTTAATCATGTTTTACGAAACATTAGTATACATGTAGGAGGAACTGCAGATGCAGATTTACACCGAAGATAGACACAAAATGCTGGAGTAACTCAGCGGGACAGGGGAGAGTGAAACTAGAGGTAGGAAAAAGGTGTAGAGCATAAATGAATGAAAGGTATGAAAAGATTAAATCAAAGCCACAACAATGATCAAGGACATGCAGAGCTCACAATGGTCCATTGTTGGCTGTGGAGAAGGTGATAATGAGTGGATACGAACAGTGAAACTGGCACGATGACTGGGGGGGGGGGGACAGATAGAGGGGATGAAGGGGCTACTTGAAGTTACAGAAATCAATATCATACCACTGGGGTGTAAGCTGCCCAAACAAAATATGAGATGCTGTGCCTCCAATTTGCGTTTGGCCTCACTCTGACAGTGGAGGAGGCCCAGGACGGAAAGGTCAGTGTGGGAATGGGAGGGGGAGTTAAAATGTTTGGCAACAAGGAGATCGCGGTTGATTTCTCGTTGATTATCCTTGAGTAGAATGTTGACACACTATACCACACCAGTGTCTTAGCGTCTTGCTGCAAAGTCTCATTAAGTTGATCAATTCTATAGAATCTCTACCAGTTGCACCATTGTGTAGAGGAATGAACTTAAAACATTACTTTAAACCAAATTGGTACCAAGCCAAATAAAGACCTAGTAGAGCTGCTGCCACACAGCACCAGAGACCTTGGTTCAATCCTGACCTAAGGTGTTGTCTGTGTGGAGTTTGCTTGTTCTCCCTGTGACCATGTGGGTTTTACTCCGGGATTCCTTCCACTTCCCAAAGACGGGCAGATTTGTAGGTTAATTGGCCTCTGCTCCGAGTATGTAGGGTGCGGGTGAGAAATGCGATAACATAGAACTAGCGTGAACGGGTGATCGATGGTCGGCGTGGACTTGATGGGCCGAAGGCCCTGTTTCCATTCTGTGTCACTGAAACTACATCTAAAAACCCTAACAAACACAATGGAACTGCAAGTAACCTTTTGTTCAGGAGATGCAAGGATTTGGTTCCCCTGCATGGGCGGAAATCCTGGGGGGGAGGGGGGGGGGCTGTTCCCCCATGTTTTAAGAGGTGGGGGACAAGGTCTGGCTATAGCGCCCAGGACACCTGCGTGCCCCGGGACTGGCTGCAGTTCACAGGTCCCGAAAACGAATTGAATAATAATACGCCTGGGGGCCGGATGATTTTGGGTTGCGGGCCGGATCCGGCCCACGGGCCGTAGGTTGCGGACCCTTGTCCTAGATGTCAGGCCTCATTGTGTCCCCCCCCCCCCCCATGTTTCAAAAGTGATTCCCGCCCGTGCCTAACGGAGTATTGTACTGTGTGATTTCGCCATCGTGTGGCAGCTGGGAAGTACTACATGGACAAAGTGCACATTATGCACCCATGATACCACGATGAAGAAGGAACAACCAGCAAGCTTGCAAGAGGATAGTGTTGCTCCCTCCACTGGTGCTATGCTCACCAGGAACGCAGACTGCTTACCAAAGTTGCCAACATTATGTGAGCGACAAACAAGAAGTAAGACGGCAGAAAGTTAAAGAAGCAATTTGACATATTGCTCAATGGTACTTTAGTGTTACATGCACTTATGCACAGTGATTCTTTTTTTGCATACTATATATAAATAGATAGATATATATATGTATATTTTGTGTATATAATATACAAAAAATATACATGAAAACATCCTGGACAATACAGCTCATGACACACTGGTCAACCTGAGGAGCACCTTCAGCAACAGACTGGTTCCACCAAGATGCAGGATAGAACTCCTTAGAATCTTCTTCCCAGTGGCTATCAAACTGTACAACAGCTCCCGCTTCTGTTGTGGTATAAATTGAGGCTGACTCTTCCCCCCCCCAATTTTTGCATATCCCCCAAGCTTTTCAAGTTATCACTTTAATTTCATGTTTCATGTATCTTGTGTTTTATGACTGTTGGCAGATCAACTCCCCTCCTGGAATAAATAAAGTTCTATCATATCCAGAGTGTGTGTGTGTAAGTATGTACAGTAGCTTGCAAAAGTTTTCATACCCCTTGAACTTTTCCACATTTTGTCACGTTACAACCACAAACGTAAATGTATTTTATTGGGATTTTATGTGATAGACCAACACAAAGTGGTGCATAAATGTGAAGTGGAAGGAAAATGATACATGGTTTCCAAATTTTGTTACAAATAAAAAACTGAAAAGTGTGGCGTGCAAAAGTATTCAACCCCCTTTATTCTGATACCCCTAAATAAAATCCAGTGCAACCAATTGCCTTCAGAAGTCACCTAATTAGTAAATAGAGTCCACTTGTGTATAATCTAATCTCAGTATAAATACAGCTGTTCTGTGAAGGCCACAGAGGTTTGTTAGAAAACATTAGTGAACAAACAGCATCATGAATCCCAAGGAACACACCAGACAGGTCAGGGATAAAGTTGTGGAGAAATGTAAAGCAGGGTTAGGTTATAAAAAAATATCCCAAGCTTTGAACATCTCACGGAGCACTGTTCAATCCATCATCCGAAAATGGAAAGAGTATGGCACAACTGCAAACCTACCAAGACATGGCCGTCCACCTAAAGTGGCAGGCCGGGTAAGGAGAGCATTGATCAGAGAAGCAGCCAAGAGGCCCATGGTAACTCTGGAGGAGCTGCAGAGATCCACAGCTCAGTTGGGAGAATCTGTCCACAGGACAACTATTAGTCGTGCACTCCACAAATCGGGCCTTTATGGAAGAGTGGCAAGAAGAAACCATTGTTGAAACAAAGCCATAAGAAGTCCCATTTGCAGTTTGCCACCAGCCATGTGGGTGACACAGCAAACATGTGGAGGAAGGTGCTCTGGTCTGATGCGACCAAAATTGAAGTTTTTGGCCTAAATGCAAAATGCTATGTGTGGCAGAAAACTAACACTGCACATCACCCTGAACACACCATCCGTGAAACATGGTGATGGCAGCATCATGCTGTGGGGATGCTTTTCTTCAGCAGAGACAGGGAAGCTGGTCAGAATTGATGGGAAGATGGATGGAGCCAAACACAGGGTAATCTTGGAAGAAAACCTGTTAGAGTCTGCAAAAGACTTGAGAGTAGGGCGGAGGTTCACCTTCCAGCAGGACATCGACCCTAAACATACAGCCAGAGCTACAATGGAATGGTTTAGATCAAAGCATATTCATGTGTTAGAATGGCCCAGTCAAAGTCCAGACCTAAATCCAATTGAGAATCTCTGGCAAGACTTGAAAATTGCTGTTTACAGATGCTCTCCATCCTATCTGACTGAGCTTGAGCTATTTTGCAAAGAAGAATGGGCAAAATTTACAGTCTCTAGATGTGACTGGTAGAGACATACCCCAAAAGACTTTCAGCTGTAATTGCAGTGAAAGGTGGTTCTACAAAGTATTGACTCAGTGGGGCTGAATACTTTTGCACGCCACACTTTTCAGTTTTTTATTTGTAAAAAAATTTGAAACCCATGTATCATTTTCCTTCTACTTCACAATTATGCGTCACTTTGTGTTGGTCTATCACATAAAATCCCAATAAAATACATTTACGTTTGTGGTTGTAACGTGACAAAATGTGGAAACGGCAGGTGTGGAAATGGCTATAGTGAGACGCTCTTTAGAGTCTGAGCTATAGTGAGAGACTTTGCAGGCTAGGACCTTATTACTTGGAGTGCAGGAGGCTTGGGGTGATCTTATAGAGGTGTACAACATCATAAGGGGAATAGATAGTGAATGCACGGAGTCTTTTACCAGAGTAGGAGAATCACAAAAAAAGGACATAGGTTTAAGGTGAGGGCACAAAGATTTAGGTTTAACAAAGTTATCGGGAAGGCTGGCTACATCCTGGGGGCGGAGTTGGATTTATGGAGGTGGTCTTAGAGGGGAGGATGCTCCTCAAACTGTGGAGCACTTGGACAACACAGCTCACCCCCTCCATGACACACTGGTCAACCTGAGGAGCACCTTCAGCAACAGCCTGGTTCCACCAAGATGCTGCACTGAACGCCACAGGAGATCCTTCTTCCCTGTGGCTATCAAACTGTACAACTCCTCCCCCTTCCGTCGTGGGGTAGACTGACTCCCCTTCGCCCACCCCACACCCTAATCTTTGCACATCCTCAATCCTAGACACAAAAAGCTGGAGTAACTCAGTGGGACAGGCAGCATCTCTGGAGAGAAGGAATGGGTGACGTTTTGGATCGAGATCCGTCTTCAGACTGAGTTACCCCAGTTTTTTATGTTTATCTTCAGTTTAAACCAGCACCTGCAGCTCCTTCCCGCACATAGATGGGGCATCTTGGTCATCAAGGATGAGTTGGGCCATGGGTGTCGGTGCTGTTTGACTCTGTGACTCTGCGAATCAATGACATTATGGAGAAACGTGGACCGATGTCCTTCGTTTCTGGAACAGAAACAGATTTCAGTAGTCCCTCCATGAAAAAAAATCCAGCAAACCAACCTGTAGCCCATTCACGGAAGCGGAGACAACGAACAATCAAAATCGGTACTGGACAGAAGATGGAAAACTGAACAGTTGGCTTTCTTTTCAAGAGTCCAATGTTAAAAGTGTTTTATTGTTATATTGCACAAAAAGGTACAATGAAATTCTTCCATGCAGCAGCACAACAGATATGTTAACCTAGTACTCTGTAAATTTCATGTTCAGTTCATAAGTGATAGGAGCCGAATTAGGTCATTCTGCTCATCAACTCTACTCCGCCATTCAATCATGGCTGATCTATCTCTCCCTCTCAACCCCATTCTCCTGCCTTCTCCCCGGAACCCCCAACACCCGTACTAATCAAGAATTTATCTATCTCTGCACTAAAAACATCCACAGTCTTCTGCGGCAAAAAATTCCACAGATTCACCGCCCTCTGACTAAAGAAATTCGACCACATCTCCTTCCTAAAGGAACGTCCTTTAATTCAGAGACTATAACCTCTGGACTTGCACTTTCCCACTAGTGGAAACATCCTCTCCACATAAACTTTATCCAAGCCTTTCACTATTCTGTATTGGTAATGACTAATCATAATGAACAACAAAATAACAAGTTCAGTATATATATTTAAGTAATGGTGCAAAGATAATAACAATATGCCCCAAGTCTACATAACTCAGAACTTATTTTGGGGGTTGTAGTGTTCAATAGCCTGATGGCTGTTGAGGAGAAACTGCTCCTGGACCTTACAGTTTTCAGGCTCCTGTACTTGCTTCCCAATGGTAGGGGTGAGATGAGAGTGTGGCCAGGGTGGTGTGGGTCTCTGATGATGCTGGCTGCCTTTTTGAGGCAGCGACTCCTGTAGACCCCTTCGATGGTGGGGGGGTCCGTATCCGTGATGGACTGGGCAGTGTTCAACAACTCTTTGCAGTCTTATTCGTTCCACAATGTTCGAGTTGCCGAACCAGGCCACGATGCAACCAGTCGATACGCTCTCTACTGTACACCTGTGGAAGGTCTGGAGAGTATTCATCGACCACATCAAATCAATTGGGTCTCCGAAGGAAGTAGCGGCGTTGACGGGCGTTATTCATCATCAAAAAAACTAACACTTACATAGCAATTTATAACAATGTGCAAGATTGCGGACATTTCTTAATTGGGATTAAATAATGGGACTATTTTTTTGAACGTAGGAATGTTTAATATTATGGAGCGGAAGGGTTTAGAGGGCCAAATGCAGGCAATTTGGACAGGCACAATATGCCAATTTGTTTGGCATGAATAGGTTGGGCCCAAGAGCCTGTTTCCGTGCTATATAACTCCAGATCAATGTTAATCGCGTAGTAACAAACACAAACTAGTAAAAGGCATTTTAACTGGTACGTGGATAGGAAAGGTTTAGAGGGATATGGGCCAAGTGCGGGCATGTGGGACTGGCGTAGATGGGGCATCTTGGTTGGCATGGGCAAGTTGGGCTGAAGACCCTGTTTCCGCGCTGTATGGCCGGATGACTATGACTAGGTTTTGTAATAGATACTGTAACAATGTTACTCCATGTTTTTCCCTCTCCCCTGACTCTCAGTCAGAACTAGGGTCTCGACCCAAAACGTCACCTATTCCTTTTTCCCAGAGATGCGCCTGAGTCACTCCAGCATTTTGTGTCTAGTTTCGCTGTAAACCAGCATCTGCACCAATTGACCAAATGGTGCCAGCACAACAACCCGGCTCTCAACATCAGTAAAACCAAGGAACTGATTGTGGTCTTTGGAAGAGGAAAGATGGGGACCCACAATCCTGTTCACATCAATGGGTCGATGGTGGAGAGGGTCAAAAACTTCAAATTCCTGGGCGTGCATATTTCCAAAGATCTTTCTTGGACCCAGCACACCGATGCAATTATAAAGAAGGCACATCAGCGACTCTACTTTCTGAGAAGATTACGCAGATTCGGTATGTCAAAGAGGATTCTCCTGAACTTCTACAGGTGCGCGATAGAGAGCAGACTGACCGGTTGCATCGTGGCCTGGTTCGGCAACTTGAACGTCCAGGAGTGGAAAAGACTGCAAATGTTGTGCCCACTGTCCAGTCCATCTCCGGCTCTGACCTCCCCACCATCGAGGGGATCTATCGAAGTCGCTGCCTCAAAAAGGCAGCCAACATCATCAGAGACCCGGACCATCCTGCCAACACGCTCACCATTGCCATCGGGAAGAAGGTACAGGAGCCTGAAAACTGTAACGTCCAGGTTCAGGAACAGCTTCTTCCCTACAGCCATCAGGCTATTAAACACAACAACAAATAAGCTCTGAACCACAACAGACTCTGAACCAAAAATTAATGCACTATATTTGTTTATTTATTGAGTACGTGTACATGTGGTTATACACTCACTGAACCTTTTTACTCCCGTTATGTACTATGTTTACATATTCTGTTGTGCTGCAGCAAGCAAGAATTTCATTGTCCTATCTGGGACACATGACAAGAAAACTCTCTTGGCTCTTGACCTCCTACGCACATTGCTCCCCTATTTCTGTTCAAGGTAGTTACAACATATCACAAACATTCTAAATCTTAAAGTTGTCTCACTTTTGAAATTTTAATTCAAGACGCCTCCTTGAATATAACAAGATTCTCCAGTGTTCTGCAACTGAGAAGGCAAAAAGTTCCAAGATAAATGAACAAGCAATAGTCAGCCAAAGTCATAGCTAAATTAATGTTCCTAAATTCCAGATTAATTTTGATTAAAAGTATGGTCAGGTTGCACACATCAAGCCGAGACGATGGCAAATGCTTATACATTGGTTTCAAAGAGCGCTCTGGTTTATCTGAAGCAAGCTTTCCTCCTCAGTAATCACACTATGAATCTAGTTTTAAGATATGTGCGCCTTGCACTCTGCTGTGAGCGGCGATGTGTCTGCAGAATGTGGCCCAGCAGTCAGATAAACCATCTGTTCGTCTTTCATGGTGCATTGCTAAGCTTCTAAGCAGAACGCTGCATGTCTCATATGCCCGTAGTATGGATGTACAAGATCACAATCAGGGCAGCACAGTGCCGCAGCGGTAGAGTTGCTGCCTCACTGCGCCAGAGACCCGGGTTCGGTCCTGACTTTGACCGCTGTCTGTGCACAGTTTATACGTTCTCCCTGTGACCTGCGGGTTTTCTCCAGGTATTCCGGTTTCCTCCCACAATCCAAAGATGTACAGTGTTGCAGGTTAATTGGCTTTGGTAAACTTGTAAATAGTCCCTCGTGTGTGTAGAATAGAGATACCGAATATTTTGCATTCCCATTACCTGTTCCTCCTAAAGCAAGTAGTTTTGGCTGTGGGCCGAGGAGCTTTTTCGTTCAAGTTTGTGGTATAATAATATATGGTTTAAATAGACTGCAACACGGAAATAGGCTCGCCATGGTGTAATATGGGCTTTGGACATTAGATGGTGCCTACTTTTTCAATCTCTTTGTCTAATTAGTTTAATTAATTAATGTGCAACTTTTGGCACTGATGTGTTATGACTTACTTCTCCACTATATTTTATCTAAATCGGTGCAAAATGTCATGTAGTTCTGAGACAATGGTCACAAAAGATGATTTCTAGACACTCGGCCCACAGCCTATTTAAAGAAATCTCCACTTTCATTATCCTTCTGTTGGTATTCATTTGATTGCACCTGAAAAGCTAGTTCATTAAATGGGAATTTTACAGTCTTAAATTATGAATTGAAAGATACAGGATGGAAACAGGCCCTTCGGCCCACTGAGTCCACACCAAGCATCGATGACTGAGCCGGTCGGGTGCACCTCTGGGAAAAAGGAATAGGTGACAAAATTGGCCAGTTCTCCTCCATTTTCCCCCGTGGTCAGGACCTCAACCCTCCGCAGCCGCCGCTGCAGGTGTCCAGATGAGTAGACAATGTAAAAGTCCAGGTAAGTCCTGAATCGGTGCCTCCCTACAGGAGGCCGCGGCTTCAGGTTGGTGTAGGCCGCAGAGCCGGCAGTCGAAGCTCCCCAGCGAGGGATCCCGCTCCTGATGGTAAGTCCCCGCCGCGCCCGTGGTAGAAGTTGGCCGCAGGCCGGCGGTCGGAGCTCTTCTCCTCCCGGGTCCCCAATGAGGGATCCCAGGCCCAGGACACCGTGCCGGCTGGAACTCTGCAGACTGCGGCTTCAGGTAGCCGCGGGCCATCGAACAGAGCCCTCCCCTCCGGCGAGCCCCGCGGCGAGAGTCTCCCGCTGCTGAAGCCCCGGGCTCATCTCCGGGAAAGGCTGCACAGATCCTCGATGTTCGTCCATGGGGTAGGCGACATGGAAAAAGCTGCCTCTCCGTGGAGGAGGCGACCGAAACGATTTTCCTCTTAACCCCCCCCCCCCACACCACCCCCACACAAGACACACAAAGAAACATCAAAAACATAAATTTAAGCACACTAAAAAAATTTAAAAAGTTGAAAAAGCAAACGTGCTGCTGGCAGGGCTGCCAGCTTGCAGCGCCCCCACCAACCCAGTCAGAATGCGCCTAAGCTCTATTTTGCGTGTCATAGTAAAGGGTCTGAACACTTATGTAAATGTGATATTTCAGTTGTAATTACTTTGCCAAAATTTCTAAACACCTGGTTTCGCTTCTTCATTCTGGGGTATTGTGAGTGGATTGGTGATAAAAAAAAATTATTCCATTTCAAAATAAGGCTTTAATGCAACAAAATGTGGAAAAAGTGAAGGGGTCTGAATACTTTCTGAATGCACAGTAGGTACAGTGAAAAACGTTGTATTGTATGCTATCCAAATAGATCAGATATACTAGGTATGTTACAAAACGTACCTTTAGCGGCGCTGCAGTTCTGCCACTGCCCGTGTGCACGACTTTGGCGCCTTTGAGAGGGGGGTGTGTTTGAAATGCGATTAAAATAAATTTTGAGCAGGCTTTTTAGTTGCTGAAGAAAAATCACTTCGACTGCCGTTTTATTAAGTTTATTAAAATTAGCGCTGGAAAAATGAAAAACATGAGTAAATTAAAAATCATCTTTTAATGCCGTCAACGGGACAGATCTTACATAGGGGACAAAAGAAGGTACACAGTTTATTTTTACATAAAAACGTGCTTCTTAGGAAGCCTTAATCAAAATTTCATGTTATGAAACAAATGACTAAACAAATATACGAACCGGCAGTATTTTTCCTGCCGACTCGGGGTTAAATTCACCGCAAACCGCAACGTTCCAATCCATCCCGTTCCACAAAAACCCACTCGCAAGTTGATTTAAATGGCCATTAATTTACGGGAATTAAACACTAAATTCCTTAAATTTGGCCAATAAATTCATGACAATGAGATGAACCTTTTCTTAAGAAATGGATAGATGTTTAGATCTAGTAATTGAATTTTGTAATTAACTTCAATTAGGTAACTAACTCATTATATGCTTTAATTTCAGGTCATCCAAGTAAGATTGTTTCATATTTGTTTCAGAATGCTTCAATCTATAATAACTGAACATTTCATTCAGTTCTCTTAATTTTTAAGAAAGTTATGGGCTTTTGACTGTCCTTGATCCCAGCTTTTGTGTTAAGTCAAAAGGGAACAAGATGCTAATTTCAGAGTATGAAAATGACCATAACTTTTTTTTAGTGAAGATATGAAAGTGAATTAGGTGTCAAATTAAACTTATTTTTATGCTTTATCAGATGGGATAAATTCCAGACTTGATTATTTAAATCTCAAAAATTTGTAACATTGCTAGGTATACCGGTATATAAATTCAATCAAGTCAAACTCAAGTACAATTGATAGAGCACAGGGGAAGTAGAGGGATATCTGGCACATGGATTGCTTTAAAATATTGAGATGAGTTGGCGAATACAATGCTAGCTTTTATTTCGAGAGGGCTGGAATACAAAAACAGGGATGTAATATTGAGGCTTTAGAAGGCATTGGTCAGACCGCATTTGGAGTATTGTAAGCAGTTTGGGGGCTCCATATCTGCGGAAGGATGTGCTGGCATTGGAGAGGGTCCACAGGAGGCTTACGAGAATGATTGGGTTAACATTTGATGAGTGTTTGATAGCACTCGGCCTGTACTCGCTGGAGTTTAGAATGATGAAGAGGGAGCTCATTGAAACTTACTGAATAGTAAAAGGCTTGGATAGAGTGCTTGTGGAGAGGATGTTTCCACTAGTGGGGGAGTCTAGGACCAGAGGTCATAGCCTCAGAATTAAAGGACGTTCCTTTAGGAAGGAGATGCGGAGGAATTTCTTTAGTCAGAGGTTGGTGAATCTGTGAAATTCATTGCCACAGAAGACTGTAGAGGCCAAATCAATGGGTATTTTTAAGGCGGAGGCTGATAGATGTTTGAGATTAGTACGGGTGTCAGGGGTTATGGGGAGAAGGCAGGAGAATGAGGCTGAGTGGGAAAGATATATCAGCCATGATTGAATGGCGAAGTAGACATGATGAGCCGAATGGCCTATAAGTTCCTAGAATTTATGTACTTATGAATTCAATTGAGCTTGTTCTTTTTGGAGTGAACAAGACTGACAAGATGAGGATCGTTGGCTGACAAGGGATAATACGGGTCTGATCAGGAAAGAAGGAGAAATGAGGTGTAGACAGCTGCGATCAAGTGAGTCCCTTGAAGAGTATAAAGGATGTAGGAGCATCCTGCAACGTCGCCAGGACAACGGGCCTTTGTGGTCAGGTCAAGGACCCGCCACTTACAACAACTGGGACTTGAAAATGGCGCCAAACTGGCGACTCTGTACGCTATCTAATGTTCGAGAGACTTGCAGGGAGTAGCAATGGAACTACAGACCAGTGAGCCTTACCTCAGTGGGGGGAACCTTATTGGAAAGGATTCTCAGGGACAGGGTTTAGTTTTATTTCGAGATGCAGCGCAGAAATAGGCCCTTCGGCCCACTGAGTCCACGCCGACTACTGATTGCCCCCACACTAGTGGTAGCTTTGTTAGTGATACAGCATGGAACCAGGACCTGTGGCCCACAGAAGTCTCGTTATCCAATAATCGCCCAGACACTGACTCTATCCTACACGCTAGGGATAATTTGCAGAAGCCAATTAACTGACAAACCTGCCCATCTTTGGAATGTGGGAGGAAACCGGTGCATCCATATAACCATACAACCATATAACAATTACAGCATGGAAACAGGCCTTCTCGGCCCTTCCAATCCGTGCCGACCATATATTTTCCCCTAGTCCCATCTACCTGCACTCAGACCATGCCCCTCCATTCCCTTCCCGTCCATATACCTTTCCACTTTACTTTTAAATGTTAAAATCGATCCTGCCTCCACCACATCTGCTGGAAGATCATTCCACACAGCCACCACTCTCTGAGTAAAGAAGTTCCCCCTCATGTTACCCCTAAACTTCTGTCCCTTAATTCTCATGTCATGCCCTCTTGTTTGAATCTTCCCTACCCTCAATGGGAAAAGCTTATCCACGTCAACTCTGTCTATCCCTTTCATCATTTTAAAGACCTCAATCAAGTTCCCCCCTTAACCTTCTGCGCTCCAAAGAATAAAGACCTAACTTGTTCAACCTTTCTCTGTAACTTAGTTGCTGGAACCCAGGCAACATTCTAATAAATCCAGAGTAAACCCACACAGTCAAAGGGAGAACCTACTGACTCAATGCCGACAGCTCCCGTAGTCAGGATCCAACACTGCTCTGTGGCGCTGTAAGGTCCCAACTCTACCACTGCGCCACTGGGCTACCCGATTTAATTTTGTTTTGAGATGCCGTGTGGAAACAGGCCCTTCCGGATCACCGGGTCCACACGGACCAATGATCATCCGTTCACTAGTTCTATCCTACACACTGAGCAATTTATGGAAGCCATCTTTGGGATGTGGGATGAAACCAAAGCACCCGGAGAAAACAAGCTCCGTTACAGGGAGACAATAGACAATAGACAACAGGTGCAGGAGTTGGCCATTTTGCCCTTCGAGCCAGCGCCGCCATTCAATGTGATCATGGCTGATCATCCCCAATCAGTACCCCGTTCCTGCCTTCTCCCCATATCCCCTGACTCCGCTATTTCTAAGAGCCCCATCTAGCTCTCTCTTGAAAGCATCCAGAGAACCAGCCTCCACCGCCCCCTGAGGCAGAGAATTCCACAGATTCGCCACTCTCTGTGAGAAAAAGTATTTCCTTGTCTCCGTTCTAAATGGCTTACTCCTTATTCTTAAACTGTGGCCCCTGGTTCTGGGAATGTGCAAACTCTGTGTAAAATTGTTAAATTACACTTTATTTGCATTTGGAAAAGCAAGGACTGATTACTGTTAGTCAGCATGGCGTTGTGTATGGGAAGTCATGTCAGAGGAAAGATGTTGTCAAGCTGGAAAGGGTGCAGAGAAGATTTACCAGGACTTGAGGGCTGAAGCTGCAGGGAGAGGTTGGGCAAGGTAGGACTCTATTCATTGGAGCGCAGGAGGTTATAGGGTGATCTTTCGAAGTGTACAAAATTCTGAGAGGAATAGATTGCGTAAATGCACAGAGTCTTTTACCCAGAGATGGGGAATCGAGGACCAGAAGACATAGGCTTAAGGTGAGGGCGGGGGGGGGGGGAAGATTTAATAGAAACCTGAGGGTTGACCTTTTTCATGCAAAGGGTGGTACGTTAATGGAACGAGCTGCCGGAGCAGGTAGTGGAGGCAAGTACTATTGAAATGTTTAAGAAACATTTAGACAGGTCCATGGATAGGACAGCGTTGGAGGGATATGGGCCAAATGCAGGCTGGTGGGACTAGTGTTTATGGGACGTGTTGGTCAGTGTGGGCAAGTTGGGCCAAAAGGCCCGTTTCCACACTGTGTGACTCTATGATTACATTCTGATTATTGTGGTTCACTGATACAGCTGGTAAAATTGCCAAAGTACAAGTGGATGATACACATTATAAACTTAAACAATGAACTTTGGATTAACTGAGAAGGTATTCCTGTCTTGATAGCAAATGACCAGCAGATAAATGTGTTTCCTCTCTTCAATTGTTACATAAAAAGAATAAGCAGTTTTTACAGAATTTTAAGCTGTTTTTCTTTATCCCACATTGCAACGGAGTAATAAATAGAGTTTAAAAACCATCTAGCATTGTATTCCCAGCACTCATTGTGTTCAAATCCTTTTAGAACATTATGTCACACAACTTCAATAAATCCATGTCCCTCGCTCTCAATTCTTTCCGCCACCTGTCTTCAAAGCTTGCTACTTTGATCAAGATTTTGGTGACAATCAAATTGATGGCATTTGTCTTTGTTATTCACAGGGATGGTGCAGCTGTTAGAGCTGCTACCTCACAGCGCCAGAGGCCTGGGTTCGATCCTGCCCTCAGGTGCCATCTGTGTGGGGTTTGCACGTTCATCCCTGTGACCCTGTAGGTCTCGTCTGGGTGCTTTGGTTTCCTCCCACATCCCCCAAAAAATGTGTGGGGTTGTAGGTTTTCTTTAGTTCCGTTTAGAAATACAGCACAGAAACAGGCCCTTCAGCCCACCGAGTCTGCGCCGATCAGCAATCCCCGCACATCAATACTATCCCACACACAGTAGGGACAATTTACAATTTTAAGCCAATTAGCCTACAAACCTGCATGTGATGTCTTTAAAGTGAAGGGGGAGATGTGATGTATTGGTAATGTACTATATGTAATATATGTCATGTAATACAATGTAAATGCTAGTGCCCCTTGAGGCCAAAAGCAGAAGCTGGCAAATGTACCTGTGCCTCGTGACTGAGGTCAAGTGCGGGCCCAGCAGCGGAGACGAGCCAGAGAGTCAGTGACGAGGGTTACACAAAAAGCTGGAGAAACTCAGCGGGTGCAGCAGCATCTAAGGAACGAAGGAGATAGGCGACGTTTCGGGTCGAGACCCTTCTTCAGACCGACGAGCCGACTTTCAGAGTCAGTGACGAGCCTAGCAGCAGTGCCTAGCATCAGCCAAGTGAGCCGGAGAGCCAGCGACGAGCCGAGCAGCGGGACCAGCGAAGAGCCCAGGAGCTGCCAGGTGGGGTGTGGAGCCAGCAACAGGCGGTGCACCGGGAGACAAAGAGAAGGTAGCCGTCCCAGACGGAGTGATGGCCGCCGCCATGTTCCAGAGCGCACAGCACAACCTTAGCGACCTTAGCAACACGACAAGTTTAGCGAGGCGAAACTTAGTTTGGTGTCTGTTTTTCGTAATTCAACAGTTTCAATAAATCCTTTTTTATATACAAAAGAAATTGAAAGAATGAAAGTGGTTTGTATTGACTGTGTAAGTTTTTTTTTGTTTGAAGGGAGAGTAATTCCAGGATAGAGACCTGGAGCCCAGAAAAGACCCCTG
Organism: Raja brachyura; assembly: GCA_963514005.1. The sequence goes on from OY740810.1 coordinate 32,990,770, forward strand.
TATAGCCGCGGATGGACCACCTGTAGCCAGACGCCCAGCTGGGAGAAACCTGGACAGAGGAGCCTGTCTCCCAGAAGCCAGATGTAGTCTCCCAGAAGACACGATGCGCCGAGATGCAGTGAGAGGCAGGAGCCAGTCTCCCAGTCGCAGCAACAGGCCCGTTCTAGAGTTTGAGGTTAGTGGATATTAGGGGGAGATGAGATGCAATTAAAGTGAAGGGGGAGATGTGATGTATTGGTAATGTACTATATGTAATATATGTCATGTAATATATAATGTAAATGCCAGTGTCCCTTGAGGCCAAAAGCAGAAGCTGGCAAATGTACCTGTGCCTCGTGACTGAGGTCAAGTGACCTTCTGGAAGCTTCAGTCATTGCAGATTAAACTTATCTTATTCGATGGCGGACGTGTTGTCTTTGTGCTAGTCACAACAGGGCCTTACGTGGTCTCAATCTTTACACTGTACATCCTGAAGAGTGGGAGAAAAACAGAGATCCCCGAGATAACCCACGCAGATCACGGGGAGAACGTACAAACTCTATACAGACAGCACCCATAGTCAGGATTGAAGTCGGGTCTCTGGCGCTGTGAGGCAGCAATGCAACCACTGCGCCACTGTACTGGTTAATTGGCCTCTGTAAAAATGTTCCCTAGTGTGCAGAGAGTGGATGAGAAAGTGGGATAACATGGAACTAGTGTGAACGGGTGATTGATGGGATAGGTGGCCGAAGGGTGTGTTTCCACGCTATATCTCTCAATTTCAATCAATTAATGTGCCTAGCAAGATTTTTCTGCCTTAATAATGCTACAGAAATATGGTTTGCAGAGGCTTCTACCCATCTCGGAGGTTAAGATTTCAAAATAGATGTTCAAATTGACAAAGACCATCAAATATTGTTCTGTGGTTAGACTGATAATGGATCTGAGAACATTCAGAGACTAATATGCATTATCTATACTCCAGCATCATATAATAGCCACGTAGTCAGACTTTTGCAAATTGCGACCAACTTGCATTTGTCTGTCAGGTTATCAGATCAATTCCTCTTTTTAAAAACAAGTTGACATTTAAAAAAATCTACAGGTCGTATTATTGCGTGGTAGTTAAGTTTAGTTTGGAGATACAGCGGGGGAGCAGGAGCACTCGCCCCACCAAGTGCACGCCCACCAGCAATCCTCGCGCATTAACACTATCCTACACACACGAGGGACAATTTACAATTTTACAAAGCCAACTAACCGACAAACCCTGTATGTCTTTGGAGTGTGGGAGGAAACCGGAGCACCTGGAGAAAACCCACGCAGGTCTCGGGTAGAATGCACAAACTCGGTACTGACAGCACCTGTAGTCAGGATCGAACCCGGGACTCTGGCGCTGTAAGGCAGCAACTCTACCGCTGCCAGAGTATTTTGGTCATATCCAATTCATAGACTCTATATATATTAAAGTTTTAAAATTATGTTTATCACATCCACAATTACATCTCCCCGAAAGTCTTTAATCTACAAAGCCAAATATAAGCTTAACTTCATTTTGCAACATTTCTTAGTACAGCCATTAAACATATTTAAGCATCTGTAATAACGTATTGAATCCAAGAGAAAGGAATAGCACACAAAATACAGAGCACCATCTATCTCTCAGTGAAATCTGCAACCCATGTCAGGTAATTATTTCAAAGTGTTCCTTATACTTATCCCTGGAGTGATCTACAAGAGGAACAGGATAAATTAACAGCCAATAATGTTACAGTTTAAAAATAAAGAACTCCAGATGCTGTTTTAAATATATCGTACAAAAAGAACACTTAGTATGATTTAGAGGGCAGGAATATTAAATATGGTCACCATTAATGCTTTTGTTTGCAACAGCTAGCAAATAAAAAATTGGATCCAAATAAAACTGTTATTTTATGTGCTGCAGGCAAAACAAATATCCCGAGTAAGAAATAAGTACCCCGTATAATCTCAGCCTCATTGAGGGTCTACCTGTTATATACTTTTTGCGTTCACGATTAATTTTGGTTGATTGTAAGATACAGCATGGAAACATGATCATCTGCCCACCAAGTCCACGCCGAACATCGTTCACCCATTCACGTGAGTTCTATGTTATCCTAACCTCTCATCCACACTCAGGGCAATTTACAGAGGCCAATCAACCTACAAACCTGCACGTCTTTGGGATGTGGGAAGAAATTGGAGCACCCAGAGGAATCCCACGCGATCACAGGGAGAACATGCAAACTCCACACAGACAGCAACGGAGGTCAGGATCGAAGCCGAAGCTCTGGTGCTGTGAGGCAGCAACTCCACTGTGCTGCCATTAATTATACTATTGCATCATCTGCGTTAAATAGATGAAGCATTACCACGACCTCACGAAAAAGTTGCAAATAGTATTAGAAACATAGAAAGTAAGTGCAGGAGTAGGCCATTCGGCCCTTTGAGCCAACACCATCATTCAATATGATCATGGCTGATCATCCAGAATCAGTACCTAGTTTCCCCTTATCCCTTGATTCCGTTAGCCCTAAATCTAACTCTCTCCTGAATACATCCAGTGAATTGGCCTGAACTGCCTTCTGTGGCAGAGAATTCTACAGATTTACAACACTATGGCTAAAAAAGTTTTTCCTCATCTCAGTCCTAAATGACCTACCCCTTATTCATAAACTGTGACCCCTGGTTCTGGACTCACCCAACATCAGAACATTTTTTTCCTCCAGCTAGCCTGTCCAACCCTTTAAGAATTTTATAGATTTCTATATTTTATATTTTCATTCTAAATTCTTGTGAATATAAGCCCAGTCAGTGAGTCAGACATTTGCATTCAAAAAACATTAAGCACAGGTGAAGAGGTAGACAATAGAAACAAGGAACTGTAGGTATTGGTTTACAGAAAAAGACACAAAGTGCTGGAGTAACTCAACAGGTAAGGCAGCATCCGTGGAGAACATGGAAAGGTGGCGTTTCGGGATTGGGACCCTTCTTCAGTCTGCAGCAGGCTCCTGATCTGAAAAGTCGCCTATCCATGCTCTCCGCAGATGCTGCCTGACCTGCTGAGTGACTCCAGCACTTTGTGTCTTTTTCTGATGAGGTAGACAGTCCTTGGACTCTAAAAGGAGTGAAAGCACGAAAGGCGGCAGGTCCTGGGCGGGTGCTCAGGGAATGTGCTGATCAGCTGGCACATGTCCTTATGGACATATTTAACACCTCGCTGAACCAGGCTGTCGTCCCATTACGTTTCAAGACTACCACCATCATACCAGTGCCAAAAAAATCCAACATACAATATCTCAATGACTACCGTTCTGCAGCACTCACCTCCATAATGATGAAGTGCTTCGAGAGGCTGGTCAGGGACCATATTACCTCCAGACTCCCCTCCACACTTGACCCATACCAGTTTGCTTACAGGCCAAACCGCTCCACAGAGGACACTATATCCTCTGTACTCCATCTGAGCCTGGAACATTTAGAGGAGAAGAACACCTATGTGCGAATGCTGCTCGTGGATTTTAGTTCAGCATTCAACACAATTATTCCCCAGCACCTGATAAGCAAACTGGTTCCATTGGGCCTTGGCACCCCCATGTGTAACTGGCTACTGGACTTCCTCACTGACAGACCCCAGTCTGTGAGGGTTGGAAATAACACCTCCAACACCATCTCTCTGAGCACCGGCTCCCCTCAGGGCTGTGTCCTGAGTCCAGTGCTGTTTACCCTGATGACCCACGACTGTTGTGCCAGGTTTAGTACAAACCACATCATGAAGTACGCAGATGACACAACAGTGGTGGGCCCCATCAGGGACGACAATGAGCTGGCTTACAGGGAGGAGGTGAAACAACTGGTGGACTGGTGCAATACGAACAACCTGATCCTGAATGTCGAAAAAACAAAGGAGGTCATCGTCGACTTCAGGAAAAACCGGCACAGTCCCACACCACTTCACATCAATGACAGCGATGTGGAGGTGGTCAGTAGCACGAAGTTCCTGGGGATGCAGATCACTAACAGTCTGACCTGGTCAAATAACATCCCATCAACAGTTAAGAGAGCGCAGCAGCGGTTGCACTTTCTGCGCCGGATGAGAAGAGCTCACCTCCCCCATCCCATCCTCACCACTTTCTACAGGGGCACCATAGAAAGTATTTTGACCAGCTGTATCTCTGTCTGGTTTGGGGACTGTAAAGCCTCTGACTGGAAGTCCGTGCAGAGAGCGGTGAGGACAGTGGAAAAAATCATCGGGACCTCTCTCCCCTCAATCGGGGATATTGCGACCAAACGTTGCGTGTCTAAGGCCAGCAGTATTATAAAAGACCCCACACATCTCCATCACGGACTGTTCACTCTGCTGCCCTCGGGCAAAAGATATCGTAGCATAAGGAGCAGAACATCAAGGTTCAGCAACAGCTTCTTCCCACGAGCCATCAGACTCCTGAATGCCATGCAATGGGCTGCCACCATTGTCTATTTATCCTTTTATCCTTTTATCCATGTTTATCCTTCTGTTAATTATCGTGTTGCACAGGGAGCCAAATGCAACGGAATTTCATTTGGAATTGCATATATCGATATATTTCTAAATTACAATAAAGTTTGTTTGACTTTTTGCACTAATTAGGCAGCATTGTGGAGTAAAACCCCAATAATCTGTCCTGACACCATTCAGTGTCTGACTTGCCAGTCACTGTTTCCTGTCCTCCCTGCAATCTCACTGTGGGCTCATCTCACTGGCCTTTTAAACACACTGGTGCCCCGTTCCCCAGCTCCGTGCAAACTGGCCAAGATCCATCTTGTCGCTCATTCTAAGCCCGCCAGTGCCTTACTGCAATCCTTCAATTCAGTGTGACCCCGTTGCATTTAAACTCACTGATACCTACATAAATCCACTAGATAAGCACCAAATGCTGGAGTAACTCAGCGGGACAGGCAACATCACTGGAGTGAAGGAGTGGGCGACCCTCCTTCTGACTGAGAGTCCGGGGAGAGGGAGACGGAGATAAGGAAGGGTAAGGTGTGAAAACGAGAGATCGAAAGGGACGAAGTTCAAGGAAAATGTAGAATGGATCATTATTAACAAGGGGAAGGTGACAACGAGGCAGACTGAGATAACATTTAATCAGGAGGACAGTCAGGCTGGCCTGAGAACTGGGAAGGGGGAGGGATGGAGAGAGAGGGAAAGCAAGGGTTACTTGAAGTTAGAGATGTCAATATTCATTCCGCTGGGTTGTAAGCTACCCAAGCAAAAAATGTACTAATTTCACTAGTTTATTACCATAGTGACCAAAGTATTACCAAAGTGAAGAAAATGAAGTATTTTGGAGCATTAATTGGAAAACCATTTAATATTCTGGAGAATCTGCATTGTCAAGAGTGCTGATAGAACGGCATACTGGTGCAGCTAGTAGAGCCTCTGCCTCACAGCACCTCAGATCCAGGTTCAATACTGACCTCGGGTGTTGCCTGGGCAGAGTTTGCACGTTCTCCCTGTGACCGTGTGGGTCTCCTCCAGATGCTCCGGCTTCCTCCAATATTCCTAGAACGTGTGGGTTTATAGGCTAATTGACCTCTGAAAATCTCCCTTGGTGTGTAGGGAGTGGATGAGAAAATAGAATACATAGAACTAGTGTGAATGGGTGATTGATGGTCAGCATAGACCCGGTGGGCTGAAGGGCCTGATTTCATGCTGTATCCCTAAACTAAATGAAAAGATTATTCGAGTTCTACTGCACTGTCAAGAGAAATGTTAAACCGAGTATCAACCAACCCTCTCAGATGTGTGCTAATGATCTCATGGCAAAGTTAAAAGTTTAATTTGGGACGTTAAAACACTGATCCAGTCAATGTTTATCCTTCAATCAATATCAAAGATAGTTTAACTGTCCATTTAATGCATTGCAGTTTGTAGCAGCTTGCTCTGTTTTAGCAGACTGCTGCAATTCCTATAGTTACTAGGCGACAAAATAATACATAATAATCTCCCAATTGCCAACAATTTCAACTCCCCTTCCCGTTCCCACACTGAACGTCCTGTCCTGGGCCTCCAGTGCCTGAGTGAGGGCTGAGGGAGAGCTGAGAAGGGGAGGAGACAGTAAGGACTACTTGAAATTAGAGAAGTCAATGTTCAAGCCGCTGGGATGTAAACTGCCCAAGTGAAATATGAGGTGCTGCTCCTACAAATTGTGGTGGTCCTCACTTCGGCCATGGAGGAGGCCCAGGACAGAAAGGTCGGATTCGGAATGGGAGGGGGAGTTGAAGTGCTGAGCCATCGGGAGATCAGGTTGGTTATTGCAAACTGAGCGGAGGTGTTCGGCGAAACGATCGCCAAGCCTACGCTTGGTCTCACTGATGTAGAGCAGCTGACATTTAGAGCAGAGGATGCAATAGATGAGGTTGGAGGTGGTGCAGGTGAACCTCTGCTGCCCCTGGAACGACTGTTTGGATCCTTGAATGGAGTCAAGGGGGGAGGTAAAGCGACGAGTGTAGCATTTCTTGGCGGTTGCAAGGGAAAGTGCCCGGAGAGGGGGTGGTTTGGGTGGGAAGGGACAAATTGACCAGGGAGTTACGGTGGGAGAGGTCTCTGCAGAAAGCAGACGGGGGAGGAGATGGGAAGATGGGGCAAGTGGTGGGGCCACGTTGGAGGTGGTGAAAATGACGGAGGATTATTTGTTGTATGTGGGGGGGTGGGGAATGAGAGTAGAGTCATGGGGTATAGAAGAGACCCTGGTGAGAACCATATCTATGGTAGAGGAGGGGAACCCCTATTCCCTGAAGAATGAGGACATCACCGATGCCCTGGTGTGGAACACCTCATCCTGGGTGCAGATGCGGCATAGACGGAGGAATTGGGAGTAGGGGATGGAGTCCTTACAGGAAGCAGGGTGGGAAGAAGTGTAGTCCAGATAGCCATAGGAGTCAGTGGGTTTATAGTGGATGTCGGTCAGTAGTTTATCACCTGCGACGGAGGTAGTGAGGTCAAGAAATGGTAGGGAAGTATTGGAAAAGGTCCAGGTGTATTTGAGTGCCAGGTGGAAGTGAGTGGTGGAATGGATGAAGTCAGTGATTTGTGTGTGGGTGCAGGAGGTAGCACCAATGCAGTCGTCGATGTAGCGAAGGTAGAGTTAGGGGATAGGGCCACGGTACGTCTCGAACAAGGATTGTTCAACGTACCCTACAAAGAGGCTGGCATAGCTTGGGCCCATGCGCGTGCCCATAGCTACGCCTTGTATTTGGAGGAAATGGGAGGAGTCAAACAAAAAGTTATTAAGGGTAAGGACCAGCTCCGCTAGGCAGAGGAGAGTATCAGTAGACGGGGATTGGTTGGTTTTCCGATCGAGGAGGAAACGGAGGGCTTTGAGACCCTCCTGGTGGGGGATGGAGGTGTAGAGTGACTGGACGTCCATGGTGAAGATGAGGGAATGGTGGTATAGAAAACGGAAGTCATGGAGGAGACGAAGAGCGTGAGGTGTCTTGAACATAGGTAGGGAGGGATTTAACTGGGGGGATACCTCGTCATCGAGGTATGTGAAAATATGTTTGGTAGGGCACAAACAGGCAGAAACAATGGGTCTGCCAGGACAGTCAGGTTTGTGGATTTTGGGGAGAAGGTAAAATCGGACCGTGCGAGGCTGGGGAACGATGAGGTTGGAGGCTTGGGAGGGCAGGGAGCCGGAGTTGATGAAGTCAGTGATGGTGTTAGAGATGGTGGCCTGGTGCTCGTCAGTGGGGTCATGGTCCAGGGGTAAGTAGGAGGAGGTGTCTGAGAGTTGACGCGTGGCCTCAGCCTTGTAGAGATCAGCGCGCCAGACTACCACGGCACCTCCCTTGTCGGCGGGTTTGATCACCCAGTCTGGGTTGTTGCAGAGTGAAGGGCTGTACGTTCAGGGGCGGGAGAGGTTAGAGTGGGACAGGGGAGTGGAGAAGTTGAGGCGTTTGATGTTCCGCCGGCAGTTTAAAATAAAAAGGTCTAAAGCTGGTAGATGGCCATGAGGGGGGGTCCAAGAGGAGGGGGGTCCGTTGGAGACAGGAGAAGAGGTCATCACTGGGGGGTGAGGACTTCCCGTGGAAGAACGCTTTGAGGCGAAGGCGACGGAAGAAGAGCTGCACATCGTGGCGGGCGCGGAACTCATTAAGGTGGGGGATGGAGGGGAACAAAGGTGAGGGCTCTGCTGAGGACAGACCGTTCGGTATCAGAGAGGGGGAAGTGAGGGGGGATGGTGAACACACGGCAAGGATGGGGGTTGTGGCCGGAGGAAGGCAGGTGAGTGGACTGGGGGTGAGGCGATGTCTGGTGATGGGGTGGTGGGTGGTCAGCGAGGGAGGGGTATGAGAACTATAGTGTGCATGGGGAAGAGCTGGGGTCACATGGTTTGAGGGGAAGGGGAAGACCCGGTTCGCCGCGCTGGAACTCTAGTATGCTGGGACCGCTGATAAAAACATCACGGAGCTGTGGAGCGGCCAGCTGTGAGCAATGGCGCTGAACTTTACATCGGGAGTCTAGGATCTCTCGCCGAGATCACCAGTGGTGGAGATCCATCCAGCGCGGCCTGTTGGCTTCGGAAGCTGCGGTCTCAAGTAAGGAAGTGGCCATTCCAGGTGCCCCAAGCCGCTGAGAGGGTTCTCCCGAAGCCGGAGCACCATCATCCGGCGAAAAGGGCCTGGAACATCGGGCCCCCATAGCGGCGACTGCGGAGGCCTCAATAGGCCCGACTATGGGTGGACATGGGGATGGGGACCGGACTTACTGCCTTCCCTCATAATGGGGACCCATTGTGGGAGGATGTTTTTGTGTTAATATTTCTTTATTATTGTTATGTTGTATTCTTTTTAATGTGCTGCAATGGCAATCCGCATCTCACTACACCAATTGGTGTATGTGACAAATAAAGAACCTGTGAACGGCCTGTTGCCAAGCTGTGCTCTTAAAAAAACTGAGACTAATTGCATTTTAGATCTTTATGGAGGAGGATCCAGAACTTGATAAAGAAAGGGTGGATGTAATTGTGGTGAGAAACATAAAACCAGACTGCATCACCTTTTACAGACACATAGAACGAAAGGCACAGATAGAGTGGGTGTGGGAAGGATGTTTCCACTGGTGGGAGAGTCTAGGACCAAACTCATAGCCTCAGAATTAAAGGGTGCTCTTTTAGAAAGGAGGTGAGGAGGAACTTCTTTAGTCAGAGGGTAGTTAATCTGTGGAACTCATTGCCACAGAGGGATATGGAGGGCAAGTCAGTGGATATTTTTAAGGCAGAGATAGACAAATTCTTGATTAGAACGGGTATCAAGGGTTATGGGGGAGAAGGCTGGGATTAGGAGGCAGAGATCAGCCATGATTGAATGGCGGAGTGAACTCGATGGTCCAAAGGGTCTAATTATACTCCTGTAACTTGATAACTTGTGAACATGTGAAATAATGTAGAAGAGCAAATCAGACATTGTTTGATGAAGAATAAAGAATAACAGTGCATTCAGAAAGTAATCAGACCCCTTCACTTTTTCCACATTTTGTTACGTTACAGCCTAATTTTAAAATTGATTTAAAAAAAATTAAATCATCAATCTGCACACAATACCCCAGAATGAAGAAGCGAAAATAGGCCTTTAGAAATGTTTGCAAAATAATTTAAAAAAAATAACTGAAATATCACATTTACATAAGTATTCAGACCCTTTGCTATGACACTCAGAATTGAGCTTGGGTTCATTTTGTTTCCATTAATTATCTTTGAGATGTTTCTACAACTTGATTGGAGTCCACCAGTGGTAAATTAAATTGATTGGACATGATTTGGAAATACACACGCCTGTCTATATGAACTACAGTTGACAGTGCATGTCAGAGCAAAAACCAAGCCATGAAGAACACAAACAACCTCCTAGATGTACAGGAGGACAGAGAATCTAAGGGGCTAGAGGAACTGAAAGAAATTTTCATTAGGTGAGAAATAGTATTGGGTAGGCTAATGGGAGTGAAGGATGATAAATCCTCTGGGCCCGATGGTCTGCATCCCAGGGTCCTCAGGCAGGTGGCTCTAGAAATAGTGGACACATTGGTGATCATTTTCCAATGTTCAATAGATTCAGGATCAGTTCATGTGGATTGGAGGATAGCTATTGTTATCCCACTTTACAAGAAAGGAGCGAGAGGGAAAACGGGGAATTACAGACCAGTTAGCCCGGCTTCGGTGGTGGGAAAGATGCTGGAGTAAATTATTAAAGAGGTAATAATGGGGCATTTGGATAGCAGTAAAAGGGTTAGTCCAAGTCAACATGGATTTATGAAAGGGAAATCATGCTTGACTAATCTTATGGAATGTTTTGAGGATGTGACAAGTAAAATGGATGAAGGGGTGCCAGTGGATGTAGTGTATCTAGACTTTCAAAGAGTCTTTGATAAGGTCCCGCACCGGAGACTGGTGACTAAAATTAGAGCACGTGGTATTGGGGGTAGGGTGTTGACATGGACAGAAAATTGGTTGGCAGACAGGAAGCAAAGAGTAGGAGTGAACGGGTCCTTTTCAGAATGGCAGGCAGTGGCGAGTGGAGTGCCGCAATGGGCCGCAACTATTTACCATTTGGAATTTAGAGGGTATTAGGAGCAACACTAGAACGTTTGCGGATGACACAAAGCTGGGTGGCAGTGTGAACTGTGAAGAGGATGTTGGGAGGTTGCAGGGTGACCTGGACAGGTTGAGTGAGTGAGCAGATGCGTGGCAGATGCAGTATAATATAGATAAATTTGATAAATATAGATAAACTTTGGCGGCACAAAAAAGGACCAGATTATTATCTCAATGGGGTTAGGTTAGGTAAGGGGGAGGTGCAGCGAGACCTGGGCATCCTTGTACACCAGTCACTGAAAGTTGGCGTGCAGGTACAGCAGGCAGTGAAAAAAGCTAATGGAATGTTGGCATTCATAACCAGAGGATTTCAGTATAGATTCTTCTGCAGTTGTATAACCATATAACCATATAACAATTACAGCATGGAAACAGGCCCTCTCGGACCTTCCAGTCCGTGCCGACCATTTATTTTCCCCTAGTCCCATCTACCTGCACTCAGACCATACCCCTCAATTCCCTTCCCGTCCATATACCTATCCACTTTACTTTTAAATGTTAAAATCGATCCTGCCTCCGCCACTTCTGCTGGAAGCTCATTCCACACAGCCACCACTCTCTGAGTAAAGAGGTTCCCCCTCATGTTACCCCTAAACTTCTGTCCCTTAATTCTCATGTCATGCCCTCTTGTTTGAATCTTCCCTACCCTCAATGGGAAAAGCTTATCCACGTCAACTCTGTCTATCCCTTTCATCATTTTAAAGACCTCAATCAAGTCCCCCCTTAACCTTCTGCGCTCCAAAGAATAAAGACCTAACTTGTTCAACCTTTCTCTGTAACTTAGTTGCTGGAATCCAGGCAACATTCTAGTAAATCTCCTCTGTACTCTCTCTATTTTGTTGACATCCTTCCTATAATTAGGCAACCAAAATAGTAAGATTAAATGAGAACTTACCTGTTCAAAGTTTGATCTTTATTTTATGAGGAGTTACGATGAGGGATTACGTGAAGAAGCCCCGCCTGGCGCTGGATCGGCATACTTCAAAGCAGCGGTATGAAAAACACAGAACCAATAGCTGGAGTAAGATAGTAAGGCCCAACATAGACTAGAACTACCAGATGATCATTTATATTATGAGGGCTGGGAGCGGAGGGCACGTAATCCCTCATCGTAACTCCTCATAAAATAAAGATCAAACTTCGAACAGGTAAGTTCTCGTTTAATCTTACTATTTTACTTCGGAGTCATGTGAGTGACTACGTGAAGATTTTAAAGCTCTGTGTTTTTTATGTCGTAGGTTCATTCCATACGACACTCTGTTTAGTCAATACAGTAGTGAGTAAATAATATTTTAAAACATTGTTACAATTTATGTAATACGTCTTTTAATCATAAAAAGAACAATTTTTAAATAATAACCCCTCTATCCCAGGGGAAAATTTTACAAAAGAAAAATGATAATGATATCAAATGATAACATAAATCGATAATATAAAACGAAGCAAGCATTTAAAGAGAACCCAACACTGCGTGTCCAAAACCTGGCACCGTGACAACAGGTTTATCGTAGAACTTTGAAAAAGTTTCTTCTTTACACCACCCTGCGGCCTCTAAAATTTGATCGAGTGGTACGTCCTGTACCTTCGCCGCGGACGTAGCTGCAGCCCTAGTGGAGTGAGATTTAAACACATCAGTGTCTATTCCTGCTAAATCCAAAACCTGTTTTAACCATCTAGAAATGGTTTGAACTGAAACTTTTGTATGTGGTTTTTTGTGCGTTATCAGTAACGCTGTCTCAGCACCTCGGAGATTTTTGGTTACTTCAATGTATTGAGTTAAATGCTTAACTACACACAATGTTTCATCGACAGGGTATGCTTTAAACATTACCTTGGTTCCAGTTTTTCCTGGTCTGCTTTGTTTGATCAGATCATAAACATAAAACACAATGTTATCTGAAGCCACATGCATGCAATCTAACCGTAACAATTGCAAAGTTTGTACTCTTTGAGCTGACACTAATGCCATTAACATTACTACCTTGAATGTTAACCTCTGCAAAGACATTGAAGTAATTGGAGTCCATTGCCTAAGCAAAGTGAGAACAATGCTAACATCCCAAATTTCTGTTTATCTGGTCTTGGGAGGATTTTTATTAAAAATTCCTTTCATGAACCGGGATACTAATGGGTGAGGCCCAATTGAATCTCGATCAGAAATTTGTCCTAAATTGGACGACAAAGCACTACGAGCACTATTAATGGCACTATAACTTAAGTGCTCATCAAAATGCAACACAACAAGGAACTCCAATACATTTGATATGTTCGCAGTATGATAAGATATCTTTGACTGTCTACAGAAGACTTCCCATTACTTTATATGCGACATATATTGTTTTTTAGTGCTATTTCTCCAAGCTGCAGCTATAACATCCATGGTCCTATCCGACAGTCCAAGCTCTTGCAATGGTCTGGTCAGAATCTGCAGATTAACAAATTCATATGATCATGCAATGGATGAATTTCTTTTGTTACTGGTTGTATCAGCAAATTGTTGCAACTAGGAATTGTCATACATGGTTCAATAATCATTTTAAGCATCAATGGGAACCATGACCGTGTAGGCCAATTTGGAACCACCAAAAAGCCCTTGGCAGCGTCTTGCGCTATTTTCTTGAGACATTGCCCAATCAGACAGAAAGGGAGGAAAAGCATAAAAGAACGTATTCCCCCAGTGTAGCGAGAAAGCATTCACCGCTACAGCCCCTGGATCGTGTTCCCAAAACACGTATTTGGGCAATTGGTGATTCAATCTAGATGCAAACAGATCAATGTCCGGTACTCCATACCGACTGACAATATTTTTGAAAATTTTTGGATTTAACATCCATTCTGTATTGTCTTTAAATTTTCGTGATCTTTTGTCTGCCACAATATTGTCTCTCCCTGGGAGATAGCTGAAAGCCAAATATTCTTACCAATACACCAATGCCCCATCTGGTTAACCAGATGATCACATGATAATGATCTTACTCCACCCATGTGATTGATATATGCCACAGCTGTGGTATTGTCTACTTGTAATTGGACATGCAAATCCTTCATAGTAGAACAATAAGCTTTTAATCCATAAAATGCTCCCAGTAACTGCAAATAATTTATACCATATGTTTGGAGAAATAAATCCTCTTGGACAGTCCATCTGCCCCCACAGCTGGTATCATTATCCGTAGCACCCCATCCGAGAGAACTTGCATCAGTTTGCAAAATCACTGCTGGCTGCTGAACTAATATGTTTTTAACAGCTTGTGGAACATTCTCAATCCACCAATGCAATTCTGATAAAACTTCCTTTGGCAATTGCATGGGCCTATCAAAATGGCCTGCTCACTCTATAAGTGCTTGTGTTTTTGCCCTTTGAAGATTTTGGTAATGCAGTGGACCAAATTCTACTACAGGGAATGCTGCTACTAACTTACCAATAACCTTAGCAACTTCTCGGATGGAGGAATAAGGTTTGTCAATAAGGCACCGGCATACATTTGTAATATCAACAATCTTGTCTATTGGTAAAGTTACTAACACGGTAACTGAATTAATCACAAACCCCAAATATTCAATAGTTTGGGATGGCTGTAACTTAGATTTTGTTGGATGAATCAGGAAACCTAGACTTTCAAACAGGCTTGTAGTTGCTGAGACTGATTTTTCAGCTGACTCCTGATTAGCATTGACAATTAAAATGTCATCTAGGTAAGCCATAACAATGTGTTTTTGTGCCCTTAGCAGTGCAAGTGCTGGTTTCAACAATTTAGTGAACAGCCTCGGAGCTGAGCTTAATCCATTAGGTAATGCTTTGTATTGCCACAGCTGTCCCATCCAACTAAATTTCAAATACCTGCGAAAGTGACGATGAATTGGAACTGAATAATATGCATCCTTCAAATCTATTGTAGCCATGTAACAATCTGTTGATACCAGCTGTATTGCAGTGTTGAAGGTATCCATTTTAAAATGTTTATACTGGACAAATGTATTAAAATGTGTGAGGTATAAAATGATTCTACAACCCCCATCTTTCTTTGGTCTGGGGAAAATATTTCATACAAATTGTTGTGGATTCTCACCTGATTTCTCGATAACTCCTTTTTTACACAAATTCTTAACTTCTTTATCAATTTGAATTTTTTCAAATACAGAAAACACCAAAATACGATTAGGCTTATTCTGTCCTGGTGGATCAATACCTTCTACAAAATCAATGTTGGATCCTAAAACAGTATCTAATATAACACGGTCAGATGTTATACAGTCGCATTCATCATAAAACATTTGTAGTCTACCACCAATCTGAGGTTCATCCAAAGATTCTTCTGTAATAGGATAAAGTTTTTGTACCTCTCCAACCGGACGTGGTGGTCTCCTTCTCCCAACATATGGGTGAACATTCGGCTATGCTGGTTGGTAATACTTCCTTACCATACTCCTGCCTTGGCTTGTTCCAGCTCCAAAATCAAATCCCCTTCTCGTTTGACCGGCCCTTATTTGGCCAAAAACAAAGGGTTTCATGAGGCCAATAGTCTTTGCCTCTTCATCAATGTCTTTAATTTGTTTAGACAGATTTTCACCGAACAAATAATCAGGAGCTTGAACATTGCTTGATCTGCACAAACCTGCAAATCTTGGATGTAAAATGGGCCGAATGGCAATCTTCCTCATACAATTAATTTCAAAAAATGAGTTGCTGAACAATGCCAACATATCCTTCTGAACTTTGGTCATTCCACAACCTTCCACTTGTCTTCCAAAAGCAGTGATCCAGCCAAAATCAGTTTGAGGACTCTTTGAAATCGTATTTCCTGCGCCCGCATCATTGATGACATTGGCACCCAAATAGTCGGAATCACCGTAGGTACCTTCAGTGAGGTACAATTAACAGGTGTTTTATATAAATCTGCTGTTTCAACCATAACAGCTTCTTGAAGCTGGTGAGAGGCCAAACAATTAATGTTGGCCGCCAGGTTTTCTTCCATGGCCTCACCGCCTCCTCCAGGTATAGAAAACTTTGTGCCACATCAGGCACACCTGGAGCAATATTTTTGTATTGTGGTGGGTACTCATGACCGAAATCACCACCTTCAGGATCAGTCTCATGCAGCCCTGGTACTCCTGAGACTTGCTCAAAGGAGACTTCCTCCAGCCCAATCCCGGGCTCTGGAGTTTCAAATTCCCAATTCAAACTGGCACCATATTCATGATATGGAACCCCCTCAGGGGCTGCCTGGGAATATTCTGGGTTTTTAGACCCTTGGTTGATAATTGTCTGGATCATTTTCTCCATTTGATCCATTCTAAGCCATAAGGCTTTTCTATCTGGAGGACTTCCAGAATCAGATTCATCAGAAACCACAGGCCTCTCAGATTTCCTTTTACATTTTTTAGGCACTGGGTTTTCCTCCGTGGCTTCTGCTTGTGGAGGAACCAAAGGCTCACTAACGGGTATTTCAACGGCCACCGGTATCGGAACCAGCTCCGTAATAATCTGCTGTCCCGCCTGTTTGTCTTCTCCTCCCCGGGACGCACATTTTATCCGCGATTTTTTAGGAGCTTTCTCCATTTTTATTTTTTAATTCCTCCTGGTCTTTACCCACCAGCCTACGGAGTTTGAAAATGCCCTGGAAGTAAAAATAATTTACTTACCTGCGGGCCTGTTCCTTACCGCTGGTGGAGCTGTGCTCTGCAACTCTTCTCCTACCGACAGCGTCGACGTAAATGCTCATCACCTGACCAATACCATACCTACGGTGAAGCATGGTGGTGGCAGCATCATGCTGTCGGGATGTTTTTCAGCGGAAGGAATTGGGAGACTAGTCAGAATCGAGGGAAAGATGAAAGTATAGAGAGATCGTTGATGAAAACCTGCTCCAGAGTGTTCTGGACCTCAGACTGGGATGGAGGTTCACCTTCCAACAGGACAACGACCCTAAGCACACAGCCAAGACAATGCAGGAGTGGCTTTGTGACAAGTCTGTGAATGTCCTTGAGTGGCCCAGCCAGAGCCTGGACTTGAACCCGATCAAAAGTGAAGGGGTCTGAATACTTTCTGAATGCACCGTGGCCGAGGATTTGGAGAATTTTCATTAATATCCTGCACAGGAGGTTTGGCAAGAAGGTTAGGGCATAACGAATTAGATTGAATATATAAAGATGGATTCAAAATTGGTTCAAAAAGTAGGAATAAACAGATGTAGTTTAGTTTAGTTTATTGCCACGTGTACTGAGGTACAGTGAAAAGCTTTTTTGTTGCGCGCTATCCAGTCAGAGGAAAGATGATACATGATTACAATCAAGCAGGATAAAGGGAATAGCATTTAGTAGTGGTGTTGGAGCAGAGGTTTAAAAGAGTGGAGCGCTTGTAATGAATGATCGCAGATCCACTTCTGGGACCAGCACTTGGAGGCCGCTTGGCTTGGGAGCTATCCCTGTGATCAAAAAAGGACACAAAGTGCTGGAGTAACTCAGCGGGTCAGGCAGCATCTCTGGAGAACAGGGGTTGGGAGCCCTCATCAGCCTATCTTCAATATGTTACTAAACAAAATTCATGTGATTCCAGGGGAGCTTCGAATTTGCAAAGTACTGTGTACAGTAGATACACACAGAAAGCTGGAGTACCTCCGGGTCAGGCAGCATCTCTGGAGAACAGGAATAGTTGACATTTCGGGTTGAGACCTTTCTTCAGAGTGAGAGTCAGGGGAAAGGGAAACGAGAGATATAGACAGTGATATAGAATGATATAGAACAAATGAATTAAAGATATGCAAAAAAGTAACAATGATAAAGGAAACAGGCCGTGGTTAGCTGTCAGCAAGGTGGAAACGAGTTATGAACAATAGACCCAATAATGTGACGTTCAGAATTAAAGGAAGTTCTTTTAGGAGTGAGAAGGGGAGAAATTTCTTTAATCAGGGGGTGGCGAATCTGTGGCAGTCTTTGCCACCGAAGGTTGTGGAGGCCACGTCAGTGGATAAGACAGAGATATATAGATTTGTGATCAGTACAGGTGTCATAGGTTATGGGGAGAAGGCAGGAGAGTGGGGTTAGGAGGGAGAGACAGATCAGCCATGATAGAATGGCAGAATAGACTTGATGGGTCGAATGACCTAATTTTGCTCCAATTCATAAACATAATCATATTTATTAGCCAAGTATGTTTTGAAACATACAAGGATTTGCATAAAGTCCAACCAATAAAAAGCAACAAGACACACAAAATACATTTTAACATAAACATCCACCACAGTGACTCCTCCACATTCCTCACTGTGATGGAAGGTGAAACAAAGTTCAATCTCTTTCCTTCTTTGTCGGGGGCCTCTAGTCTTCCGTTGATCTTGGCTCCCGTAGCCGGAGGCCGGGCCCTCTGCATAGGGGTGATCAAAGCTCTCGTATTGGGGGGATCTCAGCTCCCTTGCCCCGGGCGATCGGACCCCGGGTCGGGACTGGTCGAACCTCCTGTGGCTTTGGAGCTTCCTGACATCAATCTCTACCTGAGACTGCGAGCTCCTCGATGGTGAAACCCGCAGGCCACGGTTGGAGCGTGGATCCCAGGCAAGGGACCGCAGGCTCCGATGGTAAGTCCACGGCCCCGCGGTGGGGCTCAAAGTCAGTCTCGAGCAAGGCCGCCAGCTCCATGATGTTAGGCCGCAGAGCAGCCAGAGATACGATCCGGAAAACAATCGCATCTCCGGCAAGGTAAGAGAATGAAAAAAAATGTTTCTCCCAACCCCCTGCCCCCACATAAAACCATCCAGAGAACATTAACACAAACTTTTATTTAAAACACAATAAAAATAACAAAAAAATCCTTATGACCGTGTAATGACTATGAAGATGGTACGACTTTGGTGGGGGAGGGCTAGAGAGAGAGGGGATGCAAAGGTTACTTGAAGTTAGAGAAATCAATATTCATACCACTGGGTTGTAAGCTGCCCAGTGCGATGTTAAATTCCAATTGAGTAATGAGATTAATGCAATAGTTTTAGCTTAAAAGTAATTACAAATTTGGGGATTTCCTCAGCCACGCACAATAACTGTTATGATAACACCAGGTATTCATTATCTCCGCACTTGCTGCAATAATCATGCTGACTTCTCAGAAATCAGTCCCATGTTGCAGGCCTGAACCTGCGATGATTTTACTGAGAGATTAGCAACTCTTTAGCAAAACAGGGGGACTTTCTCAGCCAAAGCTATTAGTTTGATGACTATCATTTTATGATAATGTATGATGTGAAGATATAATTGTGTGTTACGAGGAAGACTCACCACGATTTACATTTTTGTGAATAAGTATATTAAAATTACAAAACATTTTCTTTTCAACAGAGCGTGGCGGGTGGCGGGCACACTGTCAGAGATTGGTGTTTCGTTTAGTTTAGAGATACAGCATGGAAACAGGCCCTTCGGCCCATCGAGTCTACGCAGACCCACGATCACCCGTACACTAGTTCTATGTTATTCCTGTTTCACATCCTACACACTAGGGACAATATACAGATGCCAACTTACCTACAAATCTGAAGAAATGTCACCTATTCTTTTTCTACAGAGATGCTGCCTGGCCTGCTGAGTTACTCCAGCATTTTGTGTCTATCATCGGTATAAACCAGCATCTGCAGTTCCTTCCTATATATTTAACCTGCAAACCTTTTGAATGTCGGAGGAAACTGGAGCACCTGAAGGATAGCCACAAGGTCACTGGGAGAACGTGCAAACTCCACACAGGCAGCACCCGAGGACAGGATCGAACCCGGGTCTTTGGGTCTGTGCAACTCTGCCAATGGTGGTGGAGGCAGATACAATAGAGATGTTTAAGAGGCTTTTGAATGGACACATTGAGATGCAGGGAATAGGGAGATATGGATTGTGAGATTGTCTTGTTTGGCACAGACATTGTGGGCCGAAGGGCCTGTTTCTGTGCTGTAATGCTCTATGTTTTGTGTAAAACTACAACTGATTCCAATCCCTGAATACATAACAACATTTTCTCACACATATTTAATATTATTATTATTGATCATATGGTTGGAAAAATATAAACCTGTGCGTGTTAATAGTAGAAAATGGGAGCAGGGGAGGTCAAAAGGAATTTAGGTCAAAGTATTTTGCTCAGTAACCTATAAATATTGATGAAAAATGCAAATAGTATATTAGCCTTAATATCCAGAAGGTTGGAATAAAATGAGAAGGAGGTTCTTCTAACGCCTTACAAAGTCTTTGTTAAAATATAACTTTTTTACTTAGTACACGTTCTAATAGGAATAAATTGGCTTTGGAAAATGTACAATGCAGGTGATTCATACAATTGTGAAGAGAGTAGGGGTGTTGGGACAGGGGGGGATTGTGTGGGCCGGAGGGGTGTTGGGGTGGGCGGGTGGGGGTGTGGGGGAGCGTGGGGGGGGGGGGAGTGTGGGGGTGTGGGCGGGGTAGGCGGGGGGGGAGAGAGCTTGCAGAAAAGACAGGGGTTGCAGGGAGAGGGGGTATCACGGGGGAAGGGGACAGGAGCTAGCGAGGGGGAGCAGAGGGGAAGGAGCTGCCTCTAGCAGTGCGATGGGCACTCACACTGGGTGCTGGTCGCTGGATGTTCTCCGCCGGGATCAGAGTCTCCATTATCCGTCAGGTGATAACAGCGACATCACCGGTTGGGTTGGGTTGGATTGGGCCGGGCCGGTTACGGTCCCTCCGAAAATTGTGTCTGGTCGGAAACCTTCACCGGCCATCCTCAGCTCCAGTAAAGACACAATGGCGCAGGAAGGGGTGGACCGTGACAGGAGTGACAGGAGGAAAAAACAATCCATGCGGCGCCGACTGGCAGAAGAGGAGATCAATCTGCGCACGCGCGATTTTTAAACCTCTCTAACTTTTACATTAGAACACCGATCGGAACGAAACTTGGTGCAATCGCAGCACAGGAGAACGGCGAGTATGCTGGCAGAAAATCGCAGTGCTATCCGTACCGTTTTTGCGCAAATAGAAAGACCGCGCAAACTAGAAGTTAACAAGATCAGAGCTTTAGTTACGTATAGATAGAGATAGATAGAGCATTGAACATCACATAGAGCATCTCATATTTCGCTTGGGCAGTGGTATGAATATTGATTTCTCTAACTTCCAGTAATTCCCTCTCTTTCCGTGCCTCCCCTACCCGAGTCGCACCAGCTTCTCATTTTTACCCAACAAACAGCTAACAATGGCCTGTTTCCTTTATCATTGTTACTTTTTTGCACACCTTTTATTCATTGCTCTTCGTCTCTCCACATCATCGTCTATATCTCTTGTTTCCCTTATCCCTACCTAACCTGAAGAAGGGTCTCAACACGAAATGTCAGCCATTCCTTCTCTCCAGAGATGCTGCCTGGTCATTGAGTTGTTCTAGCTTTTTATGTCTATCTATTGAATATTACAGCACAGGAACAGGCCCTTCGGCCCACAATATTTGTGCCAATCATGATACCCAGACAAACTCTTATCTGCCCGCATATGATCCATATTCCTCCATTCCCACGTGCCTGTCCAAATGCTTCTTAAAACACCCGGCCTCCACCACCACCCCTGGCAGTATGTTCCAGCAACCACTGCCCTCGGCATAAAATACTTGCCCCGCGCACATCTCCTTCACACAGTGTCCCGACCTGAAACATCACCTATCCATATATTCCATGGATGCTGCCTAACTCCATGAGTTCCTTCAGCACTCTCTATCATTTTGGTAAGCTGCTTCTGTGCTCTCTCCAAAGCTTCTACATCCTTCCTACACCCGGATCAAAATCTCACAAAGCTGCATCATGTTTTCCTGACTCTTATACGCAATGCCTCCATCAAAGAACGCAAGCATACTCAATGCCTTCTACACCACTCTATCTACCTTCCTTGCCATTATAATAGGCTTGGATCCCAAGATCCCTCTGTACATTGATGCTGTTAAGGGTCTTGCCAATAATTGTTTATTTCAGAGAGATTGACATTTTGATAGGAATTGATGAAGTAGAAGGAGATGACTGTCTCCACAAGTGGGGGAGTCCAGGATGGGAACTCCTTTTTTACAGAGGCAGGTTATTGAGGAGAATCAGCACGGTGGCACAGTGGTAGAGTTACTGCCTTACCTGCGTAAGATCAGAGACCTGCGTTCGATCCTGACTACTAGTCTGTACTGAGTTTGTACATTTTTCCCTGTGACTGCGTGAGTTTTCTCCAGGTGCTCCGGTCTCCTTCCACACTCCATAGACTTACAGCTTTGCAGGTTAATTAGCTTCTGTAAAATTGTCCTCAGTGTGTAGGACAGTGCTTGTGTACGTGGTGATCGCTGGTCGGCGCGGACTTGGAGATCCATCGTATGTAGCGATCTTACAAAACTTACCTTCAGCGGCGCTGCAGTTCTGCCACTGGCTGTGTGCGTGACTTTGGCGCCTTTGAGGGGGGTGGGGGGGGGGGGGGGGGGGCAGGATTAAAATGCTGTTTTCTCCTGCCTGTCCGAGATGGATTTCCTCGGCCTGCTAAGCTAATGCAGAAAATTCATTCCGACTTCCGTTCTCTGATGTTTTTAAAAAAATCGCGGGACAATTTAATAACTGAAGTAAATTATAAAAGCGACTTCTAACACCGTTAACGCCTACAACAGGACGGATCTCACATAGGGGACAAAACACGGGGTAAGTCGTTTATTTTATATATAAACTTTCTTCTTAGAATGACTTTAATCAGAATTTCCTTGGCGAAAATGTGATTTTGGCCCCATACGAACCAGCAATGTTTTTCTGCCGATATGGGGTTCAAATTCACTGTAATAGCAAAGTTCCAATCAATCGCGTTCCACAAAAACCCACAAAAACCCACTCGCAAGATGATTTAAAAGCCCATTCATTTACAGGAATTAAATATTAAATTCCTTCCATTTGGCCTATAAATTGAATTTTTTAATTAGCTACAATTAGATAACTAATTGTACGCTTTAATTTCAGGTCATCCAAGTAAGATTGTTTCATATTTGTTTCAGAATGCTTCAATCTATAATAACTGAAAATTTCTTTCAGTTCTCTTAATTTTTAAGAAAGTTATTGGCTTTTGACTGTCCTCGATCACAGCTTTTGAGTTAAGTCAATGGAAAAGCAATAGGGAACAAGATGCTAATTTCCGAGTATGAAAATGGCCATAACTTTTTTAATACTGAAGATATGAAAGTGAATTAGGTGTCAAATTAAACTTCTTTTTATGCTTTATCTGATGGGATAAATTGCAGACTTGATTTTAAAAATCTCAAAATGCTGTAACATTGCTATAATGGGGCCTGCTCTCACGCTGTATCCTTAAACTCTAGAGAGAGGTGGGGATATTCCATGAATAGACAATACAATAAAATTATTAATTATTAATTTCTCAGAATAATATTTGTAGAAATATGGAAATGTCTTCCGTAGTAAGCAGCAGGTAGTAAAAGTAATTACCTGAATGGTCTTAGACTTGGTTAAGATTCCCAATGGATTCGCCCTCCTAGATAGAATCATACCAGAGTCACGATAACCATCACACAAACCAACCTCCATTGACTCCATTTACATCTCACGCTGCCTCGACAAGGCCAGCAGCATAATCAAGGCCGAGTCGCACCCTGGTCACTCCCTCTTTCTCCCCGCTCCCATCGGGCAAAAGGCAAAATGCACGCCTCCAAATTCAATGACAGTCTCTACCCAGCTGTTATCAAGCAACTGAACCATCCTACCAACAACCAGAGAGCTGTGCTGAAATACTATCTACCTCTTTGGTGACCCCTGGACGATCCTTGAGGGCGGTGGAGGCCGGTTCTTTCAAGAGATAGCTAGTTGGGCTCTTAAAGATAGTGGAGTCAGGGGATATGGGGAGAAGGCAGGAACGGGGTACTGATTGGGGATGATCAGCCATGGTCACATTGAATGGCGGTGCTGGCTTGAAGGGCCAAATGGCCTACTCCTGCACCTATTGTCTATTGATCGAACCTTACTGGCTTTACCTTGCACTAAACGTTATTCCCTTATCAAGTATCTATGCACTGTGAATGGCTCGATGGTAATCGTGTATTGTCTTTCTGCTGACTGGTTAGCACGCAACAAAAGCTTTTCACTGTACCTCGGTACACATGACAATAAACTAAACTAAACTAACATAAATCCTGTATAAACTGGGATAAGGTTCCAGGCACCATGTTCCATCAATGGACTCATTGAGGCTACAAATCGTCGCTATGATGCTATGCCAGTCAGACCTGGGGAATCCCAACCTGATGAAAAACAGGAGGGCAATTTTAATGATGTTATTTATCTTTTCCCCACTTTCATATTACTTCAATATGTTGTAAGGAATAGATCTGGTAGATGCACAAATTCTCTTGCTCGGAGTAGGGGAATCAAGGACCAGAGGACATCGGTTTAGGGTAAAGGGGAAAAGATCTAATGGGATTCTGAGGGGTAACTTTTTCACATAAAGGATGGTGGGTGTATGGAACAAGCTGCCAGAGGAGGTAGTTGAGGCAGAGATTATCCTAATGTTTAAGAAACAGTTAAACAGGTACATGGATAGGACAAATTTGAGGGATATGGACCAATCGCGGGCAGGTGGGTCATGTTGGCTGCTGTGGGCAAGTTGGGCTGAACGGCCTGTTTCCAAGCTGTATGACTCTATGATTCTATTTAATTTTGTTATAGAAACATAGAAACATAGAAAATAGGTGCAGGAGTAGGCCATTCGGCCCTTCGAGCCTGCACCGCCATTCAATGTGATCATGGCTGATCATCCAACTCAGTATCCCGTACCTGCCTTCTCTCCATACCCCCTGATCCCTTTAGCCACAAGTGCCACATCTAACGCCCTCTTAAATATAGCCAATGAACTGGCCTCAACTACCTTCTGTGGCAGAGAATTCCAGAGACTCACCACTCTCTGTGTAAAGAATGTTTTCCTCATTTCGGTCCTAAAGGAATTCCCCCTTATCCTTAGACTGTGACCCCTTGTTCTTGTTATTCAACTTTTCATTTTATTTCAATGTGTTATAACCATTTTTTATTTAATTTAGTTCAGTTACGTTTAGAGATACAGCATGGAAACAGGCCCTTCAGACCACCGGGTCCACGCCGACCAGCTATCGCCCAGTCACATTGGTTCTATGTTATGCCACATTTATACGTTAGGAGCATGTTACAGGGGCCAATTAGCCTACAAGAACACATGTATTTGTGAAGTGGGAGGAAAGTGGAGCACCCGGAGAAAACCCGCTCAGTCACTGGGAGACCCCTAGGGTAAACTCCTATTAATCGACTATAGCTCTGCCTTCAACACCAAAATCCCAACCAAACCCATCTCCGAACTAGACACAACATGCTGGAATAACTCAACAGGACAGGCAGCATCTCTGGATAGAAGGAATGGGTGATGTTTCTGGTCGAGACCCTTCTTCTGAAAAAGGGTCTCGACCAGAAACATCACCCAGTCCTTCTATCCAGAGATGCTGCCTGTCCCGCTGAGTTACACCAGCATCTTGTGTCTATCTTTGGTGTAAACCAGCATCTGCAATTCCTTCCTACACATTTCATCTCCAAACTCTTGGAGTGAGAATTCATCTTCCCCCTCTGCCACTGGATCCTTGACCTTCTGACCCACAGAGTACAAGCAGTGTGGAGAGGTGACAACAGATCCTGTACAATAGCTCTCAACACCACCCCCCTGCAAGGATGCATTCTCAGCCCCTACTGTATAATACTCAATACTCAACGACACTTCATTGTCACATGTACCCAGGTACAGTGACATTCTTTGTCCTAGCTACAATACACAAAGTACGCAAAGAATCTCCCGCGTCCACAACGTAATCAAAGACATCCCACCCGGGTCATTCCTTCTTCTCCCTACTCCAGCAGAAGGCACAGAAGCTTGAAAGCACACACCACTAGAGTCAGGAACAGCCTCTTCATCTTCATTGTCAGGCTTCTGAATGGTCCTTCCATGAGCTAGGAGACTATTCGATTCACCTCTACCCGATTGAGGACATTGGACTTTGTTTAAGGAACTAATGCACTACAATCTGCCACAATGCTGAGAACTATATTCTGCACTCTGTATCTCCCCCTTTGCTCTATCCATTGTGTTTGAGTTTTAACTGATTGTATCTATGTGTGGTATATCTGATCTGTGTAGAAGGAATTGCAAAACAAAGCTTTTCACCGTATCTCGGTGCATGTAAGAATCATAGACCTGAATCCAAGTTTGTCTAAATAGTTTTGTTTGGGGATTATTTCGTTTTTCTATGTGGGGGAGGGGAGACGGTAAGGGGGAAACCGCTTCCCAGTCGCTTCCTGGCGAAGATGCGACTATTTCTCCAAGTCGCGTCCTCGCCCCCCTTCCCGCGGCCTACCATATGGATTGGCGCGGCATTTCCTACCGGAGACCGGAACAGATCTTCCGCAGCGGTGGCGCGGCGCTGGATTCACCGTGGAGCGGGCGGTGCCTTCCTGGATCGCCTCCGGAGTGTTGGCCCGCTGCTGCAACGTCGTGGAGCTGTGGTTCGCGGAGCTCCCAGCGAGGGTGGTGCTGACCGACATCGCAGAGTCCTGGGGCCCTTTGCCGAGGGCCGCCAGCGTGAATCTTTGACCAGCGCGACCCGGCGACGTCGGGAGCCGCGGACTCTGGTAGGAAGTGGCCAATTCGGGGGACTAAGCCACCGAGGTTGTTCCAACATCCTGGCGAGCGGGCCTGAGCGGCGACTGCGGGGGGCTCCGGACGCCCCAATCACGGGTGAACATCAGAGGAAGATGACTGACTTTGGTGCCTTCCCTCAACGCGGGAAACTTTTGACCCTGCTGTGTGGGGATGTTTTATGTTGAACTCTATCGTGTGTTGTGTTCTTTATTCTATTGTATGGATGTATGGTGATCACATTTCACTGTGCCAACTGGTACATGTGAGAAATAAATGTATCTTGTATCTAAAGGAACTGCAAACTCCACACAGACAGCACCCGAGGTCAGGGTCGAATCTGGATCTCTGGTGCTGTGAGGCAGCAACTCTACCAGCTGTGCTGCTGTACATTATGTATTAATAATCTTTTCCCAAAATATTTATTTTAAATGATGTTAGTAGTATATAATTGTAATTTGGGTGGCACAGTGGCGCAGAGGTAGAATTGCTGCCTCACCAAAGTTATCAAGGGATATGAAGCCAAGGCAAGAATTAGCATATAGATACGGAGCAGCAAATGGCCTAATTATGATCCTATGTTACAAGATATTGAGATTTAAGAGAATTTGGCAACCGGAGCCATAAGACTTTATTATTAAAAGAACAATTAGAGAGGAAGAGGAAAAACTGCATTGATGTTTGTTGGAATGTAAAATACTCTCAAATAATAGCATTATGGTGGCAGGGTTAGGACATAGAACACACTGTAGAACAGTACAGTACAAGAACAGGCCCCTCAGCCCACAAAGCCTGTGCTGAACATGACGCCGACCGAGATGCCAAGAGTGGCACAGCTGGTAGAGCCACTGCCACACAGTGCCAGAGACCCGGGTTCGATCCTGACCTCAGGTGCTATCTGTGTAGAGTCTTGCATGTTCTCCCTGCGACCCCGTGGGTTTTCTCCGGGTGCTCCGGTTTCTTCCCGCATCCCAAAGGCGTGCAGGTTTGTAGGTCTCGGTAAATTGGATGAGAAAGTGTGAACGGGTGATCGATGGTCGGCATGGACTTGGTGGGCCATAAGTATCATGTTCAATGATAATTAAACATTGTCCACTGTGTGAATGGGTTAAGGAGATTGTTTTAGATTATAGATGGGAACAGGCTGTCTGGCCCATCGTGTCTGTGCCAACCAGCGATCACCCCGTATACTAGCATCATCCTACACACTAGGAGCAATTTACAATTGTTTTTTATTGAAGTCTATTAACCTACAAACCTGGACATTCTTGGAGTGTGGGAGGAAACAGGAGCACCTGGAGAAAACACACGCGGTCACAGGAAGAACGTACAAACTCAGTACAGACAGCACCCATAGTCAGGATCGAACGCAGGTCTCTGGCGCTGTAAGGCAGCAACTCTACCGCTGTGCCACCGTGCTGCTTCTCCTCAATAACCTGCCTCTGTAAACAAGGAGTTCCCATCCTGGACTCCCCCACTTGTGGAGATGACTATCTGCTTCTACCTCATCAACTCCTATCAAAATGTCCATCTCTCTGAAATAAACAATTATTGGCAAGACCCTTAACAGCATCAATGTACAGAGGGATCTTGGGATCCAAGCCTATTATAATGGCAAGGAAGGTAGATAGAGTGGTGTAGAAGGCATTGAGTATGCTTGCGTTCTTTGATGGAGGCATTGCGTATAAGAGTCAGGAAAACATGATGCAGCTTTGTGAGATTTTGGTACGGCCGTAGGATGTAGAAGCTTTGGAGAGAGCACAGAAGCAGCTTACCAAAATGATAGAGAGTGCTGAAGGAACTCATGGAGTTAGGCAGCATCCATGGAATATATGGACAGGTGATGTTTCGGGTCGGGACACTTATTCAGACAAAAGGACCCAACCCAAAATCTCACCTATCCTCAACTTTTAGGATGCTGCCTGATCCCTTGAGTTACTCCAGCACTTTCTGTCTTTATTTTTGTAAACCAACACCTGCAGTTCCTTGTTTCTACATTTTTAACAAACTGATGCGTGGATTAGCAGGTATTACCCACAGAGAGTGATTGGATGGACTTGGGTTGTTTTCTCTGGTACGCCGGAGATTGAGGGGAGACATGATCAAAGTGTATAAAATGATGAGAGGCGTGCCTGTAGATGGCGGAGACCAGGGGTTCCCAACCTGGGGTACATTTATCCCCAGGGGATACATTTCGCCTACCCAGGGGGTACATTTGTTGATTCTGGGTTTGTACATATTTTTTCTCATGGACTGACTGTGTTTGGTTCTGGTATACTGGTATCTGTTCTTCATTAGTTGTTCATAGTAGTCAGGACCTTTATCCCAGGATAGAAATACCACTGTGCCACATCCTTAACTGAGCTGAGGTTATTTACATTGAAAAACATTAATCTGCACAAAAACACAAACCGTTTCTGCTTGTAAAATAAGATCGCCAATAAGAGAATCATCCTTGCAGCCTGTGAGCAGGCCCTTTGGCCCATCGATTCTGACTATCAATGGTTATATTGGCTGAGGGGCTTGTTTTCATGCTGAATCTCAAAACAAAACAAAACTAAAACTCAAACTATTATGGCCATTGGAGGTAGGTTTCAGAAATTTGCTTTGCTAATTCAGGTAATGAGCACTCCAACAACCAATCCCTGGTGAAAGGCCAGAGCACATATTCATTTTGCGCATATTTAACAATCCATTCAAAGAGTGGATATAATGCAGGCTCTTGTTTGGCACAGTGGTGGAGTGGTGGAGCTGGTGCCTTACAGCACCACGGACCCAAGTTCGATCCTGACTGCAGGTGCTGTCTATGCGGAGTTTGCATGTTCTCCCTGTGACAGCGAGGATGTTCTCCGGGTGCTCTGGTATTCCTCCCACATCCCACATCCAAGTTTGTAGGTTAATTGGCTTGTGCAAATTGTCTCTAATGTATAGGATAGGGCCTGTGTGGTGATCGCTGGTCACATGCTCGATGGGCCGAAGGGCCAGTTTCCACGCTGTATCTAAAGTCTAGTCTATTCCAAATGGGATCATTAACATTGTAATGTTAATCTTGAGTCTTGAGGTGGAATGAAAGATTAGATATTTGATAAAGATAATCTTGCTTTCTAATATGGATAAATGTTTCTTGAGTTTAGTTTAACAGTTTATTAATTGCCATGGAGGATGTAATGTTGTGTCTTCCTAATATAGTTCCATTACCTTAAGAACCCTTGACAGTCATTTTGTGAGACAGTAATATTTTTTTCCGTTTGACCTTCGATTTTAGAGATACAGCATGGATGCAGGCCCTTCAGCCCACCGAGTCTCCGATCATTTGTACACTGACACTATCCTACACACGAGAGACAACTTACATTTTGCAGAAGCCAATTATACTTACAAACCTGTAGGTCTTTGGAGTGTGGGAGGAAACCAGAGCACCCGGAGAAAACCTGCGCGGTCACAGGGAGAACGTACAAACTCTGTACGGCCAGCAGCTGTAGTCAGGAACAAACCTGGATTTATGGCACTGTAAGGCAGGAACTTTACCACTGCGGCACCGTGCTGCCCTCAGTATTGTCCATCAGAACGGTGCAGGCACAGTGGTGGGCCTGGTATTCCAAGCAATTCTAATAGGAGACTAGATTTGGCACATGGAAGAGATGGCACAAAGGTTTATCTTGTTAAATTAGTGCACTGCATTCATTTGTTAAGGTGCATGACTAACTCATTAAAAGATTAATGTGTTCAATTTCCCTTTTGTCAACAATTGAGCCCAGTGGATCCTTAACCTACCAAGAAACACACACTGAATCTGGAAACATCTCCACTGTAATTCATGAGGTGCTCAATAAAGTTAGTACAGTTTATTTAAAGTCTCCTCACAGTCTGAAGGGCACTGGTACTTGTGACAAATGTTGCTGCAACACAGAGAGCATAAGACCATAAAACATAGGAGCAGAATTAGGCCATTCAGCCCATCGAGTCAGCTCCACCATTCACTCATGGCTGATTTATTTTCCCCTCTCAACCCCATTCTCCTGGATTCCCCCTGAAACTTTTGACATCCTTACTACCTATCAATCTCTCCTTTAAAAATACTCATTGCCTTGGCCTCCACAGCTGTCTGTGACAAGGAATTCCACAGAGTCACCACCTTCCGGCTAAAGAAATTCCTCCCCACCTCCATTCTAAAGGAACGTCCTTTTATTCTGAGGCTGTGCTCTCTGGTCTAGACTCTCCCATTAGTGGAAACATCTTCTCCACATCCACTCTAGCGAGGCCTTTAGTTACATGACACAATGTTTAATGGGAAAAATTTTCCATTTCCAATTCTACACCTGAGAAACAACGATCTTGAAAGCACCACCAGACTCAGGAACAGCTTCTTCTCCTGATATTCGGTTTCTGAACAGTCCTTCCATAAGCTAGGGTACTGTCTGATTCACCTCTATCCCATTGTGGACATTAGACTTTGTCTATAGACCTGATTCACCACAATGCTGTGAACTCCATTCTGCACTCTGTATCTTCCCCGTTGCTCTATCCATTGTATCCGATTGTATTTACATACATTGAACATAGATCGGTACAGTATTCGCGCGGGACTTTCGGCCCACAATGTTTGTGCCGAACATAATGTCTTTAAACTGAGCTGATCTAACTGTACATGATCCATATCCCTCCATTTCCAGCACTTTCATGTGCTTACCTAAAAGCCTCTTAAATGCCGCTATCGTATATATATGTGTACTGAATGTGGATGATCAGCCATGATCACAGTGAATGGCGGTGCTGGCTCGAAGGGTCGAATGGTCTACTCCTGCACCTATTGTCTATTGTCTATATATACCACCACCACCACCACCCCTGGCAGCGTATTCCAGGCACCCGTGCCATCTGTGTAAGACCTTGCTCCACAAATCTCCTTTAAACTTGGCCAACCTCACTTTAAATCTCTGCCTTCTAACTTTGATATTTCTATCCTGGGAAAAAAGGTTCTGATTGTCTACACTATCTACACCCGTCATCATTTTGTACACTTCTATCAGGTCGTCCCGCCACCTCCAATGTTTTAGAGAAAACAATCCAAGTCTGTACAACCTCTCCTTGTAGCGAATGCCCTCTAATCCGGCAATGTTCTGGTAAACATCCTCTCCACACTTTCCAAAGTCCCATCCATCCTAGGAGACAAGGCCTCAGCTACTTCTTGTTCAGTCCACAGAAAAAGGCAGATCGGCTCAGTATGTTATTGGTTTACTTTTTAAAACAGCACGTGACAGCGATACGGGCCAAACACAGCCAAATGGAACTAGCTTAGATGGGGCATCTTGGTCAGCCTGGACGAGTTGGGCCGAGGGGCATCGTTCCATTCTGTATGACTGTATGTGGCCTAACCAAGATCCTATAAAGATGCATCATGAGATCCTAGACATACTCAATGCCCTGACCTATGAAGGCAAGCATACCACATGGGCGGCATGATAGCGCAGCGGTAGATTTGCCGCCTTACAGCGCCAGAGACCTGGATTCGATCCTACCTACGGGTGCTGCCTTTACAGAGTTTGTACGTTCTCCCCGTGACGGCGTGGGTTTTCCCCGGGTGCTCAAGTTTTCCTCCCACATTCCAAAGGCGTACAGGTTTGTAGGTTAATTGACTTCGATAAAGATTGTAAATTGTTCCTAGAGTGTAGGATATTGCTAGTGTATGTGGTGATCGCTGGCCAGCACGGACTCGGTGGGCTGAAGGGCCTGTTTCTGTGCTACATCTCTAAATTAAACTAAATTACATTTGCCTTCTTTACCACTCCTTCAGCAGGAACTAGATATTGATGGAGTAACAGTGAAACTATAACAACAAATTATTTAGCTAACCTGGTCGTCTTTATGTGTTATATCCCTCCTTTATGTTCCTCCATTGCCATACTTCTGGAAGCCACAAGATGTCTCTAAAGCTCTCTCGTTGGGAAGCCGAGCCGGTTTTAGCTGAAGAATAATCTGTGGATTGTTCTCTATGTGATCAACTAATCGGGGGTAAGTGTGTGTTTATTGTGAAGAGAATATCGACAACATCTTATTCAGATCTTATGGAGGTCTTTAAAATCACAAGAGGAATAGATCGGTTGTGGACACACGGAGTCTCTTGCCCAGAGTAGGTGAATTGAGAATCAGAGGACATAGGTTTATGGTGAGGGGGGAAAGATTTAATAAGAATCTGAGGGGTAACCATTTCACACAAAGGGTATTGGGTGTATTGAACGAGCTGCCAGAGGATGCAGTTGAGGCAGGGACTATCTCAACCTTAGATCAGTTTATGGATAGGACAGGTTTGGAGGGATCTGGCCCAAACGCAGGCAGGTGGGACTAGTGTAGATGGGAGATGTTGGTCGGTGTGGGCAAGTTGGGCCAAAGAGCCCATTTCCATGAGGTCTGACCTCTATCTTTGATATATCCACACTGGTGTAAAAGGGTTCTGACTCTCTACCCTGTCTGTGCCTCTGGTAATTTTCTAGACTTCCATCAGCCCCTCAACCTGCGGCGTTCCAGAGGAAACCATCCATGTTACGACTCTGACTCCATAACATGTTTTTTAAGGTTACACCATTTGTCATTCCGTTTGTTTAGTGGCCTGAGCAGTAATTAATTCAACAATCCCAGCAGTTGAATAAAGAAACGATGAGCCTTTGGGTGGAGATAATAATAATAATAATAATATTCCAATCCCTAACTTCTTCATTATACTATAATGCCACTCTGTACAATTTTGGTTGATCCAAATCATTTTCGCCCTCAGCCCTACCCCGATCCTTTCCCTCTTGATAGGCAAGATGATTTAATTGAGGAAAGGTTAGGTGGCGGAATTGCTAAATTGTGGTACAATTTTACTGTAGTTCAGAGATACAGTGTGGAAATAGGCCTTTCGGCCAACCAAATCCACGCCGACCGGTGATCCCCACACACTAACACTCTCTTACACACACTAGGGACAATCTTTACTATTTTACCAAAGTCAATTAACCGACAAACCACTACATCTTTGCAGTGTGGGACGAACCAGGAGCACCTGGAGAAAACCCATGCGGTCACAGGGAGAACATACAGACTCCATACAGATAGCACCCGAGGGACGTGCGGGCAGGGGAGGCAGGGGAGGCAGAGCCTCACCTCTCATACTCCCAATGAAAATAGCTGTTAAGAAAAGTAAAGAAAAATAATGATAAAATAAAATAAATATAAAGATTTTTCCACTGATCTGTTATAAATGTCATATCTATATCAATCTAATCATTTTTATAGCCAAAATTGTAAAATTTCACTGTAATGTTGTATGTTTCGTTGTTATATTTGTGTTTTATTTGTGTATACATAAAAGCAATAAAAACTAAAGTGTTAAAAAAAAAAATTGCAAAATTTTCGCAGCTCCGCTACTAATACAGAGAGAGAGATGAGAGGTGAGAGGTGAGGCAGCGACGGGCTGAGCCTCCCCTCTGATTGTGCAATCACTCAGAAACTGCATAGAGCGCGGGCAATAAGCGTGTGCCTGTTACTGCCTCCATGTATGTCACCAAAGTAATGTGTGTAAACCCCTTCATTACATGTCCTTACCTTCCATAGTCCAGGTAACGTATTTCACATATAAATATATTAAATTTGTGCTCGCTGGTCTCACATAAAACTGCAATGGAAAAGCACCAGGGGAGGCAGCGATCACATCTGCCTCACAAGGGGGCGTGTCTTGATCCCAGTGGAGGAAGAGTGAATGTCAATTACGTAGGCTCAGCCCACGTAATTGGCGCTACCTCGCTCTCCCTCCACGTTAGTTAGCTTCAGCAGCGCAGCACTGCATTCCATTCCTGGCGGCGCTCACTTTCCAGCCGCGGGCGCCGTTGACCCGTTGACCTCAACATTGCGGGGATGGCCAGCGTTGAACATCGGCCCAGCTCGGCGTGTGGACTTCGGAAGCTGCGGTCTCCGGTAGGGAAGTGGCTGATTCTGAAGTCTGGGCCGTAGCAGCGACTGCAGACGCCTCATTAGGCCCTGGCCACGGGTGAACAGAGGAAGAGGACCGAACTTTCAAAGTTCACCCGTGGGCGGGGCCTGTTCAATGTTGGTGCCTTCCCTCACAGTGGGAAACATTGATTCTGCTGTGGGGGATGTTTTTATGTTTAAAGTTAAATTCTAAAGTGTTGGTTTTATCTGTTTTGTGTGCTGCATTGATTAAGGCTAAATGATGGTAATAATATAAGAAATATATTAAATGGATTTCTGGGCTAGATTAGAAACATAGAAAATAGATGCAGGAAGGGGCCATTTGAGCCAGCACCACCATTCATTGTGATCATGGCTGATCATCCCCAATCAATAACCTGTATGCATGTGTTGTAAAGAATGCTGATATAAAATATGAAACATACGGTAGTCATTGTGCAACCTGCCAATTGGATGGTGAATTTAAGCTACCTCTATCAGGTTCATATGTGTGTAAATCTGGCTCTGATACTAGCCAGTGCCTCCTCAGCCTTTGACCTCACCGCACGTCACTGTAGCACCAATGGTCAGGATCGAACCTGGGTCTTTGGGACTGCAAGGCAGCAATGTTACCGCTGCACCACAATGCCACCCTTAGTTCAACTATGTTCCTTATTAGTACGGGTGTCAGGGGTTATGGGGAGAAGACCGGGGAATGGGGTTGAGAGGGACAGATAGATCAGCCATGATAGAATGGCGGAGTAGGCTCGATGGGCTGAATGGCCTAATTCTGCTCCTATGACTTATGAATTTAGGAATAAGACCATGCTGACTTCTACTTAAACTGGGAAACACATAGTGGTGGAGGAACTCAGCGGGTCAGGTAGTGTCGGTGGAGGGAATGGACAGATGACATTCAGGTCGGGATCCTTCTTCAGCCTTGAAATCAGATTCAGTGAAGAAGAGTCTCGATCCAAAATGTAATTTGTCCATTCCCTCCACAGATGCTGTCTGACCCGCTGAGTTCCTCCAGCACTTTGTGTTTTGCTCAAGATTCCAACATCTGCAGTTCCTTGTGTCTTGGTTGAACTGTGACAGGTTTGAGGTGCTTCGAGTTATTCCCTCTGGAAGAGTGGGCAGTGATTTAGCTATTATATCAATGGTTTTTTGTCATCACAGTCAGAGTATTGAGTATAGAAATTGGGAGGTCACGTTACAGTTCCGTTCTATAAGATGTCGGTGAAGCAACATTTAGAGTATTGTGTTCATTTCTGGGCACCGTGTTATAGGAAAGATATTGCCAAGCCAGAAAGGATGCAGAGAAGATTTACGAAGATGTTGCCAGGACTCGAGGGACTGAGCTATAGGGAGAGCTTGTGCCGGCTCCGGATTTATTCCTTGGAGCGCAGGTGGATGAGAGGCGATCCTGTAGAGGTGTACAAAATCATGAGAGGAATAGATCGGGTAAATGAACAGTCTTTTGCCCAGAGTAGGGGAATCGAGAGGTTAGGGGGGGAAAGATTTAATGAGAACCTGAGGGGTAACTTTGTTACACAAAGAGATGTGGTGTATGGAACGAGCTGCTGGAGGAGGCCGTTGTGGCAGGTGCTATCGCAACATTGAAGAAACATTTACACAGGTACATGGGTAGGGGAGGTTTGGAGGGATATGGGCCAAATGCAATCAGGTGGGACTAGTGTAGATGGGGCATGTTGGTCGGGGTGGGACTAGTGTAGATGGGGCATGTTGGTCGGGGTGGGCAAGTTGGGCCGAAGATCCTGTTTCCATGCTGTATGGCTCTGTATGTCTAGGCTCAGCTGAAGGTGGAAAAACAGCTTATAAACTGGATATTATACCTGCTGCTACGTGATGCAGTTGTTGACAGCGCATGAGATCATTTCCAGGTGAGTTTGCGTCAGGTGTGAAACGGGCTGGACACATCCTTGTGAGTCATCAGCCACAAACCGAATGGCTTTGTTATCCGAGTGACAGACATTCATTGACCTAAACTGGAGCAGGATGTTCCACACCACAAATATTGCGGTTCAATCTGAATTAAACATGGAGTGAATTTAAGGTGAGACGGGTAAAATTTAGAGGAGATTTGCGGAGTGAGTTGTCTTTCAAACAGAGTGCGGTGAGTGCTTGGAACGCGCAGCCAGGGGGTGGTGGTGGAGGCTGATACGACAGTGGCATCTGAGAGGCTGTTAGATAGACGTAGGCGGAGTTTTGAGCACCATATCGGTGGAAGGGTGTGCTGGCGTGGGAGAGGGTCCAGAGGAGGTTTACAAGAATGATTCCAGGACTTAGTGAGTTAACATATGATGAGCGTTTGACAGCACTGGCCTCTACTCACTGGGGTTTAGAAGGATGAGGGGGGAAATCTAGTTTCCACTAGTGGGAGAGTCCAGGACCAGATGCCATAGCCTCAGATTCTAAAGGGAGTAGGAGGCAACCGTGGCTGACAAGAGAAGTTAGGGATAGAATAAAACTAAAAGAAAAGATGTAGAACACAGCAAAGAGTAGCCGGAAGCCAGAGGATTGGGGAACTTTCATAGGACAACGGAAGGAAACAAAATGGGTAATACAGGCTGAAAAGATGAAGTACGAAGGCAACCTGGCCAAGGAATATAAAGAAGGACAGTAAAAGCTTCTTTAGATATGTTAAGAGAAAAAGAGTAGCAATGTCAAATGTGGGTCTCTTGAAGGCAGACATGGGTGAAATTATTATGGGCAACAAGGAAATGGCAGAAGATTTGAACAGGTACTTCGGATCTGTCTTCAAAAACAATCTCCCAGATGTACTGGAGGACAGAGGATCTAAGGGGGTAGAGGAACTGACAGAATTTTTCATTAGGCGAGAAATAGTATTGGGTAGGCTAATGGGACTGAAGGATGATAAATCCCCTGGGCCTGATGGTCTGTATCCCAGGGAGGTGGCTCTAGAAATAGTGGACGCATTGGTGATCATTTTCCAATGTTCAATAGATTCAGGATCAGTTCCTGTGGGTTGGAGGATAGCTAATGTTATCCCACATTTCAAGAAAGGAGCGAGAGAGAAAACGGGGAATTACAGACCAGTTAGCCTGACTTCGGTGGTGGGAAAGATGCTGGAGTCAATTATTAAAGACATAATAATGGGGCATTTGGATAGCAGTAAAAGGATTAGTCCAAGTCAACATGGATTTATGAAAGGGAAATCATGCTTGACTAATCTTCTGGAATTTTTTGAGGATGTGACAAGTAAAATGGATGAAGGGGTGCCAGTGGATGTCGTGTATCTAGACTTTCAGAAAGCCTTTGATAAGGTCCCACACAGGAGACTGGTGACTAAAATTAGAGCACATGGTATTGGGGGTACGGTATTGACATGGATAGAAAATTGGTTGGCAGACAGGAAGCAAAGAGTAGGAGTGAACGGGTCCTTTTCAGAATGGCAGGCAGTGGCGAGTGGAGTGCCGCAAGGCTCGGTGTTGGGGCCGCAACTGTTTACCATGTATATTAATGATTTGGAAGAGGGAATTAGGAGCAACACTAGCAAGTTTGTGGATGACACATAGCTGGGTGGCAGGGTGAACT
Organism: Raja brachyura; assembly: GCA_963514005.1. Next base: position 33,028,590 of record OY740810.1, read on the forward strand.
GTGAAGAGGATGTTAAGCGGTTGCAGGGTGACCTGGACAGGTTGAGTGAGTGAGCAGATGCGTGGCAGATGCAGTATAATATATATAAATGTGAGGTTATCCACTTTGGCAGCAAAAACAAGGGGGCAGATTATTATCTCAATGGGGTTAGGTTAGGTAAGGGGGAGATGCAGCGAGACCTGGACATCCTTGTACACCAGTCACTGAAAGTTGGTGTGCAAGTACAGCAGGCGTGAAGAAAGCTAATGGAATGTTGGCCTTGATAATAAGAGGATTTCAGTATAGGAGTAAAGAGGTTCTTCTGCAGTTGTATAGGGCTCTGATGAGACCACATCTGGAGTATTGTGTCCAGTTTTGGTCTCCTAATTTGAGGAAGGACATCCTTGTGATTGAGGTAGTGCAGCATAGGTTCACGAGATTGATCCCTGGGGTAGGGGGACTGTCATATGAGGAAAGATCGAAAAGACTAGGCTTGTATTCACTGGAGTTTAGAAGGACGAGGGGGGATCTTACAGAAACATATAAAGTTATAAAAGGACTGGAAAGGCTAGATGCAGGAAAAATGTTCCCAATGTTGGGCGAGTCCAGAACCAGGGGCCACAGTCTTAGAATAAAGGGGAGGTCATTTAAGACTGAGGTGAGAAAAAACTTTTTCACCCAGAGAGTTGTGAATTTGTGGAATTCCCTGCCACAGAGGTCAGTGGAGGCCAAGTCACTGGATGGATTTAAGAGAGAGTTAGATAGAGCTCTCAGGGCTAGTGGAATCAAGGGATATGGGGAGAAGGCAGGCACGGGTTATTGATTGGGGACGATCAGCCATGATCACAATGAATGGCGGTGCTGGCTCAAAGGGCTGAATGGCCTCCTCCTGAACCTATTTTCTATGTTCCTTTTACAAGGACGTACTTTAGAATGGAGATGAGGAGGAATAGTCAGAGTGGTGAATCTGTGGAAGGAACTCATTGCCACAGATGGCTGTGGAGGCCAAGTCAGTGGATATTTTTAATTTGGAACTTCACAGATTCTTGATTAGTACGGATGTCATGGGCTATGGGGTGAAGGCAGGAGAATGGTGTCAGATTGATCAGCCATGATTGAATGGCGGAGTAGACTTGATGGGCCGAATGGCCTACTTCTGCTCTTAGAACATATGAACATGGTCTGCCAGGAATTGAGGGATATAGATCATGTGCAGGCAGAGGAGGTTAATGTTCGGCATCATGCCCAGCACAGACATGATGGGCCGAAGGGCCTGTTCCTTTGCTGTACTGCTCCATGCTCTACCTCACACCAGTTGGTTGCTTTCCCAGGCCACTGGGACAGTTTGGTTAGAAGGCCGTCTTCTTGTACTGTAGGGTCATCTAGCATAGTAACAGACCCTTCGGCCCACCTTGTCCATGCCGATCATGATGCCCTAACTTTGCGAGAACCACCTGCCTGCATTTAGCTGATATCCCCCTAAACCTGTTCGATCCACGTACCTGTCCAAGTGTATTTTAAATGTTGTTGTAGTAGATTCATAGAATCAGTACGGGCTTGGGAACAGGTCCTTCAGCCCCATTTGTTCATGCAGACCCACATGCCCCATCTAAAAAGGGTCTTGGCTCGATTCGTCAACTATTCCTTTTTGTCCAAAAATGCTGCCTGACACACTGAGTTCCCAATCGTTACACATTCCCAATCCTTTCCACTCGTCACTTTAATTTCATGTATTTTGTGTTTCATGACTGTTAGCAGATCAATTTCCCTCCTGGGATAAATAAAGTTATATCGTGTCATATGCAGGAATCAGATTTGTGCATTTATACCTCCTGATTTATCTGACATCCAGCACACAAGCAACTTGTATTACATTTACAACTTCTTTCCAGTAAGAATTGTGTTTATTTTTCATTATTTTCCCTGGTTCTCCCGCTCCCATCCATTGGCCATGGCCCCGCTTCCTCCTTGCCTTACCTCACGCTGGAAAGGGCGCAGATAATTTAGCAGCATGTTGCCAGGACTCGATAGAGGTACAGCTCGGAAATAGGCCCTTTGGCCCACCTAGTCCGTACCGACCAGCAATCCCCGCGCACTGACACTCGGGACAATTTATAAGAAGAAAGGATGGGAGACGTTTTGGGTCAGGACCCTCCTTCAGAACCATCCTTTTTTTCCTCCAGAGATGCTACCTGACCTGCTGAGTGACTCGAGCACTTTGTGTCTATCCATCTCATACTTGCTAGGCTTTGTCTTGCCCCTCCTCACTGCCAACTTGTTCCTGCTCCACCCTCAAAATCAGCTTGAAGGGACTGGCCCAAAATGTCACCTGTCCATGTTTTCCAGGGATGCTGCCTGAGCCGCTGAATGACTAACACTTTGTGCCTGTTTAGTAAATCTGCAGTTTCTTGTCACTAACATACAAACGGACTGCGTTAAACGTTTACAACATCAGATAGCTCTGAGCTGCAGCTGCTTAGAGGTGCGGCGTGGATACAGGCCCTTCGGTCCACTCAGTCCGCGCAGACCAGCGACCCCCACACACTAACACTATCCTACACACACTAGGGACAATTTACAATGTTACCAAGCCAATTAACCTACAAACTCTTTGGAGTGTGGGAGGAAACCAGAGATCCGGGAGAAAACGCACGCTGGTCACGGGGAGCTCGTACAAACTCCGTACAGACAGCACCCGAAGTCAGGATTGAACCTGGGACCCTGGCGCTGTTAAGCAGCAACTCTACTGCGGTGCCACCGTGCTGTCCTGAGTGCTTTGCCCAACTTATAACATCAGACCCATTGCAATACTTGTCGTGCCGTATAGAAAAGTGAAACAAAAGCATTTAATAACTCCCGACGATACAAAAGGCTGGAGTAACTCAGCGGGACAGGCAGCATCTCTGGAGGGAAGGAATGGGTGACGTTTCGGGTCGAGACCCGTCTTGGTCTCAACCCGAAAAGTCACCCATTCCATCTCTCCAGAGATGCTGCCCGTCCTGCTGAGTTACTCCAGCTTTGTGTGTCTATCTTCGGATTCAACCAGCATCTGTAGTTCCTACTTACACATTTAATAACTCCCCATGTTCATATAATATATAATTTTAATATGGTTCATATACACATCCTTTACATTATGCATCTAGAGTCACTAATTGCTATCCCAATCATTCTTAAATTCACAATATATTAAAATAAGAATTTGTTTGTCATTGAAATCCAGATAAGGCTTTTAAAAAAATCTTTCTATTCTTCTCATCTTACATTTATATAAGTATTTCATTCTTTTTTCTTAAAAAAAATAGAATTACAGTTTAACGATACAGAGCAATAAACATCAAAATGACTTTCTAAACTAGGTAACAAATATTTTGTCAATAAATGTGCCAGAGAAAGCGGGTTTCACCATACCGAAAGAGGAAAAATAGCTGGGTGCTCATTCATTTCATTTTGTCCACAACATTGACAAAAATAATACAGTGTAAGTTTAAATTTTATTTTTAAAGTGGGGTGAGATGCTACGGTATTGCAGGAGCCAAAACGTATCCTATCAGGAATGAATCTGCTCTTGAATCCCAGCAGAATATCTTTGAATACAATTTTTGCCAAGCAGATATGCAAAATACAGACTAATTATATCCTTCTGTTTCCGAGCAGAAGCCGTATCCTGCGCTGCAGGTGTTGAAACGAATATATAAGACACATCAATGCACCAGAAGATCTAAAGCACAGCTATATCTAATGAATATTTCATAAAGAAATCTCTTTTTTTTTCCTCATATAAAACAAAGAAGAAAGTGCTTAAAATCTGGAATTCAACAAACGGATCCTTCACATACCCATGTCCAAATTTGCAAGAAAATAATACTTTGTTTCGTAAGTTTTTTTTAAATATACGCTCCCACTTAAAAGGCAGAATCACCCTCTGGGCTTCCATGCCTGGACTCTGCCAATATGTTCCAATTAGTTCTTGCACTGGAGAAGACCAGGGGGGGTCAGAAATCCCGATTAGACAGTGTGCTATTCACTTCCACCGTTCCGTCGCGTCTCAACTTTTCCCACTTCTGTCCTTTACTCTTCTCCTCCTCCATCCCGCTCTGCTGTCCGCTGCTCCAAAGGCTCTCGGCTACTTCGCTTAAAAAGAGCCTTCTGTGTGTCTGAGCCAGCGTCCCATGGACTGCAAGCGTCCACTCACACCAAGGCATTCAGTACACGCTTAGAGCTTTCTTCCCTCACTCTTGCAATCAGTCTGAAGAAGGGTCCCCACCCAGAACGTCACCTATTCACCTTCTCCAGGGATGCTGCCTGACCCAGTTACTCCAGTATTTTGTACCCATCCAAGGCATTCAGTAGACAGGTTGCAATTATCTACCCTCAAGTCCATCTGCTTGATTTTAAACAATCAGCAAATCTAGACTGCCTGGACCTAGTCTCACACAGTTAATAATGTCTAGCAGCAGAATTAGGCCATTTGTGCCATCAAGTCCACTCAATGGTGTCATGGCTGATCTATCTTTCCCTCAACCCCATTCTCCTGCCCTCTCCCCATAACCACTGGCACCCGTACTAATCCAGAATTTACCAATTTCCACCTTAAAAATATCCATTGATTTGGTCTCCGCAGCTTTCAGTGGCACACCACCCTCCAACTATGAAACTCCTCCTCGGCTCCATTCTAAAGGCAAATGAACTGGGTCCATTTACAGAGCCACTGAGCGACCATAGTCATCAGGTCAGGAATGTCCCTCAGGTGAAGTACGGAGTGCTTCCTCTTTATGTCTCAGTGCAGCAATCAGTTTTTTTGGGATTTATAACTCCTGCTTCAACTAACTTCCAGTGCACAAGTAACATCCTATGGACTTCCTCAACTGTGCTGAAACTGGACTTGCATTACATGATTGCAGCTTCCTCCTCCCTGTTTGAATTTAATAACGAATTATTATTCTTCCCCAAAGTTTCAAATGATATTTTAAATGAAAAGACCCACTGTGTGTAAAGTTCCAAACCACGATTAAGTTAATAAATAATTTATTTTGTATGTTATATATTATTCTATGACTATATTCCCTTATAGGACACCAGTAATGGAGAAATTAGATTACTCGCCACGCAAAATTATATATATACTTATAAAAGCTTGCTCTTTGACACAAGGCAAGCACGTCCAACAGTTTCTACTCCCTGGTACATGGAATGGAGCGTATAACGCCAGTACAAGCGTAATGATTTAGAACGTGTTAGTTACTGCTACTGGTCAGAACCAAATTAAGCAGGGATGACCATTTTAGTAAAAGATACCGATGAGTAAATAATATTCAGAAATTATTTTAGGATTTGGATATTCCTGGCCTTCCCCCCCCCCCATTTTGTGCCCTTTGGGATGAAGATACAAAAGCTGGGAAGCTCGGACAACCAGACTTAACTACGGTTTCTCTATCTGCTATCTGACTCCTCCAGAAGGGTCTCGACCTGAAACGTCACCTCTTGTTACTCTCTGGAGATGCTGCCTGACCCGCTGAGTTGGTCCAGCATTGTGTGTCCATCCTGAAACAATCACCTCTTTCATACCCCCCCCCCCCCCCCCCCCCCCTCCAGGTGCTGTCTCACATTCTCAACTCCACCTCATTCACTTATTCCATTATCCTGCTCTCATATCCCGTTGCACTAACCACTTTGCACAACAATCTCGCACCACACAACCTTTACACTCGCCACAAAATTCATCACTTCTGTATCTGTTTAATTTACTCAGAGCTCCTTTTGAATAAGGAATTTCATTGCATCCTCCGTACTGACAATCAATTAATCAGATTTAACGTTTGATGGGAACGGCTGATAAGAACTTCCAAAGGGGTACAAAATGCGTTACTAGTTTTAAAGGGTGGCTGTGGACTTTGGATAAACCATTTAACAAGACGTCTTTTTTGACCAGTAGTTCGTTCGATAAATTGGTTCTCAGAGTGAGAAGTCCGTGGGCAAATATCACCTCATTCTTATGCAGTGCAGGCTCACTGATGTTATTTTTCTGCTAACTGCGGCCATTTTGCAGAAGGGACGGAGATACCCTTTTCTTTTCAGTGGTTGCATCTGCCCAGGTCCAATCTTTTAAATTGGGTTCTTCGGGTCTGCACAGGCTGGTTAACAAAAAGCTGGCCTGCTGTTAGTTAACGATCAAAACTGTAAACCTTTAAACAAAAAAAATGTCTAATGTGCATTTTCTGCATGAGTTGCACCTTCAGCCCGCTTTGTGGGAAAACACCAGATTTTTGTCCCAAGGATAAATTTAAATGCGTAGCTAAGCTGTGACTATTGTCGACCAGCACAGTCAGAGTGTTAATAGGTACCATAGGATTGAGCTATTATTACATGCAGGCATCTTAGCGACCATAGCCTAAAGATATAAAGCAGTAATATCAACATATAGACATTTACATGTATAGGATTTCGGAGTTTAAAAAAAAATCGCTCTCTGCAGCAGTGTCGGATGCCAATTGCAAGGGACTTTGACCCACACTTCCTCAAATCTTCTCGATGCCGTCATGCTGAAGAAACGTTCGGGAGAAAGAAAAATCCAACTTCAACAAGAACAAGTCTGAAGTCACCGAGCTTTTCAGTGTAAAAAGTAACCGACTTAATAAAAGATATAGGTTTGCATTACAGGTAAAATACTATCTATATTCCTTTAATTCACTGCTCTTTCTTTTAAACTGACGAAAAAAACCAAAACAGATTTTATATAAAGAACCTTGGAGGGAGAGTCTTGTAATGTTGCATTCTGGTCCATGATCACAATGGAGTTGATTTTAACTGCCATGCACAAAAGTCTGTATTTCCACTACTCAGTGTCTGGTTATTTACATTCGTTCGACTGTGACGGTGAAACAAGATGGAGTGCAGTACATTCATTCTCGGGCTATTGCCACGGGGGGATGGAGGAGTTTGCAGCCCGTCCATTTCCCACTTTGGGAGCGCCGCGTTTAGCTGTTGGTGGAGTCTGGATACTGCATTTCCGTGCTGAACACTTCCTTGTAGAGCGGCGGGAAGTTGTGCACCGTCTGTGGGTGCAGCAACTTGAACAGCTGCAGCTTGTCCACATGAAGGTTGCAAACCGACTTCAGCACCGATGACTTGGATATCAGCTGGCGTGGAGGAAGGGAAGAGTTCATAAGTTCCCAAGTCATCGGAGCACAATCAGCCATTCGGCCCATCGGGCCTACTGCACCGTTCAATCATGGCTGATCTACCTTTCCCTCTCAACCCCAATCCTCTGCCTTCTCCCCATAACCCCCGACTCTCTTACTAATCAATCTCAGCTTCAAAAACACCCATTGACTTGGCTTCCACAGCAATCTGCAGCAATGAATTCCACAGTTTCACCACCCTCTGACTGAAGAAATTCCTCCCCATCTCTTTTCTAATGTTACGTCCTTTTATTCTGAGGCCTGGTGCTATACTAACTCACGAGTGGAAACATCAGAAGGACTGCAGTCAGTTGAGAGGGAACAGAAAGAGTTTCCCCAAAATCTTTTACCTCACCAATCATAGTTAGAAATTCTAGTTTTAACCAAGAACAGCATTATCGAAGTGTGCCATGTTGTGAACACGAGTTGTATGAGGTACAGTTTAGTTTAGTGATACAGAGCGGAAACAGGTCCTTCGGTCCACCGAGTCGACGCCGACCAGCGATCCCCGCACACTAACACTATCCTACACACACTACGGACAATTTACAATTTCACCAACCCAATTAGCCTACAAACTTGCACATCATTGGGCTTGGATAGGAATCTGGAGCTCCCAGAGAAAACCAACGCAGGTCACGGGGAGAACGTACAAACTCCGTATAGACAGCACCTTTGGTCAGGATCGAACTCGGGTCTCTGCCGCCCTAATTTCTGTGTTTATATTTATTTTCCCCAAAAATAACTTTCCATCTTACAGCCAAGTTCTTTACCTTTGATAACTTGTCATCGTCCCGTTGATTCTTTTGAATGACGTGTTGCAACGCCTCATAAATCTTGTCCTGCAGCTTCTTAACTTTTCTGGCTTCTGTGAGCCATGGTCGATCTTAAAGAGAGGAGTGAAATATTGTTCCATACCCGATAAAGAAGTATTTGGAACAGTAATAGCTTGTTTGCTAGTGAAGCATCTTACAGTATCATAAAGTTCATACGGCAAGCTGAATCCTTTCTGACCACCCACCCATTTACACTAATCCTACTGCAATCAGAAAACAGGCCCTTCGGCCCACTGTGTCCGCGGCGACCAGCGACCACCCAGTACACTAGCACTATCCTACACAGTAGGGACAATGTACAATCTTTACCAAAGCCAATTATCCTGCAAACCTGCATGTCGTTGGGGTGTGGGAGGAAACCGGAGCACCTGGGGAAACCCCACCCAGTCGCGGGGAGAATTTAGAAACTCCATATAGACAGCACCCGTAGTCAGGATTGAACCTGGGCCTTTAGTACTGTGTGGCAGCAACTCTACCGCTGTGCCATCTGTTTCTATTTCTCTCATTTTTCCCCTTTTTAAAAAAAAAAGTTTTGGTTTGAGGGATCGACACAAAATGTGCATGAAATAGATAAGGAAGTGGGATTACCTAGAACTAGTGTGGACGAGTGGTAGGCATGGACTCGATGGGCCAAAGGGCTCGTTTTTCAATCAATCAGCTCAGTTCAGTTTACAAACCCATTAGGTAACGGGGGTCATAAAAAGCATGGAGATCAGCCATGATTAAACCATGAAAGAACTGCTGATGCTATTTTGTACCAAGTAGTGAGACAAAATGCTGGAATAACTCAGCAGGTCAGGCATCTCTGGAGAACATGGATAGATGACGTTTCGGGACAGGATTAAAGAAGAGGTCCGACAAAAAAACGACGCCTATCAGATATGATTGCAGTTCTGTACAGAATCATGAGTGGAATTGGTCGGGTAGACGCACAGAGTCTCCTGCCCAGAGTAGGGGACTCGAGAACCAGAGGGCATGGTTTAATAGGAGCCCAAGGAGTCACTTTTTCCACACAAAGGGTGGTGGGTATATAGAACGAACTGCCGGAGGAGGTAGTTGAGGTAAGTATTTTCACAATGTTTAACAAAACATTTAGACAGTACATGGATAGGGCAGGTTTAGAGGAATATGGGCCAAATGCAGGCAGGTGGGACGAGTGTAAATGGGAGTTACACATTCTTCCTTTTCAATTCAATTGAATCAAAATGAAACTGGAGCCTTTCAGTCACTGAATTTCAAACGTTTGCACTACAGGTTTTACAGGTTCAGGTGACACAGATCAAATGAGGAACCATGGAAAGGGGGCCAAGAGTTGGCATTGAACAAATGGATCCCTACACTTGGCTCACAATCAACCTCCTTAAAACATAATGTGCAGTAAGGAACTGCAGACTTACAGTGCCCTTCATAATGTTTGGGACAAAGACCCATTATTTATTTATTTGCCTCTGTACTCCACAATTTGAGATTTGTAATTAAAAAATCACATGTGGTTAAAGTGCACATTGACAGATTTTAATTAAGGCAATTTTTATGCATTTTGGTATCACCATGTAGAAATTACAGCAGTGTTTATACATAGTCCCACATCTCAGGGCACTATAATGTTTGGGACACAGCAATGTCATGTAAATGAAAGTAGTCATGTTTAGTATTTTGTTGCATATCCTTTGCATGCAATGACTGCTTGAAGTCTGCGATTCATGGACATCACCAGTTGTTGCGAGCCTTCTCTGCTAATGCCCTGCCAGGCCTCTCTGCCTCAGAAGGCAGTGGAGGACAATTCTCTGGAGGCTTTCAAGAGAGAGTTAGATAGGGCTCGTAAACATAGTGGAGTCAAGGATTATGGGGAGAAGGCAGGAACGAGGTATTGATTGTGGATGATCAGCCATGATCTCATTGAATGGCGGTGCTGGCTCCAAGTGCTGAATGGCCTACTCCTGCTCCTATTGTCCATTGCCTGTAACGCAGCCATCTTTAGCTTATGCTTGTTTTGGGGGCAAGTCCCCTTCAGTTTTCTCTTCAGCTCAATTGGGTTCAGATCGCATGATTGACTTGGCCACTCAAGGATTGACCATTTTTTAGCTTTGAAAAACTCCTTTGTTGCTTCAGCAGTATGTTTGGAATCATTGTCTTGCTGTAGAATGAACCACCGGCCAATGAGTTTTGAGGTATTTGTTTGAACTTGAGCAGATAGGATGTGTCTATACACTTGAGAATTCATTATGCTACTACCATCAGCAGTTGCATCATCAAGGAAGATAAGTGAGCCAGTACTTTCAGCAGCCATACATGCCCAGGCCATAACACCCCCGCCACTGTGTTTCACAGATAAGCTGGTATGCTTTGGATCTTGGGCAGTTCCTTCTCTCCTCCATACTTTGCTCTTGCCATCACTGATAGAAGTTAATCTCATCTCATCTGTCCACAAGAGCTTTTTCCAGAACAGCATTTAATTTATTTTAACCACTTCTTGGCAAACTGTAACCTGGCCATCCTATTTTTGCAGCTAACCAGTGGTTTGCATCTTGCAGTGTAGCCTCTGTATTTCTGTTCATGAAGTCTTCTGCAGACAGTGGTCATTGACAAATCCACTTCTGAAGAGTGTTTCTGATCTGTCGGACAGGTGTTTGGGGATTTTTTTAAATTATAGAGAGAATTCTTCTGACATCCGCTGTGGAGGTCTTCCATGGCCTGCCAGTCCCTTTGCGATTAGTAAGCTCACCAGTGCTCTCTTTCTTCTTAATGATGTTCCAAACAGTTGATTTTGGAAAGCCTGAAGTTTGGCTGATGTCTCTAACAGTTTAATTCTTGTTTCTCAGTCTCAAAATGGCTCATTTGACTTTCATTGGCACAACTTTGGTCCTCATGTTGATAAACAGCAATAAAAGTTCCCAAAGGTGATGGAAAGACTAGGTGCTGAGAGCTCTCTTATACCTGCATTAAGGAGGCAATAACAAATACCTGTGAAGCCATGTGTCCCAAACATTATGGTGCACTGAAATTGGGGGGAACTATGTATGAACAGCTGTACTTTCGACATGGTGAAACCAATGTATAAAAATCTGTAGCCTCCTTTTGCTCTGGTATTTTACTTAATTCACATGTTTAATCAATAATGTTTTATTATTAATGTTTAATGTTTTACGAGTCATTCCTAACTGTCACTGGATGTCATTGTCACTTGTGGGCGGTGCACCAAGGCAAATTCCTTGTATGTGAATACTTGGCCAATAAACTTATTAATTCATTCAGTCTGAAGGGTCTCAACACAAAACATCACCTATTCCTTCTCTCCAAAGATCTGCATGACCCGCTGAGCAACTCCAGCATTTTGTATCTCTCTCGTTATGAATAAGATGTGACCAACATCTACTGCATCTCCTAGAACGGTGCAGAAATATTTAGTGTACATACCTGGTGACAACAAGATGCCAGCTGTGAACAACGCAATTTCTTCCTCCGTTAAATGCAGGCAGCACAAGCCTTTAGCAAATTCAAAAACAACGCTGATAAAATCGTCACAACCTGAGGGAAAGAAGAAATGACAGCTGTTGTAAATCCAGTCAGAGTCACACAGTGTGGAAACAGGCCCTTCGGCACAACTTGCCCACACCGACCAACATGTCCCATCTATACTAGTCCCACCTGCCCACGTTTGGCTCATATATCCCTCTAAACCTGTCCTATCTAAATATTTGTTAAATGTTGCGATAGCCCCTGCCTCAACTGCCTCCTCTGGTAGCTCATTCCATACATCCACCACACATTGTGTGAAAAAGTTACCCTTTAGATTCCTATTAAATATTTTCCTCTTCACCTTAATCCTATGTCCTCTGGTTCTCTATTCCCTACTCAGGGCTAGAGACTGGGCGTTTACCTGATCTATTTATCTCATGATTTTTATACACCTCCATATCGCCCCTCATCCTCTTGCACTTCAAGGAATAGAGTTCCAGCCTGCTCAACATCTCTCTATAGCTATCACCCTCGGGTCCCGGCAACATCCTCGTAAATCTGCACTGTACCCTTTCCAAATGAACAACATCTTTCCCATAACATGGTAACACAATCCTCTAAATGCGGCCTCACCTACGCCTTACACAGCTGCAAGATTATTCGCCAACTTCTATACTCAATACTCTCAGACAGTCGCTGAAACATGCAGGCAGAGATGAAACAGAAAATAGATTCTAAAAAACACCAGGAGACAGTTTACATCTTGATAAAACAGCTGTGGGCAGGTGAACATGGTTCTAGACTAGTACGAGGGATTATTAGTCCGAGGTGGTGAATCAGTGGAATTCATTGCCACAGAAGGCTGTGGAGATCATCAATGTTTTTTTTTTCAGGTGGAGTTGGACAGATTCTTGATTAGTACGGGTGTCAAAGGCTTATGGGGAGAAGGCAGATGAAAGGGGTTGCCTTGACTGAATGGCAGAGTAGGCTTGATGGGCAGAATAGCCTAATTCTGCTCCTAACATGAGCTTTGTTGCCAGAGTGCATTTCCTGCTGACACCCGATCTTTACTCCGCAATCTTACCCAAGGACTTGAAGATCTGCGTGCTGCCATACTTCCCTTCGAAAAACAACGTGTTGTTCATTGGGTTGTATGCCCGGCACATTCGCACTAACAACACCTCAAGGCAACCTAAGATAAGACGACAAAAATCTGTTTACTAATGTAATAAAATCAGCGCAGTTCAACACCGAACAAGAGCGGCACAATGACGCAGCGGTCGAGGTGCTGTCTCACACCACCAGAGGCCCGAGTGCGATCCGGACCACAGTGCGCTGTCTGCACGGAGCTTGTACCATCTCCCCGTGACCGTGTGGGTTTTCACCGGGTGCTCTGGTTTCCTCCCACACTCCAAAGACGTAAAGGTTTCTCGGTTAATTGGCTGCAATAAAAATCATTGAAAATGGTCTTTAGGGTGTAGGATAGAGCGCATGTATAGGGATCGCTGGTCAGTGCGGATGCAGTAAGCCGATGGCCTGTATCCAGACTGTATCTCCAAACCAAACTAAAATATTTCATGGACATCTTGTATTTGTACGTTTAGCAGTAGAGTGTTGTTTATTACGGTGTTTACAGAATATGATGTTTACATCATGTAGAAACAATGAACTGTAAATGTGGCTTTATACCAAAGACAGACACAAAGTGCTAGAGTAGCTCAGTGGGTCAGGCAGCATCTCTGGAGAAAAATGATGGGCGATGTTTCTGGCCAGGACCCTTCAGATTTTGTTCAGTCTGAAGAGGGTCATTGAAAGCCAAGGGCAAGTGCAGGAAAATTGTATTAATATAGACGGTACTCAGTGGATAATATGGACAGTGGGCTGAAGGGCCCGTTTCGACAGTGAATAGCTCTGCGGTGACCGTTTCTGGTTACCTGGCGGAAGGCAATGGCAGGATTAAGTGAAAGCGATGGGAAAAATCTCATTACAGTTAGACTTTAGAGATACAGTGCGGAAACAGGCCCTTCGGCCCACTGATTCCACACTGACCATCAATCACCTGTTACTCTAGCACTATCCTGCACATTAGGGACGATTAACAATTTTACCAAAGCCAATTAACCGACAACGTTGTATGGGATGAAACGCGAGCACCTGGAGAAAACCCACAAGGTCACAGTGAGAACGTACAAACTGTGTAGAGACAGCACCCATAGTCAGGATCAAACCCGGGTCTCTGGCGCTGTTAGACAGCAACTCTACCGCAGCGCCACCGTGCTGCCCAAATTATTAAAATAGTTCTAAACGGGCAAAAGTGAACAGGCGGGCTTAGATTCAGGTTTATGGATAGATGAACTAAAGGGCAAGTTAAGGGAAATATTTGACACACACTGGATGCTTAGACCAGGTTACAGACACGCCAGAGTTGAAGCAAGTTTGCGAGTACAATTGAAGCAGGCGCTCAAACAGCAAAGGGAATGGGAAACAAACTCTGTTTGAATGGATCGCTCTATTTCAGCTTGTTCCAACAAATTCACAACGTCTTCAATACGCTTTGCCGCTGCTGTAATTTGTAGATCAATACACTACTTAAAATGTTTAGGACTGAAGGATCAATGGTTGAGTGCTTGTGAGATGCACAAAGCACCACTGTAACAGCTTGCGCGCCTTGGTTATAAAGCGGGCAAGAAATCCAGCCAGATTATCCACTGTTGCTCACTATCCACACGCGGGGTTTATTCTGTGATAAAAATAGATGCTGAGCTGAACAGTGGGGCAGAACGTGGCGGCGCGGGGGCAGAACGCGGCAGCGCGGGGGCAGAACGCGGCAGCGCGGGGGCAGAACGCGGCAGCGCGGGGGCAGAACGCGGCAGCGCGGGGGCAGAACGCGGCAGCGCGGGGGCAGAATGCGGCAGCTTGGGCGCAGAACGCGGCAGCGCGGGGGCAGAATGTGGCAGCGCGGGGGCAGAATGTGGCAGCGCGTGGGCAGAACGTGGCAGCGTGGGCGCCGGGATACGGGTTAGATAGAGTCGCTGGGCCAGATACGATGAGCATCACAATTCGTGTACAGCACAGTTGCAAAATTATTTTTAATTTTAAGATTAAATGTCAAATGTTATTGTGCAACTTTTCAAAAGAAGCCATACAGCTACACTGGTTTTTCACAACGTACGTTCTCCTCTGAAACCACATCTATAGAATATTTCACAAGTGGGTAAATGCAATAAACGGAATGACTACATCTCCATGAGAAGTATCCACTCTTACAACTTTGATCCGCTGTTTAGTTTAGTTTAGAGATACAGTGCGAAAACAGGCTCTTCGGCCACCGAATCTGCGCTGACCAGCGATCCCCCTGTATAAACTATCCTACACACACCAGGGACATTTTACTAACCCAATTAACCTACAAACCTGTACGTCTTTGGAGTATGGGAGGAAACCGGAGCATCCGGAGAAAACCCACGCGGTCAAGTGGAGAACGCACAAAGTCTGTACAGGCAGCACCCGTAGTCGGGATTGAACCAAGGTCTGAGGGTACCTCTCCCCACTCGCGAGTGGGGGGTTAAACCGGGGGGGGGGGGGGGGGGGGGGTGAGATTCGCAGCCAGGGAACGGTAGAGCCCCAGGTCCCACATGTGACTCGCCTGGGGCAGGCACGGTAATAATCCTTGCTGCTCGCTGTCTCCGCTCCTGCCGTGCTGTGCCAGGTCATTGGTAAACCTGGCGGAAACACTGGTGGGGACAGCGGAAGATTTGCGCCATAACCAGGAGGCCGAGGCTAGGCTTTGCCAAGATGACAGAAGAGCAGAGGCACGCAGTGCGTCCGCATCCTCCGTCCACGTTGTCACATGCCCAATGCAACGGTCTGCAAGATGGCTTTCCGGCTCGCTCTCTCCACCCCCCCTCCCCGCTGACTAACGGCTATTGACATGAAGTGATAAGGGACGCTCAGAACTATCTCCGAATATGCAGCAGCTCCAGAACTGCTAAATAGACAGGAAGTCAAACGAGTAAACAAACACTCCATATACGTACAAACAAAACACTTCAGAATATCTGAAGCTTCAGCGCGCCGCCCGCTAACTACCAGCATGAACAGACACCTATAACTGAAATCTGTTAACGAGGTGTTTAACAACCAGGATAAATTGTATTGATTACTTACCTTTTTTTTGGAAAATAGGTGCAGGAGGCGGCCATTCGGCCCTTCGAGCCAGCACCGCCAACGATGTGATCAAGGCTGATCATCTACAATCAGTACCCCATTCCTGCCTTCTCCCCATATCCCTTGATTCCGCTAGCCCCTAGAGCTCTATCTAACTCTTTTAAATTCACCCGGTGAATTGGCTTTTACTGCCCTCTGTGGCAGAGAATTCCACAAATTCACAACTCTCTCGGTGAAAAAGGTTTTCTTCGTCTCAGTTCTAAATCGTCTACCCCTTATTCTTAAACTGTGACCCCTGGTTCTGGACTCCCATAGCATCGGGAACATGTTTCCTGCATCTAGCCTGTCCAATCCCATATTAATTTTATGTTTCTATAAGATCGCCTCTCATCCTTCTAAATTCCAGTGAATGCAAGCCTAGTCGCTCCATTCTTTTATCATATTTCCAGTCCCGCCATCCCGGGAATTAACCTGGTGAACCTAAGCTGCACTCCCTCAATAGCATGAATGTCCTTCCACAAATTACGAGACCAACACTGCACACAATACTCCAGGTGCGGTCTCACCAGGGCCTGGTACAACTGTAGAAGGGCCTCTTTGCTCCTATACTCAAATTCTCTCATTATGAGGCCCAACATGCCATTAGCTTTCTTCACTGGGACTTGAATGATTCTGCGGAGGTGCCCATGTTACCAGCTTCTTAAGAGTGATGGAGTGGGTTTAGTATCTACCTGCTTTAAGGAGGATGATCTGATCGTTCTGACACAGATCCATGAAACCGCTGATCCTCTTGGCAAACTCCACCACGTACTGGATTGCATCGGTGACTTGGATTGCACACTGCTGCCACATGGCCTCGCACGACTGTTTGCAACAAAGGGTCAAAGTGAATGGACGGTACAAAAGACATCACCATTCCACATTCTGCAGACACAGTTCATGAACCGGGTTCGATCCAGACATGGGCGTTGCCTGTGTGGAGTTTGCACATTCTCCCTGTGGCTCTGTGTTTGCAGGCAACTGGCCTTTGTAATTTGCCCCTAGTGTGTCAGGTGTGGGTGAGGAAAGTGTGGGATATCATAGAACTAGCGGTGAACAGGTTCGCAAGAGGAACTGCAGATGCTGGTTTACACCGAAGATAGACACAAAATACTGGAGTAACTCAGCGGGTCAGGCAGCGTCACTGGAGATATGGAATGTGATGTTTCTGGTCAAGACCCGGGTCTGATGAAAGGCCTCGACCCGAAACATCACCTATCCATGTTCTCTAGAGATGCTGCCTGACCCTGCTGAGCTACTCCAGCACTTGTGTCCATCTTAGGAACTAAGGGCCTGTATGTTCAATTCCAGTACTGGAACCATTTTGAGTAGCATGAAAATATTCAATGTCTTTTCAGTAGAAGCCATCATAAGAAATAGAAGCAAGAGTTGGCACTTATGACCACTTGCATCTGCAGGAATGGAGGACCAGAGGGTATTGTTTTAAGGTTGGGGGGGGGGGGGGGGGGGGGGGGGGGGGGGGGGGGGGGGGGGGGGGCGGGGAAAAGAGAAAGAGACCAAATTTAATAGGAACCAGAGGGGTAACTTATTTACACAAAGGGTGGTGGGTTTATGGAACGCGCTGCCAGAGGAGGTAGTTGTGGCAGGTTACAAAACATTTAGGCAGGGACATGGATCGGACATGTTTAGTGGGATATTGGCCAAATGCAGGCCGGTAGGACTAGTGTATATGGGACATTTTGGGCGGTGTGCGCAAGTTGGGCCGAATGGCCTGTTTCCACGCTGAATGACTCTACGAGATAATTTGAAATAACCAGGATGGAGATCTTGTCAACAAATCAGTTCTTAGGAATTGTTAGCCTCGGTTTATTTTTTATGCCGCAAGGTCTCTTGAAATTCTACCTTATTTTGAAAGTTCCTTATCTCCTCCTGTGTGTACAATTGCCAGGCCAGCTGCTTCAGCTCCTCCACGGTGTACTGGCAAGTCTCGAGATGGGACTCCACCACGTTCTGTGATATTCGATCTGGAGGGGACGAGGAAGCAGGATTTAAAGAGTGGTCCATAGTCTGCCAAGCTCATGACATTTTATCCTACGGATCCCATTCCCTCTGCCGAGAAAAAGCAAGATCATTGTCTGGCGGTGGGTGAGTGGGTGAGTGGGTGAGTGGGCGGGCGAGTGGTTAAATGCCAAAGGCAAAAGTTCTCCGAGTTCTCCTTTTGCTTTGCATAACACGGAGGTTTGGGCATTTTGCTTCTTTGTCATCAATGGTGGGACTATTGTAGATGGGACACGATGGCTGGTGTGGGCAAGTTGAGCCGAAGGACCCGTTTCCACGTGTTATGACACTCTATGACATCAAATACAAACCCATGTGAGATTTCATCTCTATCGCTCTCGTTCACATTGTTTGGAAGATGCACAAGTATGGAAGCAACACTACAACCACCAAGTGTGTTCTGACTGAATTGAAGGGGAAATGCTTATTGATGGAGGGAATCGTCTTGGGATGTCAGTTGGACTGAGGAACAGAACGCAGCCGAACAGCTGCCTCATCCGTAATTATGCGGCATTCAGGTGGAGAACATGTAAAATGACGGCACGCATGCGGCACACACTGACCCACTGAGGCAGTAAACATACCTATCTCTGCCATGGAAACCTCAATGGCGAGCTGACTGTTCTCTGGAGAGGGATAGGGGAACAAGCTGGGCTCGAGCATGATTTCATAGATGGGCTCCTGCTTGATGTATTTAATGTCATTGACGTCCATGGCCGACTGGTCTGGTGATCTTTCAGCCGAGGCCGAGGTGTCAAAGTTATAAAAGCTGTTTCCGCCATCGGGAGTGAGGGGAAAGTCAAGGAGCAGACCGTCCGAGAAGGTGCTGCTGATGTCGTCCAGGTCTCCCAGGCCACTGTCAGGGTAGCCCCGCACCAGACCATCCGCGTCCTCCTTCATTGCCATCTGCTCCTGGTGTTGCTGGTGCTTCTGCACCTCCGCGTACAGACTGTCCCGCTGCTTTTTGGACATCCGGCCAAACTTCACAGCTGCGGAAAAGGAGGAAAAACCATTGATGGTGACGGCTCCATCACCGTGGGCGCAGGGCAGCACAGCGGTAGACTTGCCGACTTACAGCGCCAGTATTAAACAGCATGTGGACGCACCCACACGTGAGGGCAACGCTGGATCAAGTATTGGGAAATTGGGAAGAGCAAGTTAATGAAGTGTGTGTGGAGGAGCCTTTTGGGACAAGTGACCACAGTCGATTAGGTTTAAGATAGTTATGGATCAGGACGGAGGGGGTTCACGTGTTAAAATGCTTAACTAGGGTAAGTCCCACTTTGAGGGTGTGAGAGAAGGTCTCCTCAAGGTGGCTGGAGCAGGTTATTTGAGGGGAAAGGAACATCAGCAACGTAGGAGGTTTTTAAAAGTGTACAGAAGAAAGCTCAGGGTGTGTACGTCCCCGTTAGAGTGAAGGGCAAAGCAGGCAAATGTAGGGAGTGGCTGACGAGGGAAATTGTGACATTAGTTAAAAATAAGGAGGATGCATGGGACAGGTATAGGCAGCTGGGATCAAGTGCATCCCTGGAGGAGTTTCGGGAACTAAGGAGCAAACTAAAAAAGATCAGACGGGCAAAAAGGAGCCAGGAGCTAGCTCTGGCTGGCAGCATAAAAGACAATCCCAAAAGATTTAATAAATACATTAGGGGGAAAAGGGTAACTCGAGAGAGAGTGGGACCTCTCCGGAATCAAAGCGGTCACCTCTGTATTTACAGAGGAGAAAGACAGTAGGACGGAGGAAATTGGAGCAGTCACTGGGAGTTTCATGAGAGCAGTCAGGGTTACCATCGAGGAAGTGCTGAAGGTACTTGTGTTTGAAGGTAGACAAATCTCCAGGGCCTGATCAGATATATCTGAGGTCATTGCGGGAAACTAGAGAGGAAATTGCGGGAGCCCTGGTTGAAATGTACGAGTTGTTGTTAAATACAGGAGAGGTGCCGGAAGACTGGAGGGTGGCAAACGTTGTACCTCTTTTCAAGAAGGGCTGCAGGGAAAATGCTGGGAACTATAAGCCGGTGAGCTTAACATCTGTAGTTGGTTTGTGACTGGAGAGTATTCTGAGGGATAGGTTACACAGGCATTTGGTGGGCAAGGGCTGATTGGGGACAGTCAGCATGGTTTTGTACGTTGGAGCTCGTGTCTCACACATCTGATTGATTTTTTTGAAGACGTGACCAAAAAGGTCGAGGGCAGAGCTGTAGATGTTGTGTACATGGACTTCAGTAAGGTGTTCGACAAGGTTCCGCATGGTAGGCTGCTCTGGAAGGTTAGATCTCATGGGATCCAAGGAGAGATAGCAGAATGGATTGCAAATTGGCTCCATGGAAGGAAGCAGAGGGTGATGGTGGAAGGTTGCTTCACAAACTGGATGCCTGTGACTCGTGGTGTACCTCAGGGTTCGGTGCTGGGCCCGTTACTGTTTGTCATCTACATCAATGACTTGGATGAGAACACACAGGGCAAGATTAGCAAGTTTGCTGATGATACAAAAGTGGGTGGTTTGTAGATAGTGAAGATGGTTGTGAACAATTGCAGCAGGATCTGGATCGATTGGCCAGGTGGGCTGAGGAATAGTTGATTAAATTTAATACAGAGAAGTGTGAGGTGTTGCATTTTGGATCATCAGACAAGGGCAGGACCTACACAGTAAATGGTAGGCGTCTGGGTAGTGTTGTAGAGCAGAGGGATCTAGAAGTACAGGGTTCCATGAAGGTCAAGTCGCAGGTAGATAAGGTGGTCAAAAAGGCTTTTGGCACTTTGGCCTTCATCAGCCATAGTATTGAGTATAGAAGTTGGGAGGTCATGTTGCAGTTGTATAAAACGTTGGTGAGACCGCATATAGAATATTGTGTTCAGTTCTGGGCACCGTGTTATAGGAAAGATATTGTCAAGCTTGAAAGGTTTACAAGGATGTTGCCAGGACTAGAGGGTGTGAGCTATAGGGAGAGGGTGAGTAGGCTGGGTCTCTATTCCATGGAGCATATGAGGATGAGGGGAGGAGATCTTATAGAAGTATACCAAATCATGAGAGGAATAGATCGGGTAGATGCAGAGTCTTTTACCCAAAGCAGGGGAATGGAGGACCAAAGGACATAGGTTCAAGGTGAAGGGGAAAAGATTTAATAGGAATCAGAGGGTAACTTTTTCACATCGAGGGTGGTGGGTGTATGGAACAAGCTGCTGAAGGAGGTAGTTGCGGCTGAGACTATCCCATCGTTTAAGAAACAGTTGGACAGCTACATGGATAGGACAGGTTTGGAAGGTTATGGACCAAGCGCAGGTAGCTGGGACTTTGTTGGCCGGTGTGGGTGAGTTGGGCCTGTTTCCACACTGTATCACTCTGACTCGGGTTCGAGCTTGACAACGGGTGCTGTCTGTACGGAGTTCGTAAGTTCTCCCTGTGACCGCGTGGGTTTTCTCCGTGATCTTTGATTTCCTCCCACACTGGTATGTAGGTTAATTGGCTTGGTATAAATGTAAATTGTCCCGTGTGTGTGTGTGTGTGTGTAGGATAGTGTTAGTGTGCGGGGATCGCTGGTCTGTGCGGACACAGTGGGCCGAAGGGCCTGTTTCTGCACTATCTCTAATCTCTAAACTAAACCTCCACAGACACTCCCCCACTAATGCAACAAGGGACGCACATGAACACATCGGAGACCCTCGGACTATCTTTGATCGGACTTTACTGGCTCTAATAAATATTATTCTGAGTCATACAGTGTGGAAACAAGCCCTTTGGCCCAACTTGCCCACACCGACCAACACGTCCCATATACACTCATTCCACCTGCTCTGTTTCACCCATATCCCTACATCCTTCTCCCATCCATGTACCTGTCTAATTACTTCTTAAATGCGACAGTGCCAACCTCATCTACCTCCTCTGGCAGCTTGTTCCATACACCCACCACCCTTTGCGCGAAAATGTTACACCTCAGGTTCTTATAAATTCTTTCCCCCCCCTCACCTTAATTTACGATATTACTTTTTATCATTTATCTCTGCACTGTGGATGGCTCAATCATGTACTGTATACCACTGACAGGTTAGCACGCAACAAAAGCCTTTCGCTGCACCTCGGCACCCCAAACTAAAAGTTTCAGTTTGGTTTACTGTCATGTGGACTGAGGTACAGTGAAAAGCTTTTGTTGCATGGTATCCAGTCGACAGGAAGACAATGCATGATTACAATCGAGCCATTACAGTGGATAAATACATGATAATGGAATGACATTTAGTGCAAGGTTAAGCCAGTCCGATCAACGATAGTCCAAGGGTTTCCAATGAGGTAGATAGTTCAACTCCACTCTCTAGTTGTTGGTAGGATGGTTCAGTTGCCTGATAAAACAGCTGGGAAGATACTGGCCCCGAAAACGTGTGTGCGTTTTCACACTTCTGCACCTCTTGCCCGATGGGAGAGGGGAGAAGGAGGAGTGGCCGGGGTACGACTCGTCCTTGATTATGCTGCTGGCCTTGCAGAGGTAGCACGTTGTGTAAATGGAGGCATGAAAAAAAATTAAATAAAAATGCAATGACATTTTTTATTTGGCATGATGTGATTTGCAGCAAAACAAAAAATGCAGATGGTTAAGCCAGTTGGCAGCTGCCTTACCATCACGCGACATCCCCAGTGTGAGGCACTTCTGGAGGCGGCAGTGCTGGCACCTGTTGCGGTTCGTTCGGTCGATGAGGCAGTTCCTCGAGCGCGGGCAGGAATACGCAGCGTTATTCTGTTGGCTCCTTCGGAAGAAACCCTGGTTCGGGTGAAAAAATACATTAAAAAAAAAGTTTAGGAGCCTGTCAGTTACAGTGTCAAAGAAAGACACAAAAAGCTGGGAGTAACTCAGCGGGTCAGGCAGAATCTCTGGAGGAAAGGAACTGGCGACGTTCCGGGTCGAGTCCCTTCTTCTGACCCGAAATGTCACCTATTCCTTTTCTCCAGAAACCAGAGTTTAAACCAGTGTCTTCCCACACATCTAGTTATAATTTGGGGTGACACGCACAGCACTTCCGCAGGCTCTGAGCTCAAAACCTAGCAGATTAGTTTAGTTTAGAGATACAGCGCGGAAACAGGCCTTCGGCCCACCGAGTCCGCACCGACCAGCCATTCCCCACACATTAATACTACCCTACATTGGAGACAATTTTACATTTTACATTTATACCGTCAATACAAACCTGTACGACTTGAGTGTGGGAGGAAATCAAAGATCTTGGCAAAAACTCAAGCAGGTCATGGGGAGAACGTACAAACTCCGTACAGACAAGCACCAGTAGTCAGGATCGAAGCTGGGTCCCTGGTGCTGTAAGGCAGTAGCTCTACTGCTGTGCTTCCCTGTTGTCGAGAAATAGCACTGCTTGGGACCACAGTTGAAACTTGCTAACCCAGCATTAAGTGGAATGGATCCTGGATCTGCTGCTCCATGAGGGGGCTTCACCAGTTGTTCTGTGGTGCTCTAATTTACCAGGTGGTTTAGGGTGGCGCAGCGGTAGAGTTGCTACCTTACAGCACCAGGGACCTAGGTTCCATTCTGACTACGGGTGCTGTCTGCACGGACTTTGTACGTTCTCCTCAGGATCTGTGTGAGTTTTCTCCGGATGCTCCGGTTTTCTCCCACACTCTAAAGACATACAGGTTTGTAGGCTAAATGGGTAGGTCAAACTGTAAATGTGTGTGGAGGATGATTAGTATACGGGGATTGCCGGTCAGCACACTCAGTGGGCCGTGGGGCCCATTTCCCCGCTATTTCTCTGAAGGAAACTGAACATTTACGTGTTTTATGCTTTGAGAAAAAACAACTTGTTGCATTGAAAACAGTAGCTCATAATTTTGGAATAGTTTTGGCATTAAGCCAGTTCATTTATTTCAATAAAGGGTCTATTGTTAGAAGAATCCTTTTGCAGAGAATTTCCTATTAAGAAAAAGCTGAAAATGACTGTTGGCACACGTATAAAAATTGCAGAAATGGAAATGTAGAATGCTCGATATTCTCAGCAGACCTGACGATCTGCAGACGACCAGTTACGACTTCACCTACTTACAGTTTTTATTCCAGATTTCTGGCATCTACTACATTTTGCATTTGCATATATGTCTCTTAAACTTGTATATCATAACTATATCTATGGTAGACATGCATAACTTCAGATGCTGGTTAACAAAAAAAGCCCCAGTGCTGGCGTAGCTCAGTGGGCCGGGCAGCAACCACGGGGGGGGGGGGGGGGGGGGGAAAAGAGGTTAGGTGACGTTTCGGGTCGGGACTCTTCTTCAGTAAAGGAGAGAAAGCTGGAAGAGAGAGGGTGGGACAAATCCTGGCAAGTCTCTGTACCTCCTCCTTCACTTCGATCCAGCAGCCCTTCCAGACGAGACCGAGGTTCACATGCGCTGAAGCCAATTAATCTACAAATCTGTACGTCTTTAGAATGTGGAAACTGGAGCCACAGGGAGAACATTCAAACACCTTACAGACAGCAACTGCAATTAGGATCAAACCTTGGTCTCTGGCGCTGAACGGCAGCAACTCTACCGTTGGATGATCAGCCATGATCATATTGAATGGTGGTGCAGGCTCGAAGGGCCGAATGGCCTACTCCTGCACCTATTGTCTATGTTTCTATGTTGTGCCACCCTCTTTTTTGCAAAAGAAGGATCCCGACCCTAAAGGGCCTGTCCCATTGTACGAGGCGATTCAAGAGTTCCCCCGAGTTAAAAAAAAAATTAAAACTCGTGGTAAGCACGTAGAATGTACTAGCGGGTACGTCGGAGCTCGGGATGTCTCTTAGCGGCTCGTAACGCTAACGGCAGGTACTCGGGGAAACGCAGTAAGCTCGTGAAGACTTGTGAAGATTTTTCAACATGTTAGAAAATGTCCACGAGAGCCCCAAGTACCTACGGGCGGCCATTACCATAATTCTCCGCATTTGATTCATGGGAAACTCGGGAGAATTAGCTCGTACAGTGGGACAGGCCCTTAAAGGTCATCAGTCCGTTACAGAGAGAGGGGATTGCAACTTCCTGGAAAGATTGATAATTTAGGACATAAAAATTAAAAGCTGACAGACTCAGAGCCAATACAGTTAGTGAATATATAGACAAAATGCTGGAGTAATTCAGCAGCTCTGCGGGTCAGGCAGCATCTATGGAGAAAAGGAATAAGTGGCATTTTGGCTCGAGACCCTTCTGCAGACAGAGTCAGGGGAGGGGGAAACGAGATTAGGAAAAAGGGAAGTGCAACGAGACCTGGGTGGCCTTGTACACCAGTCACTGTAAGTAAACATGCAGGTACAGCAGGCAGTGAAGAAAGCTAATGGAATGTTGGCCTTCATAACGAGAGGATTTGAGTATAGGAGTAAAGAGGTCCTTCTGCAGTTGTACAGGGCAGTGGGGAGACCACACCTGGAGTATTGTGTGCAGTTTTGGTCTCCTAATTTGAGGAAGGACATCCTTGCTATTGAGGCAGCGCAGCCTAGGTTCACGAGGTTAATCCCTGGGATGGCAAGACTGTCATATGAGGAAAGATTGGAAAGACTGGGCTTGTATTCACTGGAATTTAGAAGGATGAGAGGGGATCTTATAGAAGCATATAAAGTTATAAAACGACTGGACAAGCTAGAAGCAAGAAAAATGTTCCCAATGTCAGGGGAGTCCAGAACCAGGGCCACAGTCTAAAAGGCCCGTCTCACGGTGCGAGTTGACCCACGAGGGACCCAGAGTTTTCACTCGCGGTAATCACGCACAATTAACGTAGCGGGAACGTCGGAACTCGCGCGCGCAACTTAGCGACTCGTGGCGCTAACGGTAGGTACCCGTGAAACTTGTCAACTCGTGGAAAAAATTCAAACATGTTTGAGGTTTTCCACGAGTGAAATTTACTGTTCAAGTTAAAAATTGAAACATTTAAACTCGTTATAATAACGTAGTGGCCCGTGCGTTTACCTTAGTGACTCGTGAGTCTACCGTGGCACCGTCAATGGAAACTTTTCATTTCCAAGGTGGGAATGGAGTTACCCTAGGCCAGACTCCAATAGTAGCAGCATTGAAAGTGACAGCAGAAGGCGGGAGCAGGAACCTTCATTTGAATTTGCACTGAGGTTAAATGGATTGTCATCCATGATCATAAAAAGTCGCATATTGGATGTAGTGGGTTTAGTTACGGGTGACTGTGGCTACCGATGACTGATCTGGGAAGGGACACACACACACACACACTCTATTCACTTTCCCACAATCATTTACCAAGATTGTCTAATATTTTGTTGACCTCATGTACATGCTATCAATATTCATTTTACACCACGATTTGCGACTTTGTCAAGACCCTTCTGGAATTCCGTATTCAGGTTGTTAAGGTTTGCCCTCAGCATTCATTGCTTTCAGAAAGATGCTTGCTACCGACAAACTCGCCACGACGATGCACAACTACCCAATACAAACGGCATTAGGTTTAGATTTATTACTTTCATGTGTAAAGTTATGTTTTGCATGCTATCCAGTCAAATCAGATAATACTATACATAAATAGAAGTAAACTCAATTCAAGTACATAGATCGGGACAGAAACAAAATGCAGATCTTGTCGTTGTCAATATTTTAGTGCTGAATTCCAGAGACAAAGTCCAATGGCCAAAATGAGGTAGAGGAGAATCGGACGGTCCCCCAACTTATGGAAGGACCACTCTGAAGCCTGATAACAGAGGGAAATAATGCATTCCTGATTCTACTGATGCGCGCTTTTAAGCTTCTGTTTCTTCTTCCGATGGGAGCGGGGAGAGGAAAGAATGGCCCGGGTAGGAAAGGTCTTTAGTTAAGTTGGCTGTTTTCCCGAAGCAGCATGAAATGCAGTTGTAGTCAATGGTGGGGAGTTTGGTCTGTGTGGTGAGACGAAGCGATGTAGAGTGGGGGTAGAGTTGGGGAAGTACCACTCGCTGCGTGCGGCTCCCACGCTCCCGTCAAACTCACCTGCTTCTGATGCCCGCACTCCCTCTAAAGTTCTTGGGTTCAATAGAAAATGTAGCACTGCTGTCAAACATATATAAAAATGTGAATACAAGATGCCTTAGTGCATTAATAAGGATATCCAATAGACCGGAACATCTGCTGTAGGAATAAGGAACTGCAGATGCTGGTTTAGACAAAAGGACACAAAGTGATGGAGTAACTCAGCGGGTCAGGCGGGAGCAACACCAGACCATCCAGAAACTCGTACTCTCCGGTAGCACGGGTCAGACTCTGAAGATGGCCCCGACCCGAAACACCACCTATCCATGTTGTCCGTAGATGCAGCCTGGCTCGCTGAGTTACTCCAGCACTTTGTGTCCTTTCCGGAAAATCTGCTTGTTCGGGCGCCACTGAAATCTCAAGAATGTTAGATTAATGTAGTTTTACCATAACCTGCCGACTCCAAGCCTCGGTTATTGAAAGCAAGAATTCCGTGCACGTTGCAACCCACCTTGAGCAAATCATCAAGTGCTCGGTCGATAAGAGCTCGGTGGGTCGGGCAATGGAGGTCGACATTTCAGGCCGCCACCCTTCTTCGGAATGACCATTCTTCACCATCGGTCTGAAGAAGGGTCCCAATAGGAAACGTCTCCCCTCCATTCCCTCCACGGAAGCTGCCTGACCCCCTGACTTCCTCCAGTGCTTCGTGTTTTGCCCAAGATGACAACAGTTGCAGCTTTTTGTATCACCATCTTCCTAACCACCACATCTAGCTGTGCTAAGTAGAAACAAATAACTGCAGATGCTGGTTTATACCAAAGATAGACACAAAGTGCCCGAGTAACTCCGCGGATCAGGCAGTATTTCTGGAGAGATGTTTCAGATCGGGACCCTTCTAACTAAACGACACCCACCCTTTTTCTCCACAGATGCTGCCTGACCCACTGAGTTACTCCGGCACGTTGTGTCTATCTTTGCTCCAGCTGCGATGTTGCCTTCAAGCGATTTTTTTCACTTGTACAACAACGTTCCTTGTTGATACGATATTCCCAATGTTGCTACCACTCATTGCACATGTCCTAATTTATCAGTCCTCCTAAAGTGCAACACCTCAGACCTATCAGCAATATATTTCGCTTGCCCCTCCAAATATAACAAACCTTCACCTGCTGATCTTCTAACTACGCGATGTGTGTTTCAAATAAATCATAAGTATAACTGCTCTGGCACTGGACGGTGCGCATTTTCCCTTTGTAGGTCATATCAATAGATGCGGCCGCGCTGAATTCTATCGAAGCCGCAGGGTGGAGATGTTCTTTAACACTGTTGCTTATTAAAACAGACCTTCATCACGGTTGGCTCAAGAGTACACGGGAGAGGAACTTGGTAACTCGGGAGAGGAACTTGGAACATCGCAGAAATGGCATACCCGTGGGGACTCGGTTAAACACTTGAAACACATAAACTTGAAATCTCGTACATAACCACGAGTCTGGTTGTTTTCTTTAACTTGGGGTCACTCGTGGGTGGACTCACACCGTGAGACAGGGCCTATAGAATAAAGGGGAGGCCGTTTAAAACTGAGATAAGAAAAAACATTTTCACCCAGAGAGTTGTGAATTTGTGGAATTCCCTGCCGCAGAGGGCAGTAGAGGCCTATTCACTGGATGGATTTAAAAGTTAGATAGAGCTCTGCGGACTAGTGGAATCAAGGGATATGGGGAGAAGGGAGGCACGGGGTACTGATTGTGGATGATTAGCCATGATCAAAATGAATGGCGGTGCAGGCTCGAAGGGCCAAATGGCCTACTCCTGCACCTATTTTCTCTGTTTCTATGTGAGTTATGAAAAGATACATGGAACATCATGAATGATACATATGCAAAAAGCACTGATGATCAAGTAAAAGTGGAGCTCACAATGGTGGGTGTGGGGAACAAGGGGATACTAACCATGAAACTGAGCAGGACGACAGTGAAACTAGTACGACGACTAGGGTGGGGGAGCGAAGGGGATGCAAGGGTTACTTGAAGTTAGATAAATCAAGATTAATACTGCTGGGTTGTAAGCTGCCCAGACAAAATATGAGGTGGTGCTTCTCCAATTTGCATCGCGCCTCACTCTGACAGTGGGGGAGGCCCAGGACAGAAAGGTTGGTGGGAAGGTGAAGGGGAGTTAAAGTGTAAACCAGCATCTGCAGTTCCTTCCAACACAACTTGGTGAGTACTTGGATCATTGGTAAACACAAGAAAGGGCCAATTAAGATACAGACTGAGGTTTACAGAGAGGTCAAGATGAATGTCTACAAATGGGTCACTGGCAAAGACGGTGACAATTGGAAAAGGCATGTGTTGTTTTTACCTGCTGGAAATAATGAGGGTTTTACATAACGATTAAGGAATTTTGTAGCTCTGATTACATACATGAAGTATGTCAGCTAAAAATAACTAATTTCTTTCAAGTTCAATCGAGACCTCCGCCTACATTCTTGCTCAATGCTCTGAACCCGTGCCAGATTTGGCTGCTGTAGGTTCTGCTACTGAATATTGTTAGAAAACTGCAGATGCTGAAAGTCTGAAATAAAACCAAACAAAGATGGCTTGCCAGGGTTTGTCCTGCCCCCACCTCTCATCCAGCTTTCTCCCCCCTCCCCAACTCCAATCTGAAGATGGGCGCATGAATATGCAAGGAATGGAGCTATATAGGTCACGGTTGACGGAGGTCAGAAGAATCAGTCTGAAGAAGGGTCTCGACCCAAAACGTCACCCATTCCTTCTTTCCAGAGATGCTGCCTGTCCAGCTGAGTTACTCCAGCATTTTGTGTCCATCTTCGCTTTAAACAGCATCTGCAGTTCGTTCCTACATATATAGATCACATGCAAGCAGAAGAGATTAGTTTAATTTGGAATCATGTTTGGCACGGACATTGTGTGGAGTGGGCCTGTTCCTGTGCTGTACTATTCCACGACAGACACAAAATGCTGGAATAATTCAGCCGGACAGGCAGCATCACTGGAGAGAAGGAATCCAGAGGTGCTGCCTGTCCCGCTGAGTTGCTCCAGCAGTTTGCGTCTTTCTTCCTTTGTGAACCAGCACCTGCAGTTCTTTCCTACACATCCTGTACTATTCCATATTGTACAACAGATGTGAAATGTGAGGTGTTGCATTTTGGAAGCACTCCTGTCATGGGCCGGACCTATATAGTGAACGGTAGGGCTCTGGGCAGTGTTGTAGAGCAGAGGGATTTACGAGTACAGGACATGGTTTATTTTCACAGGTAGACAGGGTGGTCAAAAAAGGCTTTAGGCACATTGGTCCCCACTAGTCAGACTATTGAGTATAGACACATTGGGAGATCACGTTATAGCTGTACAAGATGTTGGCGAGGCCGCATTAGAGTATCGCGCAGTTTTGGGCGCCATGTTAAAGGAATGTTGTCAAGCTGGAAAGGAAATAAAGATTTACGAGGATGTTGCCAAGATTCGACGTCCTGAGAGGTTGAGCAGGCTAGGACTCTATTCCTTGGAGCGCAGGAGCAAAGGGGTGATTTTACAGAGGATGTGGGATTAACATAAGGATGTTATGATTTAAGAGGAACTTGAGGGACAACTTTTCCACACAAAGGGTGGTGAGTGTCCGGAACGAGCTGCTAGAGGAGGTAGTTGAGGCGGGTACAATGGCAATGTTCAAGAAATATTTAGACAAGTGGTCATGGATGGGACAGGTTTAGAGGTATATGGACCAAAACCATGATTGCAAAATGAAGTTTCTTGTCAAAGGTTGGTTATGTATTTCAGATGTAGATCGATGGTGAATAACGTCTCAATCACAGAGTGTTCCAGGTCGATCTTCATCTCCATGAAGGTCCACCTGAAGAGGGGATTCTCTTTCATCCAGTGGAGCCGAGACCACCCAGCCTCTCCGATCTCCAACCTCCTTAAGGGTGTGCAATGACCTCCAATGCCCTCGCAAGCAGCACACAGTAACAAAGTGCCTGGCATGTCAGTAAAACGTATAACACAAGAGACGCAGGAATTGGAGAGTTTCATTCACAGATGTAACGTGGAAACAGGCCCCTTGGCCCACCAAGTCCTAGCCCACCTGCGATCACCCCCATACACTAGTCCCATCCTACACACCAGGGACAATTTGCAGATGCCAATTAAACTACAAGCCCGTCGTCTTTGGAGTGTGGGAGGAAACCGGAGCACCCAGAGAAATCCTACGCACTCACTGGAAGAACTTACAAACTCCATACAGACAGCACCCGTAATCAGGATCGAACCAGGGTCTCTAAGGAAGCAACTCTACGTTGGGCCACTGTGCCGCGCCCTCTTCACATTGGATAGACAGTGGATGAACTAATATTGACAACCAGTTTATTATAGCATTTAGGTGTTAGAGATACAGCACAGAAATAGGCCCTTCAGCCCTCCGAGTCCACGCTGACCATTGATAGCCCGATCACACTAGTTCCATGCTTCGCATCCACTCCCTACACACTACGGGCAATTAACCTAGAAACCTGCACGAATGGAGTGTGGGAGGAACCTGGAGCAAACCCACGCAGTCACAGGGAGAGCGAGCATTCAAAGTTAGGATCGAACTGGGTCTACGGCACTGCGAGGCAGCAGCTCTACCCGCTGCGCCACAGTGCCGCTCTTGGGTAGAATACAAATGCTAAATACAAGCCTTTATCTAGGTCACCATTCCAAAGCTATGCTCCGTTGAGCAACCTATTTTAGGAAGGATATCAAAATCTCGAGTCTAAAAGGAATTAGCTACGGTAAAATTAGGAATGAGATGCATTAGCGAAGAGAAAATGAATTGGGGACTTTTACATTAGAATAGGGAATATTAAGAAAAAAAATCTAATAATGACTCTTTTAATTTTGAGCAGTGTTAAGGTGCAAATCGGAAATAACCTTCTAGTCATCTGTAACTTGAGAATATAAATTGAAGATTACCACCAGTGGCACAAGGAAAGGTTGAGGGAATAGTATTTGTACACAATTTAAATGATAGTAGATTTGTAAGTGGGGCGTGGCTGACCATTTGAGATGCAATTATGGAAAAGGATACAGGCATTGACCCCAATTAAATCTGCTTTGTAAAGTTAGTGGAGATTCAATTACTATATTTTATCCGATCCGATTTTAAGTCTTTAAATAGGATGGCTCCACGTTCGTGAAGATACAATAAAATGGAAGAGAAGGGGTGATGAGAAGATTGAATCACTGACATTACAGCAGGAAACAGGCCCTTCGGCCCAAACAGTCCATGTGGACCAAATTGCCCCTTTTCCCATTTGCCCCCACATCCCTCTAACTCTTTCCTATCCATGTACCTATCCAAGTATCTATTAAACTGTTGTTATAGTACCTGCCTCAACAACTGGCAGCCAGTTCCATAAACCCACCATCATTGAAGTGAAAAAGCTACCATTTAGATTCCTGTTAAATGGCTCCTTTTTCACAATAAACCTAAGCCTTCTTGCTCTAGATTCCCCTACCCCCCCCCCCCCCCCCGAGTAAAAGACTCTGTGCGTCTACCCTATCTATTCCCCTGGTAATCTTTCCGCCTCTATAAGATCACCCCTCAGCCGCCCGCACCCAAGGAATAAAGTCCTAGCCTGCCCAACCTCCATCTGTCTCCACCTCAGACCTTCAAGTCCTCGTAAATATTCTCTGCACCCCCTTTCCAGACAAACGCACTGCAGAGAGTACCAGATAGAGAAAATAATTAAGTAATTGTGGCCGTCTCACTTACTTTACATCCTTCACAAGTGATGACGCCATAGTGGATCCCTGAAGATTTATCTCCACAGATTTTGCATGGTATCACCTCGATTTGGGCTGCAATGTGGAGAGGGGAAAGAAATTGATTAAACAATGATTTCACAGTCCCGTCAAAAGGTGATCTAAGCCCAGAAAAAAAACAGACGTTTGTGAAAAAGAGTTCTCCCCCACTCGGTAGAATTATACTAAACCATAGGCCAATATTATCTGCGTATTCCCTTGGTTCAATAACTAAGCAGAGCATTTATTAAATTAACAATTCAGAGCCATAATTCATTTGCAACACATATGTTCCATAGTGTGCCTCGGGGTATGAAGCCCACTACCCCACAACTGAAAATTGCACTATCTGCACCCTTCCCCCGTCACCCTGCTCACATGCAGCTAACAAGGGTAGCAAGAATAATGCAAAGCTGCACAACTGCTCTGAAATACCTTCAGCATGCAAGATATTCTGGACAGTAACACTGCAACCTATGAACAAGTCATCCTGAGATTCTCTTGCGTTTGACAATTTCCAGCAAACAAACTCCAAAAACATTTTCAGATTTAACTGAAAATGTCAGCCGTGAGTTTCCAGGGGAGTGAGAATCTGGAGCAGGAGGAACTAACTCTTCCATCTTCAGGAATACGTCCAGGGCGGCTCAGTGGCGCAGCGCCAGAGACCTGGGTTCAACCCCGACCGCGAGTGCTGTCTGTACAGAGTTTGTACGTTCTTCGTGACCACGTGGGTTTTCCCGGCTGCTCTGGTTTCCTCCCACACGCCAAATACCTGCAGGTTTGTAGGTTAATTGGCTTCTGTAAAGTGTCCCCTGTGTAGGATAGAACTAGTGTAGGGGCGATTGTGGTCGGCATGGTCTCGGTGTCCAAAGGGCTCGTTTCCACGCTGTATCTCCAAATACCAAAACAAAAACAAGCCTAAACAAGAGGGAGTCATGCAGCTGGGAAACTGGTCCCTCGGCTAAACTCGTCCACGCCGACCAACATGTTCCACCTGCCTGTGTTTCACCTATATCCCTCCAAACCTGTCCTATCCATGTACCTGCCTCAAACACCTCCACTTTCAGCTTGTTCCAGTACGTTCTCCCCGTGCCCTGCATGATTTTCTCTAAAATCTCCGGTTTCCTCCCACGCTCCAAAGACGTACAGGTTTGTAGGTTAATTGGCTTGGTATAAATGTAAATTGTCCCTAGTGTGTGTAGGATTGTGTTAATGTGCTGGAACTCCAGTCGGTGCGGACCCGGTGAGCCGAAGGGAATGTTTCCACACTGTATCTCTAAACTAAATACCAAGCAAAATAGCTCAGTCATACGGGACGGAAACAGGCCCTTCGGCCCAACACATCCATACCAGCCCTATCTGCATGGTTTTGCGTTACTAATGTGGCCTTCTGTGAAGGTCGGAGTGGCTTACGTTCAAAGATCATGTGCACATGTTTTGGTTTATAAAAGCAGAAAACAAAGTAGATTGTCTATACAATGCTCCCTTTAATGAGACAAAACATGAATAGATAAAGCCTGCACGCTGATAATTCTTTTAAAATTTCCGAAGACTGCAAGCCTCAAAGATATCAACCATGGTTACTTACATTCAAACATCACAGATTGGTTAAAATTCTTTCTACTGGAGTCGCTTGTGAGTAAATACTCTGGGTAAGTTTTCAAGAGTAAATATATTTTTTAACTGAGGAAGTTTTGTTCTAAAAACACAAATCTCCCTTGTGAATTACTGAAGCAATGCATGACATCAGGTCATATGGCAGGCTCAGTTTAATCCTGACACCCAGCTTTTTATTTTGCTTGCACACTCCATTCAATGCAATCACACAGCCCATCTTCTGAAATACGTCAGTGACTTTGGAACCGACCATATGATCGCAAACACGAAATACATATTCTCGTAGCAAACAAGAATCCCTATGGCGCTTTTTGGCATGGATGCTAATAATGAACTTTGATAAGGTCAGCAGTGAGATGAAAACAGTAGTCAATAGAATTTAACAGCACATATTAAATACTTTAGAGATACAGCGTGGAAATAGGCCATCAAGTCCACGTTGACCTGCGATCACCCGTACACTCGCGCAATCCTACATACCAGGAACAGGGACAATTTACACAAGCCAATTAACCTCCAAACCTGTATGTCTTTGGAGTGCGGAAGGAATCCGGAGCGTCTGTTGATAACCCACGGGGAGAACATACAAACGCCAGACAGCGCCCGTAGTCATGATTGAACCCGCGTCTCTGGCGCTGTGAGGCAGCAACTTTAACCACTGCGCCACTGTCCTATAGATATTAAAATTCTCAAAGTTAAAATAAACCACACTGGACTCACTGGGCAAGTCTGGAAGCCTTTATGGAAAGTCAAACATGTCTTCACATCTTTCTAAACAAATTAGTTTTATGTAACTGGTTAACTGAGTTTACAGTGGTAAATATGAAATAATTAAGAGATCAATTGAACAGATTCACATACTATCCTTCGCACACAACGGTTCAGAGGAACATTACATATATGATCTTAATTATACCCATATGTTGTTAATTATACATTATTTTAGATGCACGGTCTCTTGCCCAGAGTAGGTGAATTGAGGATCCCAGAGGACATACAGTGCCCTCCATAATGTTTGGGACAAACTCATCTTTGATTGATTTGCCCCTGTACTCCACTATTTGACATTTGTAATGGAAAAAATCACACGTGGTTAAAGTGCACGTTGTCAGATTTTAATAAAGCCATTTTTATACATTTTGTTTTCATCATGTAGAAATTACAGCTGTGTTTATACATAGTCCCCCCATTTCAGGGCACCATAATGTTTGGGACACACCAATGTTATGTGAATGAAAGTAGTCATGTTTAGTATATTGTTGCATATCCTTTGCATGCAATGACTGCTTGAAGTCTGCGATTCATGGACATCACCAGTTGCTGGGTGTCTTCTCTGGTGATGCTCTGCCAGGCCTGTATTGCAGCCATCTTTAGCTCGTGCTTGTTTTAGGGCCTAGTCCCCTTCAGCGTATAAAAGACATGCTCAATCGGGTTCAGATCGGGTGATTAACTTGGCCACTCAAGAATTGACAATTTTTTAGCTTTCAAAAACTCCTTTGTTGCTTTAACAGTATGTTTGGGATCATTGTCTTGCTGTAGAATGAACCGCCGGCAAATGAGTCTTGAGGCACTCGTTTGAACTTTAGCAGATAGGATGTGTCTATACACTTCAGAATTCATTAAGCTACTACCATCAGCAGTTCTATCATCAATGACGATAAGTGAGCCAGTACCTTCAGCAGCCATACATGCCCAGGCCATAACACCCCCACCATCGTGTTTCACAGATGAGGTGGTATGCTTTGGATCTTGGGCAGTTCCTTCTCTCCTCCATACTTTACTCTTGCCATCACTCTGATATAAGTTCATCTTCGTCTCATCTGTCCACAAGACCTTTTTCCAGAACTGTGGTTGCTCTTTTAAGTACTTCTTGACAAACTGTAACCCGGCCATCCTATTTTTGCGGCTAACCAGTAGTTTGCATCTTGCAGTGTAGCCTCTATATTTCTGTTCATGAAGTCTTCTGCGGACAGTGGTCATTGACAAGACCTGACTCCTGAAGAATATTTTTGATCTGTCGGACAGGTGTTTGGGGATTTTTCTTTATTATAGGGAGAATTTTTCTGTCATCAACTGTGGAGGTCTTCCTTAGCCTGCCAGTCCCTTTGCGATTAGTAAGCTCACCAGTGCTCTCTTTCCTTAATGATGTTCCAAACAGTTGATTTTGGTAAGCCTGAAGTTTGGCTGATGTCCCTAACAGTTAGTTTTATTCTTGTTTCTCAGTCTCATAATGGTTTCTTTGACTTTCATTGGCACAACTTTGGTCCTCATGTTGATAAACAGCAATAAAAGTTTCCAAAGGTGATGGAAAGACTGGAGGAAAGACTAGGTACCGAGAACTCTCTTATACCTGCATTAAGGAGGCAATTAAACACAACCTGAGCAATTACAAATACCTGTGAAGCCATGTGTCCCAAACATTATGGTGCCCTGAAATTGGGGGGGGGGGGGGGGGGGGGGGGGGGGAGACGGGGGACTATGTATAAACACAGCTGTAATTTCTACACTGTGAAACCAAAATGTATAAAAATACCCTTTAATAAAGTCTGACAATGTGCACTTTAACCACATGTGATTTTTTTTTCTATTACAAATCTCAAATTGTGGAGTACAGAGGCAAATAAATAAATGATGGGTCTTTGTCCCAAACATTATGGAGAGCACCGTTGATTTAAGTTGTAGGGGAAAGGATTTAATAGGAATCCGAGGGGCAGCGTTTTCACACACGGGTGGTGGGTGCATGGAACAAGTTGGCAGAGGTGGTAGTTGAGGCTGGGACTGTATCTAACAACCAATGGAGGAGTCTGAACAAAAGTACAGGTCCATCACCAAATGTCCTGCACCCATGGTTGTAGAGCCTTGTTGTACATCTGTTTTGCTGTACCAAGTGAGGCCACATGACAATGATACAACAACACACCTCTGACCCACTAATTATACCCCTCCCATGTCTCTGAAGCAGGAATCTTAAATAAAACAAATTTTAAATGTGAATTAATTTGTCAGCGGAATTTGCATTTTTGGCATGGCCAGCCTGGGTGCTGACTAACACGTTGCTCTCGGTAGTCGCGGAGAGGGTGAGACCAGCACGTGGCCGCGAGGCCGAGGCGTCGCTTTCCCAGCAGGATTACCGAATCCCCGCCGACACAACAGTGGCGGTACGGCGGATGAGAGGAGTCCAACGGTTCGTGAAAGGTCCGCCTCGTTCGCTGGTGGGGTCGAGATACCGGCCCGCAAAGTCGGCGATGAGAACGGATCCGCCGGTTCCGGCCGGGACAGAGATCCAGGGCCCCGGCCACAGGTGGCAAATTTGACCCGCCGATCGGCAGCGGAAGTACAGACGAGGTCGAGATCGGATGCCTCATTTTCAGGGGGACTTCGGTGGGGAGGGGGTTTCAAGTGGCATTTCATAATTTTGCCCAGATTAAAGGAGGTGCCGGACCACCAGTTGCTCGGGAAAATAAAACGATAGAGTAAGAGGAGAGAGGAGAAAAAGAGAAGAAACAAAAAGCAGGTGGACCAGTATACAATATGCCGACAAATCTTTTTGAAAAGGTATGCAGGGGATGGGGGAAAAAAAAAAAAAAAAAATCGCTTTAATCCAAAGCCTTTGGGAGCAGCTGAAAGCTGTAAATCTAGGACAAGCAGAATGTGATAGTTAGGGAATACATTCACAAAATAACTCATTCTTGGAGTGCAATTTTGGGCGATTTTTTAATGCAATAGTTTCGGATCGGTAGCTGAGCACGTTTGGCCAAATCAGCTGACTGTATGAAGATTTGACCTTGCAGATAAAATAACTGTGCCGATGGAAGTGGTATCACCTAGCTGAGAATTTTAATAGCTGTTGTACCAAACCCTGTACTAGACTACAAAACCAAATTCAAAGCATGTTAAGACCAGATACTATCATAGTATTTGAAAGACACCCGTGTACAGATACGGGCCAAGTGCGTGCAAATGTGACTAGCTTAGGCTGTGGAGCAAGTCATTGGGTATTGTTTAAATGGAGATCGATAGGTTCTTGATTTGTAAGGGTGTCAAAGGTTGCGGGGAGAAGGCAGGAGAATGGGGTTGAGAGGGGGGGGAAACAGATCAGCCATGATCGAATGGCAGAGCATACTCGATGGACCAAATGGCCTAATCTGTTCCTATGACTCATAGTCTTATGATCTTAGATGGAGCATCTTGATCGACGTGGACAATTGGGACTGAAGTTCAGTAGTCGTAGGAGCAGAAGTAGGCCATTCGGCCCATCGAGTCTACTCTGCCATTCACTCATGGCTGATCTATCTTTCCCTCAAATCCATTCCCCGAGACCCTAAAAAGTCATGTTGAGAACGAATTGGAGAGAATAATATGGTGCTCGTGAAAAATGAGTTTACATCAACGATTTTAAATGATTAATAAATTTGCAGATGTCACTAAGGTGGGTCGTATACTGGATAGCGAAGATGGTTATCGAACGTTCCAGCAGGATCTTGATCTGTTGGGCAAGATTTTGGCAATTTGGATCCCACCCATTTAATGACAAGATAGTCAGCTGTCTGTGTACAACTATAGTCCGCAGGGCTGCAGTCATACCACCGCTGAATGTACCATAGAAGTGCTGAGGTCTATGTGTCATGGTTTGCCTCCATTTTTTGGATATTATTAGAAATACAGCGCAAAAACTGGCTCTTTGGCCAACCGAGTCCGCACCGACCAGCGATCACCCCATACACTAGTTCTATCCTACACACTAGGGACAAATTACAAAAACCACTTAACATAAAAACCTGTACCTCTTTGGACAGTTGAAGGGAATCGGAGCATCCGGAGAAAAACCACGCGGTCACAGGGAGAACGTGCAGACTCCATACAGACAGCACCCATAGTCACGATTGAACTCGGGTCTCTGGCGTTGTGAGGCAGCAGTTCTACCGCTGTGCCACCCAGAAGTTTTCTGGTGTCGGTCCCCACTTTCAGTTTACAGCCTGCAAAGTCTACGAATGGAAGGTGCATCCATCAGGAGCTCACTTGTCATCAAGCTCGACATGAGGCAGCCAAGAATCTGGGCATCTCGTTAAAGTTGCAGGGACATCCAATCCTCGACATGAAAAGTCATTTCACCAATTACATAAAATCCTTGCCAGAGCATAAACGTTAAGATTGAAGATAGACACAAAGTGCTGGAGTAACACAGGTCAGGCAGCATCGCTGGAGAACAAGGATGGGTGACGTTATGGGTTGGGACCCTTTTTCAGGCTCTGAAGACTTCTTCAGCACTTCTTATCTATCTATCTGTCGTATAAACCAGTATCTGCAGCTCCTCTTTTCTAAACCTTCACATTAGTTGGATCAGCCCATTCCTTCCACAGATACTGCCTAACCTGTTGTGTCAACTTGTTTAATGCTCAAAATACTTCCTGCTTCAAGACGTCTAAAGAAGCTTATCGTAATTATCGTCATTAAGTTGGAACAGAACAAATTAGGAGCACAAAAATAAATGCTGGAGGATTAATTTGAGCCGAAATGATTTTGCTTCCCTCACGGCAGGCATGAGTAGGGAAAGGCGGAAATCATCATAATCAAATTTTCATTTCAATGAAATCCCAAACGAGGGGGAAAGTTTGGGATTTCAGCACAGGAACAGGCCCTTCGGCCCCTCTATGTTAATGCTGACCACCAACCAAATGACCAGTTAGATCTGGCACACGGAGTCAACACTGCTGCACAACCTCTCAGGGAAAGATAGTGGAAATGCCATTAACACTTCGCAAGGAGCGGAGACCAAGACCGGTATGAGCTGGAGATGACAAGTGGGGCATCAGATGTGGTGGAGCTCCTGGCACACACTGAGCAGGTGGTCATTCCGCTCGAGGACCATATACACAAGGTCATAAGGACTAGGAGTAAAATTAGGCCGTTCAGCCCATCAAGTCTACTCCTCCATTCAATCATGGCTGAGCTATCTCTCCCTCCCAACCCCATTCTCCTGCCTCTCCCCATAACCTCTAACACCTGTACTGATCAACACAGGAGAAATACTTTCAACTTCGGAACAAACATGTTGCTGTGATGTTAAGGAATGGAAGAGGAATAAAAACAGTGTGTCTGTATTCTATTGTCCTGGGAGAGTGTTTATTTTATTCGGATTAAGGCGAAGATCTGACACCATCCAAATCTGTGCATGGACATGGTCCTTTCATTCCCTGTGTATTCACTTGTTTGTCTAAATACCCCTTAATGTCACTATCATACTTGCCTCCACTGCTACCTGGGACATTTCCACCAGGAAGAAGTTTCCTTCTTCCCAGCTATTATCAGGCAACTGAACTATCCCGCCCACAACTAGACAACGGTCACCCCTTCCTTCCCTCCAGAGATGCTCATCGTCCCACTGAGTTACTCCAGCTTTTTGTGTCTATCTTCTGATGGGCCAAATGGCCTAATTCTGGTCACAGAACTTATGAAGCACTATTGAATTGTCTTTTTTAAATGGCACATCAGGTGCTGAGGGGAGAAGTTTATAACATTACGAGAGACATAACTAGAGTACACGGTCAGAACATTGTGCTCAGAGTGGAAATGTCAGATAGAGGAAGGTGTAGCTTTAAGATTGGAAGGGGAAGATTTAAAGGTGATTTGCTGCCAGAGGATTAGATTAGTTTATTGTCACGTAAACCGAGGTACAGTGAAAAGCTTTAGTTGCGTGCTAATCAGTCAGCGGAAACACTACATACAATTCCAGTCGAGCCGTCCACAGTGGACAGATCCACGACTTGAGGAACAACGTTTATTGCAAGATGAAGTCCAGCAAAGTACAATTAGAAATTGTCCGAGGGTCTCCAAGCAGGACCGCTGTCTAGTTGAAGGTGGGACCCTTAGAAGGGTCTCGACCCGAAACGTCACCTATTCCTTCTCTCCAGAGATGCTAACTGCCCCGCTGAGTTACTCCAGCTTTGTGTCCATCTTCGGTTTAAACCAGAATCTGCAATTCCTGCTTACACATTTGGCCCATCAAATCTATTCCACCTTCCAATCATGGCTGATCTATCTTTCCTTCTCAACTCCATTCTCCTGCCTTCCCCTGACACCCACAACCCCCGATACCCTTACTAATCAAGAATCTGCCAATCTCTGCCGTTAATATATCTATTGTATGGCCTCTACAGCCTTCTGAAGCGGTGTGAAGAGGAGACTGTCCTCCACCTGCTGCTGCAACAATGATTACTTGCAGGGGCAATGTGCAAGGTATATTATATGCAGGTATAACCAATGACAAGTCTCACCCCAGTCACTCCCTCTTCTCCCCTCTTCCAGCAGGCAAGAGGTACAGAAGTGCAAAAACGCAAACTTCCAGATTCAGGGACTGTTCTCGTCCCTGCTGTTATCAGCCCACTGAACCATCCTATCACCAACTAGAGAGTGGTCCTGAGCTACCATCTACCACATTCTAAAGTTTGTAAGTTAATTGGCCTTTTTGAATTGCCCCTAAAGTGCAGGACAGACCTAGTGTGAACAGGTGATTGCTGGTTGGCATGGACTCGGTGGGCCCAAGGGCTTGTTTCCACACTGTATCTCTAAACTAATCCAAGGTCAGGCAACATCTCCTGAGAACATGGATAGGTGACGTTTTGGGTCGAGACCCTTCTTCAGACTCGACACGAAAAGTAACCTATTCTTTGTTTCTACATTCAGTCCCATTGTAACCAAGCAGGTGTAGGGCAATAAATATATGTCCATGTTAACGTGTCCCTCAGCAATACCATTCATTATAATACCGTGGAGCTCTAGTTAATGTATTAAGTTAAGTTATGTAACATTCTGACTCTTTGACGTATATTGAAAAAAAGCAATCTGTTAGGAACTCAGAGAGCCTGCTTTTACAAACAGCCATTCTTTGCTTTAGGCTCTCAATTAGTTCCCACTATGAATTATAAACAAGATCATGAGACAAGAGAAGGGAACGAGGGCAGGTACATCTTCAGTTTAGTTTAATGATACAGCATGTAAACAGGCCCTTCGGCCCACGCCGACCAGCGATCCCTGCACATTAACACTATCCTACAGCCACTGGGGACAATTTTTACATTTACCAAGCCAATTAACCTACAAACCTGTACGTCTTTTCAGTGTGGGAGGAAACCGAAGATATCAGAGAAAATGTACAAACTCCACACAGACAGCACCTGTAATCGGGATCGAACCCGGGTCTCCAGCGCTGCATTCACTGTAAGGCAGCAACTCTACTGCTGCGCCACCATGACCGCCCAAATAAGAGCAATTATATAATATATAAGAGCAATTGCCATTTATAGGGCAAGTCTAACAAAATAAAACATTCCAAGGTGCTTGGTATTCCACAAGTCTGCAGGGGAGGGAGTTCCAGCACTTCTTCCAAAACAATGCGGACGCAGCCCAGATTACACAAACCGACCTCCCTTCAATTTACTCCATTTACACCTCACGCTGCCTCGGCAAGACCAGCAGCATAGTTAAGGGCCAGTCCCTCCCATTGGGCAAAGGGTATAGAAGTGTGAAAACTCACATCTTCAGATTCAGGGACAGTTTCTTCCCAGCTATTATCAGGCAACTGAATCATCTTACCACATCCAGAGAGCAGTGCTGAACTACTATCCACCTCATCAGGGCCCCACAGACTATTTTTGATGGGACTTTACCGGCTTTACCTTGCACTAAACGTT
This sequence comes from Raja brachyura, assembly GCA_963514005.1. The sequence continues at coordinate 33,071,316 of OY740810.1, forward strand.
ATTCTATTATCATAGACCTAAAGACTGGATCTATACACTTGATTGTAATCATGTATTGTCTTTCCGCTGACTGGTTAGCATACATGTATCTCGATACATGTGACAATAAACTAAACTATGATCATGAATGTTATCAATCCCACATCCATCCATTTCATCCAACATTTCATCCATCGAACGTGTCCAAAGACAGGCTGCTCGATTTGTTACAAACACCTACGAGAGAGAAGCAAGTGTCACCAAACTTCTGAATTCTCTGGGCGGGGTGGAACTCTCTCCAAGACAGACGTGAAGCTCACCGTTTGACCTGTTTTTACAAAATGTTAAATGGTCAGCTAGACATCGATCACAAGACCTACACCAACCCCAAACCAATTAGAAGCAGACGAGGGCATTCGATCCAATTTGTGGTCCCAGCCTCAAAGACAGATGTGTACATCAATTCGTTCTTCACACGCACTATTAAAGCATGGAATAATCTCCACCAAGCCACGGTTGCCCAGCCAGATGCAACTAAATTTAAAGTGGCACTTTCTTCCCAATAACCCTCTCTGGCTTAACCCCTCCCTTCACCACCTCCAGTTTAAATTCCAGTTGGAATATTTTGGAGGACCAAGTAACCAAGAACCAAGCTGTTTTGCCCTCTCCTCCAGCTTTATTTCTTCCCCCTTTCTCCCTCCTGGCAATCAATCTGAGTGATCTTTAAGTGGTTCTCATTACAAGAAGTCGGCCTGCATAATGCAAGTATTATTCTCTAATTCACTTGCTTATTTTCAATTTGTGTTATAGAAGAAGGGCCCCCAACCCAAAACATCACCTATCCAGGTTCTCCGCGTATGCTGCCGAAACTGCTGAGTTACTCCAGCCTTATGTCTTTTTCTGGTGAAGGCATCCTTAAGATTAACATGCCTCCATGTCAGTGAGGGAGCACTGGTTTGAATACGGTTTCCAGCTGGTACACAGAGCAACCACCACATGCCAGGAGTACAGGAAATGTATATTTAGAGTGGGGATAAGATACTAATCAAGCGAGGAGGCTATATTGCCCTGAAGTGTTGTGTCCATCCTTGGCTTTGGTCCCCCATACTCCTGGTTTGTGTCTTGTTGATGGTGGAAAGACCTCGAGAGGTCAGGAGACGAGGGACTCACCCCAGGATATACAAACTCAGACCTAACCTTGCATCACAGTGAACAAGATGTCAGTGTTAGTCACAGAACTATCGGGCATTGTGTCAATATCATAGGGCCAAGCTTCAAAATCACTTGGCCAGTTGGAACATTTTGCCGTGAGATCCAAGTCAGATTTGATGGCATTATTGGAAAGTGTTGAGCTTGCTTGGATGAGATTACAGAGGCCCTTGTGTGAGCTTTGCAAGGCATTAATACCTACCTGGGTGCTACGGTTGAGTTTCTAACCAATAGTGACCCCAGGACATTGACGGTAAGGTCTATACGGATGACACTGCCATTGATTGGTGCAGGTAGGCAGATTCTTTTTCTGGCGATTATTACAATTCTCATTATATTGCTGCTTATCAGCCCATGTAAATACTCAGTTCAAAATCTGTCGTTTTGCTTAGCATCTTAGTATTATCTAGAATGGCAAGACGTCAAGAGTGTTATATTGTCATATGTTCCAGACAGAACAATGAAAGTCTTACTTGCAGCAGCCCAACAGAATATGTAAATAATATAAACTGATTAAAATAATATATATTTTTTAATATACTCGCACACACAAAAACAATAGCAGTGCAAAAAGGCAATGTAGTGCAGAGCTTATTTGGAGGTTGTAGTGTTTAATAGCCCGATGGCTGTAGAGATGAAGCTGCTCCTAAACCTGAATTTGCTACCAACTCAATCCACACTTCACGGTTTTTAAGCACTCTTATTATTTCCATAATTTTGCAATTTCTCTAAAACTGCAAAAAAAAAGTGACTTCTTGGAAAACAGAATTGCAGAGAAAAAATAAAAAAAAATAAAAAATGGATTAAATTAAGGTGAGTGGGTAAATAAAAATAACAGGAAGCTTCGAAGGAAACAAAAACATTTCCTGTTCAATGTCAGACCATGTTTTTGAAAAAACACTTCACAGGTTATATTCTGCTGAGAAAGCAGAAGGAGCAGATTCCTGTAAGAAGTTTCAATCAGTTGCTTTTTACACTGAACCTCTTGCGAGTTTACTGATTCAAGGCTCACAAACCTTGTGTGTTACTTTTGAGTTGGAAACAATGCGTTGCCGTTACGCCTTCACGAAACTGTTGTAAATTTTATAAAGCAAAAGGTCAAGAGTCAAGAGAGTGCATTTATCATATGCACCGGATATGGGCCAGAACAATTAATGACATTCTTCATTGCTGCAGCGTTACAGACATATTAGATGCACATCACAAATTACCAGTCACCTGAAGTAAACTGAACCGTCCTCTCACCAACTAGCGGGCAGTCCTGACCTCCCATCTATCTCAGTGGAGATCTTCAAACTATCTTTAATCAAACTTTACTGGATTTGATCTTGCACTAAGCTCGAGACTTTCCGAGACGGCACGGAAAAAGGCCCTTCGATCCACTGAGTCCACGCTGACCAGCGATCACCCCGTATACTAGCACGATCCTACACACTGATGGCAATTTACAATGTTTCTAGGTTAATAAGCCTATTAACCTAGAAACTGTACGTCTTTGGAGTGTGGCCGGATAACCGGAGCACCGGAGGAAACCCATTGCCACAGAGAGAACGTACAAACTCTGTGCAGACAGTACCCGCAGTCGGGATCGAACCCAGGGTCTTTGGTGCTGTAAGGCAGCAACTCCACTGCAGTGCCACCCTAAACGTTATATCCTTTATCTAACATCTGTACGCTCTGGATGGCATTAGAAACCTTTTAGCTGACTGGATAGCACGCACCAAAAGCCTTTCACTGTACCACAGCAGACGTGACAATAAGAAACTAAACTACAACTGGAGCAAAGATATGCACTTTATGGAAAGCTGGTTTTGGCTCGCACACATACTCTTTAGTCACAATGAAAGTGCAGCACTGGGGATTAGTTTTGATTATTTAAAGATGCAAGTAATGAGAGTTTTCGCTACTATACTCAGCAGGAACCCGAGTGACACCTGGATTCCAAGCAGTGCTGTACAACGGACGCTGGGTACCAGTGAACAAGATGCGAGTGTGAGTCACAGAGCTATCGGGCATTGTGTCAATACCATAGGGCCAAGCAGGCCTGCTTCAAAATCACTCGGCCAGTTGGAAGGTTTTGCCGCGAGATCCAAGTCAGATTTGATGGCATTATTGGAAAGTGTTGAGCTTGCTTGGATGAGATTACAGAGGCCCTTCTGTGAGCTTTGCAAGGCATTAATATTTTGCAGTCTGTGCAAACATGTGGTCGCATTTAAAAGCAAAACACAAAGCAGAGGAACTCGGCGGGTCTGGCAGCATCTGGGGAGGGAATGGGCAGATGATGTTTCGGGTCGGGACCTTTCTTCAGACAGTCACATTTCAAATGGGAAATTTAAGGCTGCAATTACATAACATTCTTTCCCCAATGTGACATTTGAAGATTGTTTCACTGGATCTTCTGGGGTGAAACAATCTTTAAATGTCACATTGGGAAAAGAGTGTTATGTAATTGCATGTTTCAGCAAGCATTAGTGAAGTATTTACATATCATAAACATTTATCAGTTAGCCTGCCAGCCACAAGTAAATTATGGCTTTCATAAGGGTGTTGTAAGAACCTTTGTGGTGTAGCATTAGTGCTAAACGCTCCAACATCAGCAAAACAGGTTTGGGGTGGATGTCAAGTCACTGTCCTGCTCAGAACTCTGCATCAACTGATGCATTTGCAAATTTCCTTGAAGTTATCACCGTGATGAGTCATTTACTGTATCTGGGAACTGCATGAGATTATGGCTGAAACCGACAGATTTACAAATTCAATCACACAGTTTGTGTATTTGACTCTGTGCCTGTCGAGATGCAGCCAACATTGCAACCCACGCAAAGAAACAGATTCCAGCCAACAGGATTTGGTTAGATCCACTAACATGTTCCCCCTAAAATATTTGAGCTCGTTACTAAATATAACCCCAAATGTATTTTTGCAATATTGTTAACTTTTGACAAGTCGAGGAAAATTCGCCCACACACGACTCACTCAATCTCTGTACATTCGAGATAAGAATTAATGTATATATGAGATGGTTTGGGAAAAACAGCAGTAAAACTTAATGCACACTTGGCTGGTAGGTTTAGGAAAGAACTGCAGATGTTGGTTTATACAGAAGATAGACCACAGTGTTGGAGTAACTCAGCGAGTCAGGCAGCATGTCTGGAGACAAAGGATGAGTGACAATTCTTCAGACTGAAAGATGTTTTCCCCACCACCCCCTCTACTTTCAGTCCGAAGAAAGGCTCGGACTCAAAATGTCACCCATCCTTTATCTCCAGACCGGCCGAGTTACTCCAGCACTTTTTGTCTATTTATGGTTGATAGGTTTATTTGCTACAGGTGGTGCATACGTGGAATGAGCTGTTAGAGAACGTGTAGAAGGCGGATACAATTACGACAGTTTAAAGACACTTGGACAGGTGCCTGGATGGGAACGGTTTGGAGCAATGTGCGACAGGCACAGGCAAGTTGGTCGGCATGGATGCATTGGGCAAAAGGGCTTGTTTCTATGCCGGACAACTGCAGGACTAGTGTTGCTGGACAGTTGGTGAATTAAAGGGGAGATCATTGGCATGAGAGAGAGAATAGGCAATAGGAAAATGGGGGACGGGATTGATGGAATTGCTGTGATGTGGCATGGGCGCCATTACAAAATGGCTGCCTTCTCTGTTGAAACAAGGAATTGCAGATGCTGGTTCACAAACAAAAACGCAAAGTGCTGGAGTAAGTCAGTGGGCCGGGCAGGGAGTCTGAAGAAGGGCCCAAACCCAAACCAGTCTGAAGGGTCACGATCCGAAACAGCTCAGTTATTCCAGCACTTTGGGTCTTGGCTGGTTTCCTTCTCTGTCATGCAAAAACATGAGAAACACTATGTGCACCTTTAGATTGCAGTTAAACTGGAAGGAAATTATCAGAGTGAGGCCAACTGGTCTTTGAAGGCTCCAGAGGTAAATGTTTGCAGGTCCGATTACCAACTTTTACATGTACAATGATGGGAATCCAAAGTGTACATGCTACTAGGTCACATAACCAGAGCAAAAATCAGAACAGGAGCACGTGTTTAGTTTAATTTAGAGATGCAGCGTAGAAACAGGCCCTTTGGCCCACCGGGTCTGTGGCAACCAATGATCCTCGCGCATTAACACGATCCTACACACACTGCGGACAATTTACAATTATAGCATGCCAATTAACCTACAAACTCCTTCTGTCTTTGGAGTGTGGGAGGAAAACGGAGAAAACCCACACAGGTCATGATAAGAACATACAAACTCCGTACAGACAGCACCCATAGACAGAATGGAACCCGGGTCTCTGCACATGGTCGCCGGGGTGTCGGTCTCCTCAGTCGCCCACAGAATCGTAGCATTTTTCTGGTCGCCGCTGGATTTTGAAATGTTCAAAACTTTTCGGCGACAGTCGGCTTGACTTCTCCTGATGTAGGTGTTGTCGCGGCAAGGCAGCAACTCTACCGCTGCACCACTGTGCAGCCACACTTGCTGGCAGGGTTATTTTACCAGAGCTACAAGCTCAAACACAATATAATAAAGGAACTGCAGATGTGGTTTCTACCAGTCAGACACAAAATGCTGAACTCAGAGGGTCAGCCAGCATCTCTGAAGGAAATGGTTATTTAGTTTGATCTATCGTATAATATACTGAGGTACAGTGAAAAGCTTTTGTTGGGTGCTAACCAGTCAGCGGAAAGACAGTACATGATTACAATCAAGTCAGCCATAGTGTATACACGATAAAGGCTATAACGTTTAGTGGAGATAAAGTCCAGAAAAGTTCGATTAAAGGTAGTCCGATGGTCTCCCTTGAGGTAGATAGTAGCTCGGGACCAGGGCCGGATTAAGACCCATAGAGGCCATAAGCACTTAAAAGATTTTGGCCCCCCATATATACGTCATTAAAAATATAAACAATAATAAACCATAAAATACATTTTTATTTTTCAAAATGAAACAAAACTAACAGTAAGATGGAAAATAATGTTTATTTTTGTGCCCGCCTTCCCTTGATGCCCTAAGCACGTGCTTATTTTGTTCAATGGTTGATCCAGCCCTGCTCAGGACCTCTCTCTAGTTGTTGATAGAGTGGTTCAGTTGCCCGATAATAGCTGGGAAGAAACTGCCAGTTTCTCCAGAGAGGCTGCCCGACCCACTGAGTTACTCCATCAATTTGTGCCTATTTTTAAGGCTGACATTCAGCCCGAAATATTGGCTTCAAAGGGTTTTCACTAATACCTGAATGGGCCCCACATAAAATGGCTTTATTCGAGATGGAATCTGTGCTTAAGGAAAACTCCTCACAAAAACTCCAAGTGCGGTTTATTGCAGATTCAAGAGTCGAGTGTTTTACCGTCATAGGTCCGAGATAGCAGCAAAATATGCAAACATAGTACACTGTAAACAATGTAATAAACATTGGAACAATGCGTTTTTTTAAAATGATTATAAAACATTTAGTGAGAAGACACGCCAATCAGAAGATAAAGCATTTCCATTGCATTGACTGCATGACAAATGGGATGCAGGTCGGCACAGTGGCGCAGTGGTAGAGGTGCTGCCTTATGTCCCTGTTCCACTTAGGCGGCTGAGGAGACCGACACATGGTCGCCGGGGTGTCGGTCTCCTCAGCCGCCCAGAGAATCGTAGCATTTTTCCGGTCGCCGCTGGATTTTGAAATGTTCAAAACTTTTCAGTGACAGTCGGCTTGACTTCTCCTGATGTAGGTGCTGTCGTACGTTGTCGTCAGGATGATGTAGGTTGTCGCCGGTGTTGACTACGGTGAACTCCATTGGTGACTACCTATGTCAACCGGCGACAGGTACCGACCGGCGACTGAATTGTCTTACCTTGTCGTAGCTCGTCACGGGTGGACGTAGGTTGTAGTAGGTGTGGTCGTAGGTGGACGTCCTAATGCCTCGCCGGTTAACGGCAGCTTGCCGTAGCTTAATGTCGACTAGGTGACGGGTTGTTGTAGACATTGTTGCAAGGGGGTCCAGTCGCCAGTTTTTCGGTGACCAGCTACGACTATCATAGTCGCCGAAAAAAATTGCCTCAGTGGGACAGGCCCTTTACAGCGCCAGACACCCGGGTTCGATCCCGACTATGGCTGCTGTCTGTATGGAGTTTGTATGTTCTCCCTGTGACCATGTGGGGTTTCTCCAGATTCTCTGGCCTCTTCCCACACTCCAAAGATGTACAGGTTTGTAGGTTAATAGGTGTAGGTAATATTGTAAATCGTTCCAGGTGTGTAGCATAGTGCCAGTGTACGGGGTGATCGCTGGTCAGCGTGGACTCGGTGGGCCGAAGGGCCTGTTTCTGCGCTGCATCTCTAAAGTAACATAAAGGCAGGAACAGCTTACACGCAGGTTCTTACACCAGTAGAAATGTGGTTCAACCCTCTCATTACATCTAGATTAGCAGAATGTTCAGCCTAACAAAGCTACGCAACAGAGATAGAGAGAGAAAACATACAACAGATGGCCTTCTGTGGGCAGAGCTAAAAGATAAGCCAGATTAGGCAAGCAATGAAGTGTGAATGAAAAGTGGCACAACACAGACTCAATTATGACTCGAGTGCCTCTGGATTCCCCCGATGTGTACAGTGGGCAATGTTGTCATATGTTGGTCACTGATGTACAGAGTTGGACTGAGCTACATGTGTGTTTACGTTCAGTTCTACCAATATAAATTTGTTTAGTTTAAAGATACAGCGTGGAAATAGGCCCTTCGGCCCACCGAATCAGCATAGACCAGCGATCCCTTTACACTAGCACTATCCTACAGACTCGTGGCTGTGTGTGAAGACATCAAATGTGACCAGCTTCCTCTGCCACAGCCCCCACTATTGAATAATCTGATTGTCCACTGATTGAAAAATACAGCATCGAAACAGGCACTTCAGTCCACACCGACCATCGATCACCCATTCCCAGTTGTTTATTGATCGATCACTTCCTCATCCTGCACACTCGGGGCAACTTCCAGAGCCCAATTAACCTACAAACCCGCACGTCTTTGAGATGTGTACATCGCTACAAATGATAATACAGGACCATTGAAACCGGACCACACAGTGGAAACCCACCGTGTCACAGGGAGAACGTGCAAACTCCGCACAGACACCACCCAAAGTCAGGATCGAACGTGGCACCGAGGGCCAGCGGCTCTACCAGCTGTGCCACAAAGAAGTGGGAGCAAAAATAACAACAAACTGCTGGAGTTGTAGAAATGCTGCCTGACCCGCTGAGGTGCAACGGGTTATTCTATGTGGATCAGTGGAAGGAAATGGACAGATGACGTATCGGGACAGGACTCTTCCTGAAGTCCCGACTCGAAGCGTCATCTGTCCATTTCCTTCCACAGATGCTGCCGGACCCGCTGAGTTCCACCAGCAGCTCATTTATTTTACTCAAGATTCCAGCATTGGCAGCCTCTTAAGTCTTCAACAAAATGTTGTCCATTTTCTAAATTCTATGTTACAAGTAATAATTTAGGTGAGATCCTGGAAAAAAAACTGGTAATTTTCAACTAATATTTACTTTTGGAATAAAGATGTATGGGGGGTGGGAGAGGGGGGGGGGGGGGGTGGGAGAGAGAGAGGGAGAGAGGGAGGGAGAGAGAGAGAGAGAGAGAGAGAGGGAAGGAGAGAGAGAGAAGAGAAACACAACAGTTTGGAAACAAAACACGATTACTTCAAAATGCACGAATTGTGGTTATCGCAGGTTCTTTCACACTGGTACGAGTTAAAATATCTTTGCATTATTCAATATACTAACAACTTCTTCACACCTCCCCATGACAGCTTTTTTAAACTTTATTCAGCAATATTGAATTTTGTGATTTCAGTAAAAGAAAAAAGGAATTGCAAGAGAACTGATGAAGAACAAATCGGCTGAGAAACACTGGACTAACGAACATTCATTGTAAAGACTTTGGCTGCATCGAGCATGAACAGAATCCATGCTGGCTGCGAAATGAACAAACCACAAGCAGTGCTTTCAGCTTCTCGAGTAATGGACCCAAAGACACCAATACTTGGAAACCCAGCAACTTTGAACATTTTCACTTTTGAATTGAGGGGTTCCGTGAATTGCCTCTGGCCTTGTCGAACAATCAGACTGTTAAACGGAGGCAAGAATGCCCATTTGATCTCACCATTTACGTTAACCACGTTGTCTATCGTTAAACAGGGCACCCAGGGTCGATCCACACTACCGGTGCTGTTTGTACGGACTTTGTACCTTCTCACTGTCACCTGCGTGGGCTTTTCCTGGGAGCTCTGGTTTCCTCCCACATTCCAAAGACGTACAGGTTTGTAGGTTAATTGGCTTGGTAAAATTGTAAAAATTGTCCCTAGTGTGCATAGGACAATGTTAATGTGTGGGGATCGCTGGTCGGCGCAGACCCAGTGGGCTGAAGGGCCTGTTTCCGCGCTGTATCTCTAGACTAAAAATTCATGAGATTAAGGTCTCATATTATGGTTTAAGATTGGATTATACAATTTTCCATTTTTATGGCTCTTTTAGATCTCCAGATCCAGCTGCTGCTGCTCTTGGTTTGAACTATTTTCAATGCTTTGAAGGCACATTTAAACAAATATTAATAAGGAAACAAAATTGGGTTAAGCAAATTAATTTGTTAAAGGTCGGTAAACTTGTATAAGGGCAATGACAATGATACAAAGTGCTTCTAATGCATTAAATTTTATCACCTCCCTTGATGTGTCGAACCACAGTGCAAATACAAAAAGCATAGAGTGGCAAGCACTTCCTTTCACTTACCAATAAGTATAAAAACATTTATTTACAGACGAGATGGATGAACCACAGTTATGCGGTGTGCTGTGTCTCTTACTCAACCATCTGAAACTACCTGGCCACAAGTTATGATGCCACGGACCAGGGTCGGTAATGGACTCACACTTGGCTTTGCAAGTGAGGAGATGATAATCATTTGTTCTCCATTGGTTATAACATTTATTTTGAGAAATTGGCCGGAAGGAAAGCTTAAACCTTGAACTAGTGAGCACGGGAGTATTGATCACATGGTACCTGTATCAATCCGATTCCTAAAACTCAATCAAGGCCATCCAGTCAGGGGCAGTCACATGGTTGGAGTGTGAAGGACAAATGGCAATTGTAAAACAATGAAAGGTCGAAAGGGTTCCAGGTGTGGGCCACAATATCGGCGACATTAAGCGCAGGCTCGGTGATCGTTTCACTGAACACCTCCGCTCAGTCCGCCTAAACCTACCTGATCTGCCGGTTACTAAACGCTTTAACTCCTCTCCCATTCCTACATTGACATTTCTGTCCTGGGCCTCCACCATTGTCAGAGTGAGGCCCAGCACAAATTGGAGGAACAACACTTCGTATTTGCTTGGGCAGCTTACACCCCAGTGGTATGAACAATGACTTCTCTAACTTTGTAACCCTTGCGTTTCCTCTCTCTCCATCCCTCCCTCTTCCCAGTTCTCACTCATACTACTCCCTTCCATGTTCAACTGGCCATAATGTTCACAACATAGCAAATGGGTTAATCCTTCAGTTCTGAATGACAATTATGGAGTGTGCCTCGAACCCACAACATTGGAGGGGAGCTGATTAAAGGAAGTCTTTAACTAGATATTGGTCACAAATCACAACATGGTTCTAAAATCTTCACTTCATCATTTCCTCCCCTTTTAGAGTTACAAAGCATGGCAACAGACCCTTCGGCCCACCACGTCCATGCTAGCGATCACGTATCTTTCAGACTTTGGAGATAGAGCATGGAAACAGGCCCTTCGGCCCACTGAGTCCACACCAACCAGTGATCGCCCGGACACTAGTGACATCCTACACGTGAGGGACTATTTACAGTCTTTACCAAAGCCAATTAACTTACAAACCTCTACGTCTTTGGAGTGTGGAGGGAAACCGGAGCACCCAGAGAAAGCCCACGTGGTTACAGGGAGAATGTACAAACTCCGTACAGACAGCACCCATAGTGATGATTGAACCCGGGCCTCTGGCGCAGTAAGGCAGCAACTCCACCGCTGTGCCACCCCCTGTGCCACCGCTATGTTAATCCCATTTACCATGCCTTAGTCTGCAGCCTTCTATGGTTTGATGATTCAAGTATTCATCGAGAGACTTCTAAAACATTGGCGAGTTTGTTTGCCACACCCTCAGAGAATTAATGACGTTCGATGGGCCTGACATTTTCAGGAAGAGGAAAATACCTTTATTTATTATTTTGTTTTAAAACGGAAACAGGTAACTCTGGAAGCGCTCCACCAGGTCAGGCAACTGTGGTTAGAAAAGTTGAGGTAACACCCGAGGTCGGTGACCTTTCAGGTGACCTAGACAGCCCTTGCCTTCCCTCTCTCTGTCTCCATCCCCTCTCCCTCTCTGTTCTCCCACCAGTGTGAAATGTCATGCTGAAATCGAGGGGAGACTTGATAGAAGTACATCACATTATGAGGGGCATAAGTAGGCTAGATTCTTGATTAGTTTGGGTGTCGGGGGTTTTGGGGTTAAGGGAAGAGAACGGGGTTGAGAAGGAAAGATGGTTGAATGGTAGAGGAAACTTGATGGGCCGAATGGCCACGGTCTGCTCCTATAACTTATGAACAGTCAGAACCTTTTATGCAAGGTGGAAATGTCAAATATTGGAATTTAATATTCTATAAGATGAGCCGGGTAAAGCTTACAAGGACACATGCAGAGCAAGATGGGCGTTTAATGCCTGAAATGCACTGCCAGGGTGGTTGATGCAGATACGAAAGTGGGCTTCACATGAATATGCAGGGAATGGAGGGATATAGATCAGGTGCAGGCAGAGGAGGTCATGTATATCACGGACATTGTGGGCCGAAGGGCCTGTTCTGTGCTGTACCTTCCTGTGTTCTGCATCCTTGCCGTCATTCCCAGATATCATTTGCAGTATATTTTAGCGGATTAGTTATTCCATCGGTTATGTGGGAACGTTTCTGCCTTACCTTGCACCTATTGAGCAGCTCGCGATTTTTTATATTATTACTTTGCCTTCTCATCAGGGAGAGGATTAGGTCCAACCACCAATCTTAAGGTTTATTTAATAGCGAGGAGGGAAGCGAAATCCTTTAGTTGTTCCATCTAGCTCAAACCCACAATTCCCGCCCAGTGCTCTGCTTTCCATTCAGTTTTTGTAGTGCAGCTATATTATTTAGTGTCTATATTTAAACCTTTTGTTTAAAACGGTCCCTACTCCAGTTCAGGACCCATATGGCTCCTATTTCACCTGTGAAATGTTTTGGAATAAGGTGTTAGTTTATAATTTAGTTTTGTGAACCAGGCAAAAACAGGCCCTTCGGCCAACCAACAATCACCCCATACACACTAGTTCCATCCCAACACACTAGGGACAATTTACAGAAGCCAATCATGATGGTACAAGAAAGAATTTAATTGTTCTGTTTTTGGAACATGTGACAATTAAACACTAGTCAAGGTTGCTTTGCCCAGTAGGATTAGGTTGGTTCAGGAACCTGATCATTTTTAGGTTTGAGATACAGCGCAAAAACAGGCCTTTCAGCCACTAGGTCCAGGCCGATCAGCAACTACCCATAAACACTGGTTCTACCCTACACACCTAAAGACAATTTACAGAAGCCAATTAACCTACAAACCCGCACATCTTTGGAATGAGGGAAGAAACTGGAGCATCAGGAGAAAACACATATGGTCACAGGGAGAACGTGCAAACTCTGTACAGTCAGCAGGTTGGAACCCAGGTCTCTGGCACTGCAAGGCAGCAACTCTACCAGTCGCGTCACTATGCTGCCCCACTTTTATGTTATGTAAAAACCTCCTTATGTAATCATAACATCATTCTAAACAGGTTTTCAATCCCCAAGGGAATGAAACCAAATATATTCTTACTGCAGTGACATGGTTCCTAGAACTCTTTCTGAAAACAGAAGGGTTGATTAATTGTTCCAGTTAAGTTATTTACCTAGATTTCTTGGGACATTTCCTCTACATGTTGATAATCCGGAGTGTCTACTGGTATCAGGCTTGACCCTGTGTGAGGCCCACATTCCCACGTCGGTGGGCTTAAACTTGACCAGTTGATCATTCATAGCACCTCATATTCCATTTTGGCAGCTTACAACCCAGTGGTATGAATATTGATTTCTCTACTTTCAACTAACCCTCGCATTCCCTCCCTCCCTCCTGCCAGTTCCACTGTTCGCATTCATACATCCCATCGTTATAACCTCTTCCATAGCCAACAATAGACCATTGTGGGCTCCACCTTTCCGTGGTCATTGGTGCCAGCTTTGATTTATTCCGAACCTTTTACTAGTTTCCCTTTCACCTGACTCCGTCTGAAGAAGGGCTTCAACACAAATTATCACCTATTCCTTTTCTCCAGAGATGCTGCCTGACCCGCATTTTCTGTCTATCTCTATAAATTAACTTTGTTAGAGCATTCAGTGACGTAACAAATCTCGAAGAAAGTAGAGGCACTGATATCTTCTTCCTGATATATATCTACACAAGCCCGTGATTGTATCTAAAAGCCAGAACTTCAAATGTCGCAAACAAGTAATGATGTTTTCATTGACCTGCATTATTCCGTGCTAACAATGGCCTTCAACAATGCAACATAATGGCTCCACTGGAAAGACATTTCCCTGAGAATGTCCACATATTATTTGTAGCCTTTTAATTGAAGACAAGGCTTGCCTCAGACGTTCTGCATCTACAGCCTCTGTCGTATCCCAGCGCCTTAATGAAGGAAGCTAAATTGCAAGGTTTGAACACTACCTACAGCACTGATGCATCGTCGTGTCAATGCATTTTATAACAGATAAACAGAGAGACCGTCTATTGAATTGAACTACTCAAGTCAAAACAACTTACATCAAGTGTCAAAAAATAAATTGAGCAACCAAAATATTGTTGATTTACATGCATTGAATGTACATTTATTGAAGGTACACACAAATTGCTGGAGTAACTCAGCGGGGCAGGCAGCCTCTCTGGAGAGAAGGAATGGGTGACATTTTGGGTCGAGACCCTTCTTCAGTCTGGTTTATTGAAACATTCCTTTGTGCAGGGAGGCAACTCTTAAGTGTTTGTGTTATGTCACAGGCCTTAGAGTCCGGTTATTATATCAGCAATGTTGGCAATGCTGCCATTGCCATTGCCCTGGGTGTCCAGATCTATGTTATATCATGCAAGTTCTTTTGTCTTCAAGAGGTTTAGTTGCAAAGCCTTTTTTCTCCCCACATTCCCTTCCGCATTCCCCGACTTTCTACACTGGGGGCAGTTTACAGAGCCCAGCCGACCAACAGACCCAACTGTTATACGCACAAAATGCTGGAGTAACTCAGCGGGACAGGCAGCATCTTTGGGTAGATGGAATGGGTGACGATTCGGGTCGAGACCCTTCTTCAGTCTGAAGACCCATCTATTTCTCGGACGTGGGAGGAAACGGGAGCTTTCTTGGGAAATCCATGCAGTCACATGGAGAACACAACAGGCAGCACTGGAGGTGAGGATTGAACCTGGATCACTGGATTTGTGAGCTGGCAGCTCAACCAGCTGCACCACTAATGCTGTTGACCGACGGGGAGGGCATCCAATGCAGTAACGAGGCACGTAGAAGGTTGGAAGTCAGTGTGGGAGTCAAAGAAAGGACGTTTTGTCGGCAGGAGAGGGATGTCGGTTTGTGGGTCAAGGGCGATGGAGGAGGCCCTGCACCAGCCTGGGGTTTACCTGGATCGGGAGCCACTAATGTACATCGAGCAGGTGGACCGGACAGTTTGCAAACGGCTGCTCGTGCACGTGCGAGCTGTGCAAAAAGAATTTTACTGCAGTCATACGTGACAATAAAGCACCCCTGAAACATTAACGTTTGTCTCGGCGTGGAAAATAAATAATGCTGTAAGTATCTAGACTGACACCAGGCCCAATCCATCTGAAGCAATGAGCGGAAAGTGGTCAATATTCGATGTTATAGAATCATACAGCATGGAAACAGGCCCTTCAGCCCAACTTACCCACTCAGAACAACATGTCCTATCTACTACACTAGTCCCACCTGCCTATGTTTGCCCCCTATCCTTCTATACCTATCCTTTCCATTTACCTGTCTAACTGTTTCTTAAGCGTTGCAATAATCCCTGCCTCAACTACCTCCTCTGGCAGCTCGTTCCATACACCCACCACCTTTTGCGTGAAAATGTTACCCCTCAAAATCAAATTAAATCTTTGCTCCTTCACTTTAAAGCCATGTCGTCTGGTTCTCAAATCCCCACCTCTGGGTAAGAGACTCTGTGCGTCTACCTGACATATTCCTCTCATGATTTTATACACATCTACAACATCACCCATCATTCTCCTGCCCTCCAAGGAATAGAGTCCCAGTCTTCGCAACCTCTCCCGGTAGCTCAGACCCTCGAGTCCAGGTAACATTCTCATAACTCTGCACCCTTTCCTACTTAACAACATCTTTGCTATAACATGGTGCTCAGAACCGAACACAATACTCTAAATATGGCCTCACCAATGTATTATACAACTGCAACATGACCTCCCAACTTCTCTATTCAATACTGCGACTGATGAAGGCCAATGTGCCAACCTTATCTATCTGTGACTCCATCTTCAAGGAACCATGCACCTGCACTCCTAGATCTCTCTGCTCTACCACACTCCCCAGAGCCCCACCATTCACTGGGTAGGTCCTGCCCAGGTTAGACTTTCCAAAACGCAACACCTCACATTTCTCTATACTAAATTCCATCAACCATTCCTACCGATCAAGATCCTGCTGCAATTTGTGACAGCCATCTTCACTATCTGCAAAGCCATGCTATTTTGTATCATCTGTCCTCTATATCAGATAGCAGTTTGTAAAAGGATAAACTATGAGCACGCTTATTGGTTGTGCCGTTTCATTCTAACGTTTCATTTTTGGCTTGGTGTTGAGGTTTAAGTGTGCCGCCCCCAGAGAATCAAGTACATCAAGACCTTTGTTCTATTTTAATTATCAACCCTTGGGTTGAACAATTTTCCATGCCAGTGCTGAGAACAGCAATCAGAAACCGTCGCAGACAGCACCCACAAACCAAAGAGATAAGTAGCTGACTGGCATGGAGAGAGATGAGAATTACTTGGCGTGCACGGAAACCGCACACTGCCTTTTCAAGGTTGAGTGGCAAAGGAAGTAAATAGCTCTTAAAAATGCCAAGCCGTCTGTTTTGCTTCTTAAGTTATGGCCACAAGAAGAAACAGTTTCTGCAGCCGCACACATCTACGGCACCTCTCTCGCTGCAAGCACACAATGACTTCTATTTCTTTGTACTTTTTCTTGAAAGCTGTTGAAGTTGTAACAAGGGACAGTAGTGACTATACAGCTCAGTTTAAAACAAAGTGACACTAAATGTCTGGAGTAACTTAGCGGGTCAGGCAGCACCTCTGGAGGATGTGGACAGGAGATGTTTTGGGTCGGGCCCCTTCTTCAGAGATGCTGCCTGACCCACTCAGTTAACCCCAGTGTTGCACATCTTTCCTTGTCAACCAGCATCTGCAGTTCACTCTTCAGAAGGTCCGAAGGAGGGCTCTGTGTCAATGTCTCCTATCCCTTTTTCTCCAGAGTTGCGGCCCGACCTGCTGAGTTACTCAGAACAAAAATGAAAAGGAAGTAAACAAAATAGGCTCAACAATGAGAAAAACCAGCCCGGCCGCGCTGACGGCAAAAATCATCAACTAGGCAAATGTCAACTCAAGATAGACACAAAAAGCTGGAGTAACTCTGTGGGTCAGACAAGGTCTCTGGAGAAAATGAATAGGTGACATTTCGAGTAGAGACCCTTCTTCAATTTCAGTTTAATTTATTGTCACGTGTACCGATATACAGTGAAAAGCTTTTGTTGTGTACTAACCAGTCAGCAGAAAGACGATACATGGTTACAATCATTAGACAATAGGTGCAGGAGTAGGCCATTCGGCACTTCGATCCAGCACCGCCATTCAGTGATCATGGCTGGTCATCCACAACCAGTACCCCATTCCTGCATATCCCTTGACTCCGCTATCTTTCAGAGCTCTCTCTAATGGGCCTGTCCCACTGTACGAGTTCATTCAAGAGTTCTCCCGAGTTTGCCTTGATTCAAACTTGGAGATTTACGGTAATGGCCGCTCGTAGGTACTCTGGGCTCTCGTGGACGTTTTTCAACATGCTGCAAAATCTTCACGAATCTTCCCGAGCTTGCCGAGTTTCCCCGAGTACCTGCCGTTAGCGTTACGTGTCGCTAAGAGACATCCCGAGCTCCGGCGTACCCGCTACCTACATTCTCCGTGCTTCCACGAGTTGGATTTTTTTTAAATCTCAGGAGAGCTCTTGAATGAACTTGTACAGTGGGACAGCCCCATAACTCGCTCTTGAAAGCATCCAGAGAATTGGTCTCCACTACCTTCGGAGGCAGAGAATTCCACAGATTCACAACTCCCAGCGTCCATTTGCAGTGTAAAGTCTTCAGTCTTAAGACGTCACTCAATATGTGTTTGGATGAAGAAGATGGATGTTAGGGTTTGACAAATCAGGGAGATGCTAAACTTGAACAGATATGACAATGTGGAAGCACGCTTTTATCCTGCAGTCCATTGGAAAAAAACTTTAGCAGAAGGATTAATGTTGGCCAATAATGATGAGCTGCGCAGTTTGCATTGTGCACACTAGGTGGCGGTAAATACCAATTCTCCATATGTGGAAAACGACCGTAATGATAGACGATGCAAGAGCAGCAACACGTGAAGAAGGGTCTCGACCCGAAACGTCACCTGTCCACGTCCTCCAGAGATGCTGTCTGACTGCGCTGAGTTACTCCAGTGCTTTGTGTCTGCTCTCACTTCGCCTCAGCCTCCACACTTAGAAGAACATTACACAAGCAACAGATTACTTTTTCTTTCAACAAATGAAAACTCAAGGCTGCTCTGAGGGGGAGGGTGGGGAGGCAAAAGGGCCCATTGTGAAGCAACATTTTATCAGGACCAGCAACAGTAAATATACCATTAATCACACATCCATAGACGCCAGCAAGGGAAATGTTTAAACTGGGCCTCTAATATACCAGTTAAAATACCTGTAGCTCCTGAATCACACCACCCAATGTTGCAATGAAGTAGAATGCAAGGACAATAAAAATAACGACATTGTAACAGAATATCAGGGGAAATAGTCAAAAATGTCTAGAACGCATTGGCCTTTCAAAGGTTAAGTAAAACTTGTCCTATTGCATTACATAACTGTAAGCAAATCGGAAAAGAACAAAAGAGGTTCAGTAGTCAAGAAACTGGTCTTTCTGTGCCATCCATCTTTAAACGGTGGTTATATTGGGCCAAGATTCGACCGGTAAGGTGATTTGTCATCAAGTTTGGAAATTTCACACTTGCACGCACGTTGTGGACATATTCTCTGCAATGTAAAACGAACTTGCTTTTATTTCATTCTAACTTTTCACAGTGGCACAGCTTTAGAGTTGCTGCCATAAGGGGCTGTCCCACTGTGGCGACCTAATCTGCGAGTTTAGAAGAGTTTGCCCTCGACTCAAACTCGCAGCATGGTCGACACGTGGCCCTATGAGGTCGCTGGAACTCTCCTTCATGCTCGAGGGAAGTTCCCGAACACTCCTGGCCTCAGCTAGATCGTGGAAATTTTTTCAGCATGTTGAAAAGTTTTCCGTGAGTAAAATTTGGACGGCATGATTCTTTTTAACTCGTAGTGGAGTGGGGTCACTATGTAGTTACAGGCAGTGGACTGTCCGTGGACCATAGGCGGACTGGGCATTTTAATAGGCTCATTAGAGTGTTTAGGAACAAGGAAAACCGACCGGTAGGTTAAATGCCCGCTAAACTTTATTATACTTCTTAAAAGTGTCTCCACTCCATCTCCCCCCACTCTCTTTAAAGGACTTATCGTACACTGTGCTGCCGTCTTCGACCTTCCTCTTCATGTTGGCTCTGAATTTCAGACAGCTCTCCCCCGCTTTCCCTGGCTGTGTGTGTGTGCGTGCGCACGCGTGTATGGTCGATCCAGCCAGCTCGCGGTTTCAACGCTGACGGTCGATCCAGCTCCAGGTTTTCCAGGCGAGTGCCCTCTTCTTAACTCGCGGATTAGGTCGTCGCAGTGGGACATCCCCTTTACAGCACCAGATGCCCCGGCTCGGTCCTGGCCTCGGGTGCTGTCTGCACGGAGTTTATATGTTCTCCTTGTGACCATGTGGGTTTTCTTCGCATGCTCCAGTTTCCTCCCACATTCCAAACACGTGCAGGTTTGTAAGTGAGTTGGCCTCTGTAAATTGTCCCTTGTGTGCAGGATAGAGCTAGTATATGGGTGATCGATTATCGTTGTGGACTCAGTGGGCCGAAGGGCCTGTTTCACTGCCACATCTCTAAACTGAACAAAAATGGAATTCTGCTAGCTGAACTTTATAGTCATCGAGTCACAGGACGGAAACAGGCCTTTTGGCCCAACGCCCAACCTGACCACGATTCCTCATCTACATTAATCCCACCTGGTTTACCAAACTGTTAACTCTACTGCCAATCAGTGCAATATTAGCGAAAGGCCACGTTTTTGTTCCGTAACCCAAGGTGAGTGAAGTAGATGCCATTGGAATAGACTTCCTCTAGACAACAGTAAATTCAGTAAATAGTCTGAAGAAGGGTTTCGACCCAAAACTTTGCCTATTTCCTTCGCTCCATAGATGCTGCCTCACTCGCTGAGTTTCTCCAGCATTTTTGTCTACAGTAAATTCACTAAACTCTTCAGGTAGATGAGTTTGCGTGGAGTGATTTATTTTAGAGAGAGATTCTTCTTCAGGCATCACACTTTTAACTAGGGCTACAGCATGGAAACCGGCCTTCGGCCCACACCAACCAGCGAGCACCGGTTCACACCAGTTCTAATGTTATCTCACTCCTACAAACGATGGCCAATTTACAGAGGCCAATTAACCTATTAACGTGCACATCTTTGGGATGTGGGATGAAACCAGAGAACCCAGAGGAAAACCACGCGGTCAAAGTAAGAACGTGCCAAATCCACATAAACAGCACTCGAGGTCGGGATTGAACTCGTGTCCTTTGGCACGGAGGCAGCCGTTCTATCAACTGCACCACTGTGCTGCATTTATCTTTTACTTGCCATTTTCCACAGTTATTTGCACTTTCCAGTAAATTAAAGCAAAGTTATTTATGGTAAAGAAGAACATGCACCTCAAAATTGCATCTCACATTCTTATTCTTTTTTGGAAGGTGGGTTAAAATAGGTTGGTGGAGGGGGGGGGGGGGGGGGGGGGAGATTCTGAAAACAGTTTGCTGAAATACTTGAAGAAAACACAAAGTGCTGGAGTAACTCAGCAGGTCAGGCAGCATCAGTGGAGGAAATGGATAGGCAACGTTTCGGGTTGGGATCTTTTCGCTCGTCAAAGATGAACAGCCAGTGTGATGTATAATACTCCATTGTACTCTGCAATCCACAAGATTCACAGATTTATGTAACACTTGTACTGGGTGCAAGTGAATCAGTATCCTGTTGCAACATCTGCCACTGGTGGCATTTGAAAGTTACGACAGATTATGGAGTATTATCACAACAGATCTTGGTGTGCGCGGTTTGAATGGGCCGATTAATGGCAAATTACATTTTAGTTAGATAATGCAGTGTTGTAGTGTTGTGGGCGGTATGAGCATTACATCTAACTACAGAGGATAGGCTGAAATATTGTGAATAAAGGCACAGTGGAGCAATGGTAGAGCTGTTGCCTTGCAGTGCCAGAGACCCAGGTTCGATCCTGACTACAGGTGCTGTCTGTACGGAGTTTGCAAGGTCTCGCTGCGACTGCATGGGTTTCCTCCCACATTCATACAGATTTGTAGGCTAATTGGCTTCCGTAAAGATTGTAAATTGTCCCTAGTGTGTAGGATAGTGTTAGTGTACGGGGATCGCTGGTTGGCGATGACTCGGTGGGCCGAAAGATGTGTTTGCCAGCTGTATCTCTAAACTCAAGGAAACAAGTCTCTGTGTCATAATGCATAACACTGAGGGTCACACCCTGTTATGCAGTAGCTAAAGAAAATAAAGTTTGGTCTGTACTTGTACACAAAAAAAACCTTTAAAAGAACAAGATAGAAATTTGGCCAGTAGGTAGAGCAAAATAGGATGACACTATTATACAATCTGTTGTACAGTTAAGCAGCATACATACATGCTGCTAAATAATTCAGCAATAAAGCCCATTTACACCATTGCCCACAGTATTTACTGATCCACTGCCT
The DNA here is from genome assembly GCA_963514005.1 of Raja brachyura. The sequence continues at coordinate 33,092,824 of OY740810.1, forward strand.
ATATTTTGGGTCCCTGCACATGGTTAATGATTAGAGCCAGGATGTTCAAGCACTAAAAAACTATGAAATAGGCAGGCAAAAAGGTATAATAAAATTATAAAAGGCACGAAAAAGGCATTTATTGACAAAGGCGGTCTTTATTTCCATCACCAAAATATGGCTAAAAATGATATAAAGATATACTACATTAAATGACCAAAGTTGCCCGGTTGCACATAATTACTAGCATCTTGTTCAAATTATCTGGTGTTAAACTATGCCATCTGTCAGACAGAATATGCTTCACTTGTGAAAAACTTCTTTCTACCTCAGCCGAGGTCACTGGTGCATGCCCGAAACAAGCTACAGACTCTAGATTCATGTCGATATCTTGTGCATTACAACTACCTTTGAGAACTTTCGCTTTGTTTTCTATGTCTTCAAGATATTAGTTAGCTAAAATCACTCACATTTTCCTTGAGAGGTGACAAGCTTGGGTAGTCCCAGTGGTATCAACATTGACTTCTCTAATTTTAGATAGCCTAATCTAATCTCACTCCTCCCCAGCTCTCCTAGTCTGAAGGGTTTCGACCCAAAACGCTGCCTATTTCCTTTGCTCCATAGATGTTGCCTCACCCACTGAGTTTCTCCAGCATTTTTGTCTACCTCCTTCTAGTCCTACTGTCTCCGCCTCGTCTTTTCTTTTCCCCGCCGCCCTTCCCCTCCCCCCCCCCCCCCACCCCATAAGTCTGAAGAAGGGTTAACTAGCTTCTGCAGTTCTTTCTTAAATACATCTTGGAGAAGACTGAACCAGCGGGCAGCGGCACGAGCGAATGAATGACCGACGGTGAACGTCTCCGGTTTCGCCCTGGTGGTGGAACGTTTCTTGGCAGTCATACTATGTTAACACGTTAATAATAACATTAATATTAATATGTTTACATAGAAAACATCATTGTAATCACGGTACAACTAGAGAAAATAGCAAAACGGCAAAAAAAAAGATGATTTAGGCACTCGATCCTGAAAAAAGCATTACCTGGTGAAATGAACAAAAAAGGCATGAAAAGGCACATGGCATTTATGGCAAAATCCTGGCTCTATTAATGATTGTAAGGTTTTGGGATTGTTCACAGGGCCTTGGCTTTCATGTCCAGTTCTAAACATAGATTATAACAGATTGGCCTTTTGCATTCGAGCAACATTACAAACTTTTTCATTTGACAGGTTTAGTTTGGAGATGCAACATGGAAACAGGCCCTTCTGCCCACCGAGTCCACGATGACCATCGATCACCCACTCACAGTAGTTTGATGCCATCTCATTTTCTCATCCACTCCTTACACGAGGGACAATTTACAGAGGCCAATTGACTTACAGGTACACTAGCTCTATGTTGTCCACTTCCGCTCCCAACACACTAGGGGCAATTTAGAGAAGCCAATTAGTCTATAAACCTGCACGTCTTAGGGATGTTGGAGGAAACCAGATCTGGAAGAAACAAACAGTCAGAGGGAGAACGTGCAAACTCCACAAAGATTTTTTTTATTGTAGTCCCACTGCCCAGGAGACTTGCACCTGGAGACCAGTGGGGATGACAGTGAGATAATACGGTTGGTGCAGGTGGATTGAGCAAGCTGACCTTACACTGGCCGGACTTTCACTAGGGGCAAGAGTTGGCTTCAGTGGGTTTGCATGATTTAATGGAAAACGTTTGCTGGTCATCTAGAGATGGCGAAAACAAGGAACTGCAGGTGCTGGTTTACAAAACAAGACACCAAGTGCTGGAGTAACTCAGCGGGTCAGGCAGCATCTCAGGAGAACATGGATAGGCGACACTGAGGGTCAGTACACTCCTTCAGCCTGATCATGGGGTGGCGGCAGAGAGAAGAAAGCTGAAAGAGTGGAAAAGGACAAAGCATGGCAGGCAATAGGCCAACACTGGCGAGGAGGATGATTTGAAAGGGAAATAGTCGGATAAAGGCCAGAAATGAAAAGATAGGTGTGAGACAAAAGGATTGAAGAGTTGCAACCTGTAAAGCTAGAGGAAAGGATGTAGGTGGAAGGGAAGAGATAGGTGTGAGCCTAGGTTGGGCCCTGGGGAGATGGGATAGGCATGGGAGGTTTATACAGGGTAGAAGCGAGAGGCTTAGAGAGTTACCTAAAATTAGAGAATTCAATGTTCTTCTAGAGATGTTCAACTAGCCCCAGGTTTAGCTTCATTATTATCATGTGTACCGAGGTACAGTGAATAACTTTGTTTTGCATGCTATCCAATATAGTACTATAAATGGTACAATCAGGTCAAACTCAAGTACAATAGGCAGAGCAAAGGGGAAGAAAGTTCAGAGGGTGAATGGACACACCAGAAATATCCAGCATAGCAGCCAGCTGACAAAAGTTATGAAGTCGGATCTCAACCAGAAACATCACCTATCCCTTTTCTCCAGAGATGCTGACTGACCCGTTAAGAGTGACTCCAGCTTTTTGTCTATCTTAAGTTATTGGTAATCCAGCCTTAATGGATATCTTTATGAATACCACGTTGGTTCTTGCCACCCAAAACAAACCAAATAAATGAGAGATTTTAAAGCAGTACTTGGATAAACAACGTTTGGAAAATTATTTGGGCAGAATCTGATTTTAATCATTTTAAATGTGACCGCTATGCTCTCGGAAAGTTAGGATGCGTTCTAATTAAAGTAGTGAAATTCTGAGGAGAAAGATTCCTACTTATTTGCACCGCTGGTGGACCTGGTGCCTCAGACAGACAATAGGCTTCTACTCCAACCAAGAGTGCTGTCTGTGTGGAGTTTGCATGTCCTCCCTGTGGGTTTCCTCCGGGTGCTTCGGTTTCCTCCCGCATCCCGAAGGTTAATTGGCCTCTGTATATTGCCCTGAGCGTGTAGGGAGTGGATGAGAAAGTGGAATAACATGGAACTAGTGCGAACAGGTGATAGATGGTCAGCGTAGACTTGGTGGCCCAAAGGGCCTGTTTTCATCCTGTAAGGAGTGTAAAATACATTTTACAATCTTGAAAGATGTTTCATCCAAAGATATATTTGACAAACGTGGTTTAATAGAGGAGTTTTGTTAGTTATTAAAGTGTACTTGAATCTTCAGAGGTAGGATTCTGTAAAGATATAATGAACAACTGTGTGGATAAGATTGTTGGCACTGAATTTACATTTTTCTATTCCAAAGATACTTCCACCTGCGTGTTATGGAAAATTTTACATTATGTTAGCTATAAAAAATTGCCAATTGAGTAAATGCATTGTATCGATTCATAAATTGAAAGAATCTTTGCTTAATCTTTTTTATATGACAGATTAATAGGCTTCAAAGGATAATACATGTGGAATTAAAATTAGTTTAACTTTGTAACACATATGAAGATGATAAAATCCCTCAGAGATTTTTCAAAACAAATATTTTCTCATTAATGTGTAGAAAGGAACTGCAAATGTTGGTTTAAAATCGAAGATAGACATAAAAACGCAGCAGGTCAGCCATCTCTGGAGAAAGGGAATAGATGACATTTCGGATAGACCATGTAAGAAAGAACTGCAGATGCTGGTTTAAATCGCAGGTACACGCTGGATGCTGGAGTAACTCAGCGGGTGAGGCAGCATCTCTGGAGAGAAGGAATGGGCGATGTTTCGGATCAAGACTCTTCTGCAGACTGATGTCAGGGGAAAGGGCGGGACAAAGATAGAATGTAGTCAGAGACAGTAAGTAGTGGAAGAAATAGGATGGGGAAGAGGTTGGAGAGAGAGGAAAAGCAAGGGCTTTTTGAAGTTAGAGAAGTCAATGTTCATATCGCTGGGGGTGTAAACTCACCAAGCAAGATATGAGGTGCTGACAATGGAGGAGGCTCAGGACAGAAAGGTCAGATTGGGAATGGGAGGGGGAGTTGAAGTGCTGAGTCACTGGGAGATCAGGTAGGTTAAGACGGACCAAGGGGAGGATAGACCCGTCTTAAGACTGCGAGTCAGGGGAAAGGGAAATTAAAATGAGAGATATAGACAGTGATATAGAGAGATATAGAACAAACAAATTAAAGATATGCAAAAAAGTAACGATGATAAAGGAAACAGGCCATCGTTAGCTGTGGGCTAGGTGAAAACGATTTACAGACGACTTTGTAGTACAACAACTTGGATGGGGGATATGTTATTGTTAATGTGTACTAATATAATACTCAAACAATAATTCCAGGATTGGCGAAAGAAACATAGTGGTCTAATGTTGAAACATGTAGCTTGAAAACAGAATAAGAAATCACCACATTAAAAACTCTAAGCATTGCTGGTGATCCGATTGAGGAAAACCAAATAAAACATTACATGCATTCACTGGCACGATGCATGTAGTTTTAGCTTGGTTCAAATTGCACTTGGTCACCAATTAAGCATCGATTAAAAATTGAGCAAAGTTTTCAAGGGCTGAATGAAATAGAACACTTTTATTGAGTTCATCCCTCTGGAAAGATGTTATATCCTTTGGAAAAAAAACATTCCTTTGTTTGTCAAAGTATATATATTTTGATAAAACTCTGGTAGAAATTGATAACTGATACTTTAGTCTGCCTGAATAATGATGGAGAACGGACCTATCATTTGGCCAGAAGGTTCTGTGCCGAAAGAGGTGACACTCATTTTATATTTTTTAAAAATTGGGGCTGCATATAAGGATTCAGATTAAAGTGTCATGAGGAGTTTTGTTGTGCTCTGCAGATTTCTAAAGATATCTTTCAGGTGGTACTGTATTAATCGCTTCCCCATCAGGCATTACAAATATATGGTCTGCATCATTCTGAGATCTTCCCCAGGCTTATGTCCAAGTTCTCCAGGGACAGTGCCTGATCTGATGAGTTACTCCAGCACTGTGTGCCTTTTATTTTAAATGTAACCTGGTATCTGCACTTCCTTCGGTCTGAAACCTTTAATCACCTTGTATTATATACATAATTGGGCCAAAAGTGAGTGAGCTAATTTGGAAAAAAGACAGGATTTCACTTTATAACAAGCTTCACATGGGAACAAACATCATGCCTATTATAATATTTTTGCAAAGTCTATTAGGAATGACAACATTCTTTTATTCTTTTCATTGCATTAGGCAAAAATAACAATCAGAATCAAAGCCTCGGGTTCAAAGAATGATTAAAACATACTTGGTTCTGGTCAGATAAAGCTCCAAGCCAAACCTCATTCAGTAGAAAGGGCAAACTGGCAAGACTACGCAAGACTGTTTTTCTATTGAGGGAGCTCTTACGAGCATCTTTACAACAACAAGCTGCATTTTCACAGCTCCAGCTTCTATTTAACAGTTAGTGAATGCAACAGAAGCCAACTCCTTATCCAAGTCACATATAAAAAGTGGAAATAACAAATGGGAGAACAGAACTCCCCAGGAGAGATCTTGAATAATTACTGTATATGTTAAAAGTCTAACCATCGGATTTCTCACTTGTCAACAATCAATTAAAAATCATTCAAATTGTTCAGAGAAATTTACATTAATTCGTAATTTGTTGGATTTCCTTAAGAAAAAATTATCGAAGATAAATGAACAATAAAGTCCCAGAGTGTGAATGCCAGCACACTATACTTACAGCATTTTGAAAGGGAACATTTTTTTAATTCAAATGCTGTCAGATTCAGTATCCGAAAACTAAATTAGCCTTTGTCGGATGATAGAAACTGAATGAAATTATTCAGGCTGTTAAAAGAACAAAAATGCTAAAAATGGAAATATGCAGCACACCATCACAATGGAATCTATCTAATGATAAATATCCCTGCACTAATTTTACACGTACTACATTAACCTTGGCGGGGCTCTAACTGTATAGTTATATAACAGCAGAAAGGAACACTCCATTTTCCTTTTAGCCAACTATTACTTCACCTTCGTAGAACACCTGCCAACTCTAATGCAAGGCATTGACCCTTTTCCCCTCAAATCCATTGGTTTTGTCAGCTATCCATCATCTACTCGACAATAGAGCAAAACTGAAGAGCAAATCATAGATGGGGTGAATGCAGAGAATATTTTACCCAGTGTACAGGAATCAAGAACCAGAGGATATAGGTTTAAGGTGGGGGGGGGGGGGGGGGGGGAGGGGGGGCGGGATTTAATAGGAACCCGAGGGGCAACTTTTTCACTCAGTGTGTGGTAGGCACGGAACGAGCTGCCAGAGGAGGTGGTTGAGGCAGGAACTATAACAGCATTTAAAAGACACTTAGGACAGGTACACAGACAGGAAAGATTTAGAGAATAGGCAGACATTTTGGTCGGTGTGGACGAGTTGAGCCGCAGGGCTTGTTTCCATGCTGTATGATTAGACCTTTAGGGTCAAAGACGCATGCAGAACAGAAACAGGCCCTTCGGCCCTTTTAGTCCAAAGAACCCAGGGGGCACCTTTGTCAGTCAGAGGGTGGTGGGTATGTGAAATAAAACGCGTGAGGTGGTGGTTGAGGCAGGTACTATAACAGCATTTAAAAGACATTCGGACACGTACATGGATGGGAAAGGTTTTGAGGGATAAGGGTCAAAGCAGGCAGGAGGGACTAGGGTCAGCATGGACAAGTTGGGACGAAGGGCCTGTTTCTGTGCTGTACGACTCCATTAACGGAGAGTATAAATTGGATGAGTGGGTCTTAGGTTTCAAGATGTTCTTGGGGATAAAGACATTGTTAATTTTAGTGGAAGATGCAAATACAAGGAGCAGAAAATGATTGTCAATGACAGTAAGAGCACTGACTTCGGAATAAACTGGCACGAACTTTGGTTTCTCTGCTCTCGGGTGTCTTTCAGGGTGTGACGCAAAGGGTCGTAATGATGCAAGGCTTACATATGGGGAGGAAGAGGTGGAAAGTCTTAGCGTGTTAAATAAGTTTAATAGGCCCATCTTTTCACTGAACATACCAAGGAACAAAACTGGACGCAATATAATAGTCCAACGGAAACTAAGAATCCTTTAAAATTTAGATGCCATTAAATTTTAAAAATCATAAACATGCCTACACATTCCTTATATATTTGTAACCACCATGAAATAGAAAATATTTTAGACATGCATTTTTTTCAGAGAAAAAGCATCTTCATCTATTTATTGTTCTGAATAAAAATGGAACATTTAAACTTCAGAATCATCTCAAGGTAATTTAATGCCTGTAATTCCGCAATTCCAGTCACAGTATACCTTCTGTAATATTTAGATTTTATTCACGCCAATCGCACAACAGATACAGTCGTCAACGCCAACAAGGCTTCATCCGCTTCCTCTTCAAAGGATCTACGGATCTTTCCACTAAATCAGCTACCATCCAGTATTCTGTCTATGTTGTGGTATAACAGGAAAAAAATCTGAATTATCACACCAACGGGCATTCATAACAGAGGGCTCCCAGCAACATGACATTGTTCTATCAATCGTCTATTCCTCCATTTTACACCCAAACTCAAAAGCTTAACATTTCACACCATATGACACAATTTTACTCCATTTTACATCCAAACTCTTTAAACTTCAAATTGTGCAATTTGACACAGAAACCTAAATTGTGTACAAGTTAGACAGTTCCTAAACGTATTTTTGAAAATGCACACATTTACTGCTGAATGTAACTAATGCGAGATTTTGTTGATAAAAGCACTTAGTTAAGGCAACCAAGTTAACAATTCCAGCTTCAAGGCTACTGTCACACTTGCTGATTTTTAAATAAAAATCCAGTTTTAATGTTTTTAAATTGAAACAGCTACATTCAGCTGCAGCAATAAAACTGAGCCAATCTTATGCCCAATCACTCAGTATACATAACTCAAATATATCTTGGAATACTTTCTTTCCCTAAAAGTGGACAAAGGTGAGGAGATGGACTGTCAGGATAATTCCTTACTTGGTGACTTTTCTTGCTGGGCTTTAAAAATAATAATAATTTAAATGCCAAGGACAATGCCCCTTGCAGAACGACATGTTCAGTGCAATTCATAATAAATAATTGGGCACATCTGGAGTACAAACTGCTTGAACTTTGATCCCATTTACACAGAGGGGCAGCCCGCTTTATTTTGCACCTTACGATGGGTGCATTGGACACAGTGCATGTTGCCCCCGTTTGTCCTGATGCTACAATGTTGTTCAGTGCACACATGGGCTGAGATGCACAGAAGCACTCGGCCGCCCCCGCATCTCCTCCTCCGGATTTATCCCTTCTGACAGATCTAGGTCACTGGGACGCTCCGACAGTCTGGCACTGCCGGCCGAGTACACCGCAATCAACGCTTTAAATAAGAGTTCCTGCAGTTTGTAAATGTTGCAAACAAAAAGTTGCAGGGCGCAGATTATTAAACTCCAACTTTGCACGGTCCACCCCTCCTCCCCGCTTGGGCTGAGAGCTTAAACCCCGCGTTGACCCAATCCGTCAGCATGCAAGGGAACCCAAACAAAATGCAAGCGACGACAGCAACCCCCGATCTCTTTCCAGTGCAATGCGCAACATAGAATTATGAACATGGACACTAAACACACACAGCGGCTGTCGGGGAAGTGGCAAAATATGAGTTCGTAGCTTGCACCGGAGCCCGGAATAGCAAGAAGAAAACATTGCAAGTTTCAGACCCATGTGCAAAGCCAAACTAAAGTTAGGGAGTCTGTATTCATTAAAAAATAAATATATATCACAGACATTGCATTGGAAACGCTGCCCCTTTACTTGGGAGCATAAACTGCAGGAAATAACAGGTGCCAAAGCACGCAATTTAAAATAACAAAACATTGCATCCTTGCTTTTCCACGAGCGTCGACTTACCTCTCATGGTTGCAGCTTGCAAGGTGCTCTCATGTGCTGGGGTGGGGGGAGCTCGGTGCTCCGCGGCTGCACACAGTTGCGCGACTGCCCAGTGCTCGCGCTGCCTCCTGCATGGAATTCTAGCCCAGATTGTCAGCGGCAGGCAGCGCGCGGCATGTGCCGCCCTCATGTGACGCCCCGCCCCGCCCTCACAGCGCAGCGCCCCGCCCCCACGCAGCGCCCCGCCCTTGGCCCCGCCCCCCTCGATGCGGGCGCCCCGCCCCCTCGCCGGCGGCGCGCAGCCCTGGCCCCGCCCCCTCGCTGCGGGCGCTCAGCCCTGGCCCCGCCCCCTAGCGACCCTCGCCGCGGACGCCAACCATGGCCCCGCCCCCACGCTGCGCCCCTCTCTGGCCCCGCCCACTCACCCAGCGCCCCGCCTCGCCCAACCCTGGCCCCGCCCCTTCCCTCCCCGTGGGCGCGCATGCGCCGCTCTCCCTCGCTCCTGCACCGCTTGCTTGCGCTTCCGTGCAGACGGGAACTTTTGTTTTTGGGGAGGTTGAAAGTTGCAAACAATTTCTTCCTCAAAAAACTTGTTGCCATAGCTTTGGGATACAACAATGAGCAAAATTGTTACATGTGAAATATAGAGTTGTTTGTTTGCCGATATATGTACTTACCTATATATATGTATATGAAATATATTGTATGCCTATATATAGCAATTACAACATTTTGAGATTTAAAAAATCAAGTCTGCAATTTATCCCATCAGATCAAGCATAAAAAGAAGTTTAATTTGACACCTAATTCACTTTCATATCTTCAGTATTAAAAAAGTTATTGCAATCTTTATAGCATCTTGTTCCTTATTGCTTTTCCATTGACTTAACTCAAAAGCTGTGATCGAGGACAATCAAAAGCCCATAACATTCTTAAAAATTAAGAGAACTGAAATAAATTTTCAGTTATTATAGATTGAAGCATTCTGAAACAAATATGAAACAATCTTACTTGGGTGACCTGAAATTAAAGCATAAAATTAGTTAGTTACCTAATTGTAGCTAATTACAAAATCCAATTATTAGATCTAAACATCTATCCATTTCTTAAGAAAATGTTAACATTTTTAAATAGCGTAAGTGACAAAAATAACATTCACACAAGAATTCACAATATAACATGATTTTTAAATCTCATTGTCATGAATTTATAGGCCAAATGGAAGGAATTTAGTGATTAATTCCTGTAAATTAATGGCCATTTAAATCATCTTGCGAGTGGGATTTTGTGCAACGCGATCATTTGGAAAGTTGCGGTTTGCGGTGAATTTAACCCCATATCGGCAGGAAAAACACTGCCGGTTCGTATGGGGCCTAAATCACCTTTTCGCCGATGAAATTTGGATTAAAGTAATCCTAAGAAGCAAGTTTATATGTAAAATAAACGGCTTACCTTATGTTTTGTCCTGTACTGGAGATCCGTCCCGTTGTTGGCGTTGACGGCGTTAGAAGTTGATTTTTATTTTACTGATGATGTTGCTGTGATGTGCTGTGGAAATTTCAGCTGTTTGCCCAGATCGATGTGCAGCTGCCAGTCAGTGGCTGTGTAGAGGAGGCCCGTCCTTGTTTTTGGTTGTGGTCGGGGCTTCTCTCCAGCTTGGACAAAAGTGATTGATTTCATTGGGGCGTGGTGGTGTTTGCTGTTACCGATGGCAGTGGCTATGCTCTCAGCAACCACCTTGAGCACCTGGTCATGGCGCCACCGATAGCGACCTTCCCCAAGAGACTTTGGGCAGCTGCTGAGGAGATGTTCTAATGATCCTCTTCCAGAGCAAAGTGGGCAGGAAGGTGTCTCGCTCTTGCCCCAGACGTGGAGGTTTGCTGGACTTGGTAGGGCATCGTAGACAGCTTGGACAAGAAACCAGACGTGCTGGAAGTCTGCCTGCATGATGTTTGACCAGGTAATCCTGCGCTGCGGTATGCTCTCCCACCTTGTCCATGCTCCTTGTTGCCTGAGCCCCACCGTCCTGCTCACACGCTCTTCCTCCACACCTGCTCAGACCTCTTCCTGGATTACATGGTGTCTCTCCTTGCCCTAGGCCTTGCCAACCGGTGTCTTAGGGAAGTATCCCAAGCCCGCTCAGTTGCCATGACTCCCACCAATGCCTTTTGCCTTAGGTTTGACTCTGCCACTTCAACTGCTTTGTCCGCCCTCCATTTCCTCCCTGTTCTCACCTCGATGCCAGCTGATGACACCTTCTGGTCCCTGGACTCCCTGTACTGCAGTGCCTCTCTTGCTCGCGCCACCATAAACTCTTCCGTGAGGCCACTGAATGGGAGCTGCAAGGTGTTACTGGTGCAGCACAGTGCACAGTGCAGCACTGTTGAGGCTGCGGGGAAGGCCAAGCCACCTGCGGAGAATAGACGCTGATCTTCCTTTCGAGGGACTCAACTATGGTCAATGGAACAGCGTAAACCAGCAAAGGCCACAGGACTTGGGGCAGGATGGAATGCTGATAGATCCAGGCCTTGAATCTGCCAGGCAGACCTAACTTGTCGACTTTGGTGAGCCAGGCTTCAAGGTCTTTGATGGACTTTTGAATGGCGGCAGAGTCTTTCAGAGTTGCGTCAAAAACCTTCCCCAAGCTCTTGACAGGTTGCTCAGTGATGGAAGGAATGGCAGTTCCGAAGAGTAAGAAGTCGCCTTCCCATTCTTCAGCACCATGGACCTTGACTTTGTTGGCTTGAAACTCATCCTTGCCCAGGTGATAAGTTTCTCAAAACCTTGTAGGATCCACCTACTTCCTGGGACCGATGTTGTGGTGATGGTAAGGTTGTCCATAAAAGCTCTTATTGGGGGCTGTACACCAGACTTGGTTAGGGGGCCTCTGCACTCCATCTCAGCTGACTTGGCCACCATGTTCATGGCAAGAGCGAAAAGAATAACAGAAATGGTGCATCCCGTTATTAATCCTTTTCCAAGCCGATGCCAGTCTGATGTTTGTGACTGTATTGTATTTGTGTGCAAAGTTGTATGTAAAACTATACACACACGCATATATATATCAACTGTAAATTATATATCTATATAAAATATATATATGTGTGTGTACATATATAACTGTACACATCTATATTGTACATACATGTGCAGCGATATACAGTTTATATATAGTTTATATAGTTTACAGTTCATATATAATATGTGTTCCTGTATGTCTGTATAGAGTTATATATATACACTAGACTAAGTGGGACCCGTTGGGTCCCATGTTCACACGGGAGGGCTGGTCTCCCTACGCAATATTCCACCTCTCCACCAATTCCAATATTGGTGGCCAGTGGGGGGGCTTTCTGGAGTGCTGGTATGGGTTCTTGAGCTGGCAGCTCAGTCCCTCAAGCCTGGTGTGCTGGCAGCTCACTCATGGCTGGTGGGCTGGCAGTTGACTCATGGCTATTCCTTGAAATTCAAGCAGGGTGCAAGGCCACCAAATTCAAGTGCAGTTTCAAACCACTTCAAGCAGGGTGCAAGGCCAATGAATTCAAGTGCAGTTTAATACCACTTCAAGCAGGGTGCTAGGCCACCAAATTCAAATGCAGCTTCATACCATTTCATGCAGGGTGCAAGGCCACCACATTCAAATGCAGTTTCATACCATTTCAAGCAGGGTGAAACCACCATAAAACCACACAAAACACCAAACTCACAGTTCAGTAGACATTCAATGTGTTCAGTTTATTCACAGCTCAGTCGTGACCTCTCCCTCCCCCATCATGCAAGAGACAGAGCCACACCTACACTTCCGGGTTTTATAACCCCTGCCCCTCCCGCCGGAAAAGGTGTGGCCTTCATGACAGGGGAGATATTCTCAACATTTTTTAAACACTAATAACACTTTTATTTTTCATTGATAGGAAGAATCATCTGCACCTGCTGAGGGGAGGGGGACTGAGTAAGATGGCCAAAAATCACAGCGGTAAGTGGTAGCGTTTCATCTAAAATCAATATGCAGTGCAAATAGGAAGTTAGCCAAAGCACCCCAGCCACCATTTGCAGTAGTGTATTTTCACTTCAGATCCAAAGCACCCAAGCCACCATTTGCAGTAGTGTCTTTTCACTTCAAGCCAAAGCACACAAGCCACAATTTGCAGTAGTGTCTTTTCACTTCAAGCCAAACACCCAAGCCACCATTTGCAGTAGTGTTTTTTCACTTCAAGCCAAAGCACCCAAGCCACCATTTGCAGTAGTGCCCTTTCACTTCAAGCCAAACACCCAAGCCACCATTTGCAGTAGTGTTTTTTCACTTCAAGCCAAAGCACCCAAGCCACCATTTGCAGTAGTGTTTTTTCACTTCAACCCAAAGCACCCAAGCCACCATTTAAAGTAGTGCCTTTTAACTTCAACCCAAACCCCCCAAACAAACATTTGCAGGCAGTGCCTTTTTACTTCAAACCAACCATATTTTCATTTTCAAACCACATTAAGGGCACTCACAATTGAGCAGACATGTGTTTAGTGCTATTCAGAGCTCAGAGAGACTTGACCCTCTGGTTCCTCCATCTTGCAGAGACTAAGTGAGGCACACCACTTCCTGGTTTTATAGTCCCTCCCCCTCCCTCCAGCAGGGGCAGCAGAGAGAATGTGGAATTTGTTAAAAACATTAATATCTCTCTAATTTTTAATCGATGGGAAAAATCCTCTGGTCCAGGAAGGCGGAGGGGGGGGGGGCTCTGTGCGAGCTGGCCAAAAATGATGGCCGTAGGTTGCAGCGTTCTCTCGGAAATCACTGCACAGCGAACCAAAAGCAGTCAAGATCAGACTTTTAGTAATATAGATAATAGTCCAAGTTGGGTCCCGTCCCCTCGGGGAGGGGGGCTGGTGGCCTGCGGAGTCACACACAATAACCACCCCCCTTGATATTATATCAATATTATTCATTGGATCCTTTTACCCCATCCCTGTTCTATCCACTGACGCATAGCCCCCAACTCGTAGGTGTGTCTAGAGAGGGGGGGTAGAGAGAGAGGGCAGAGAGAGAGGGGGCAGGCAGAGAGAGGGGGGCAGAGACAGAGAGAAAGGGGCAGAGATAGAGAGAGAGCGGCAGAGACAGAGAGAGGGGGGGGCAAATTGGGGGAGTGAGGGGGAAGGGGGAGAGAGGGGGAGAGAGGGGGAGAGAAGTGGGGAGAGAGGGGGGAGAGAGGAGGCAAGAGAGGGGAGGAGAGAAGAAGGGGGGGAGAGGAGGAGCGTCAACCAAAGGACTTCGAGTTCAGCGGCTTCAATCCAGAGCCCGGAGTGGAGGGGTCATCACAGGGAAAGGCTGGTTCCCAAATGCAATACTTCCCCACTCCCGGCTGGCAGCTCCAGGCTGCAGGCTCCAGGGCCCGAGTATGGGGGGGAGTAGTCGGGGGGTGACGTCACTCACAGCGCGTGGAACATAGAGCAGGAGACCCGTTGTGATGTCATCAGCGAGACCATCTCGTTTATTTTCGAAGTTTTATCAGATTTGTGATAATCTAAATAACTCTAGAAATAAAGCATGAATTTTTCAGATAAGGCGATTTCGGAGTCCAGGGGGTAAATCTCTACCAGAATATGTAAACATTTTACCGTTATCGCGTCATTTTTTCGAGAAGATGTGACAACACACAAACAAATAAATACACACACATGCACACGCACATCCATCCACATACAAGATCAGAGTTTTATAGTTATAAGGATCACACACACGCAGTACAGTCATATATATATATATATATATGCGCAATAGATGTGTATATATATACATCTCACTGTAGTAAGATTGGGCACTATTACAGGGCAAGATGCATTTATTTCAAAACCTTGGAAATCTAATACGGGATGATACTAACTTCAAAGAGTTACCTCTCTGCTAAAAGGCAACTGATCCTGTTTTACAATTGAGATACAAAGAACTGTAGATGCTGGAATCTTGAATTGCAATTGCAATTGCCACAATTGAACCTGTTGGCCTGAGTTTTGGAAGGATGTTTTTTTAATTATAAAAGATGCAAATATTCATAGCAGAGATGCCAGTCGGGCTAACGGCTAGACAGACCTAGGCGGAGGTGAAAATTGCTTTGATTGGCAATGCGAGTTCGCCTTTGGAGTTTTGAGCCAGCAAATAAATAGGAGACCATAACACACTGTACAAATACCGAGCCATCTGCCACAGCTTGACGCGTGAGCAGACACTTCTGGCTGCTCGACTTCTCTTCCAGTTCAGAGACCGATGCTGTGCACACCAGACATGTTTTGCACATTGGGGGTTACACAAAAAGCTGGAGAAACTCAGCGGGTGCAGCAGCATCTAAGGAGTGAAGGAGATAGGCGACGTTTCGGGTCGAGACCCTTCTTCAGATGTTTTGCACATTAGTACTTATTAGTGATAGTGAAATAGCAATCTCTGGTTGAAGTCTAACAATGTATGTAAAGGTGTAACTACACACAATGCCTTTGCCGCGCTGAGCAAGTGGCAAAGGAAACGAAGTATATTGCATACCAGTCCCGCAGAGTGCTTCTTGTTTGGTGGAAAACATAAAGAGAAAAAATAATTGTATCCATTAACCATCAGATCAACTCAGGGGACATGCCTAGGAAGGAACTGCAGATGCTGGTTTACACCGAAGATAGACACAAAAATGCTGGAGTAACTCAGTGGGACAGGCAGCGTCTCTGGAGAGAAGGAATGGGTGACGTTTCAGGTCGAGACCCTTCTTCAGACTGAGCGTCAGGGGATAGGGCATTACAATAGACAATAGACAATAGGTGCAGGAGTAGGCCATTTTGCCCTTCGAGCCAGCACCGTCATTCAATGTGATCATGGCTGATCATCCCCAATCAGTACCCCGTTCCTGCCTTCTCCCCATATCCCCTGACTCCGCTATTTTTAAGAGCCCTATCTAGCTCTCTCTTGAAAGCATCCAGAGAACCTGCCTCCACCGCCCTCTGAGGCAGGGAATTCAACAGACTCACCACTCTCTGTGAGAAAAAGTGTTTCCTCGTCTCCATTCTAAATGGCTTACTCCTTATTCTTGAACTGTGGCCCCTGGTTTTGGACTCCCCCAACATCAGGAACATGTTTCCTGCCGCTAGTGTGTCCAAGCCCTTAACAATCTTATATGTTACAGAGATAAGGGAGTGAAACGTCAAAAGAGATGCAGATCAAGGGAAAGGTAGAAGAGACCATTGTTAGCTTGGAGAAGGTGACGATGAAGCAGACAGAGATACAATGTTATCACGGGGACAGTCAGACTGTTGGGAGAACTGGGATGGGGGAGGGATGGAGAGAGAGAGAGGGAAAGCAGGGGTTACTCATGTTGGATAGTTTATAAGCAGTTGTCTTGTTTATTTATTTTTTAATATATTTTTATTAGAGGCCATACGTATTACAAATAATATGATAATTTTTTCAGATATACATATTACATCTTTCCAAAATTATATAAATATTACCAAGCCATATATATATAGGCCTCAATTTTTTTAATAGTGTGAAGAAGAAAAAAAAGAGTAAAGAAAGAATAGAGATTAATTTAAAGAGTGTGATTATAATTTTGATTAGAAGAGAAAAAGAGAGAGAAAAAACCCCCCAAAAAAATATATAACTTATAAACAATTATTATACTTAAAGATCAAAAAAACATCTTAACAATGAATGGGACAATTTCTAATTATAATATATAGAGACAAGTATATAAATCTCAGATTAAACATTTTCGTTTGATCTTACCACCGGGTACTTGTTGAGTTTCAATGCTGAGCCCAGCTACCCCATCATATAATCAGTGAATGGAGACCATATACAGTTGTCTTGTTTAAACTGATTTAATGTGTGTGTGTAGAATTTGATGTTGTCCTGCTGAGTTTCATTGTGACTGTTTTCATCTAGCCCACAGCTAGCAATGGCCTATTACCTTTTCACTTTCTTCTTTCCCTTTCCCCTGACCTGCAGTCTGAAGAAGGGTCTCGACCCGCAACGTCACCCATTCCTTTTCTCCAGAGATGCTGCTTGACCTGCCAAGTTACCCCAGCTATTTGTGTCTATCTTTGGTGGATACTTTTGTAGTGCACTGTGTCATAGACGACACGACAGGGAAAACAAACATTCATGGATGATAATACTGCGGTTTGATCAAATACTGCGCACGCAGGGATGGCAGGCAGCACAGTCTGCCAGAGAACATGAAATGTTGGCTCTCCTGAAAGGAAATTGGCATAATATGTCATTCTGCTTTTTTCTTTCGCTCCAAAGTTGCTGCCTGAACTGCCGCGAATTTGCAGCTCTTTTGTTGCATGCATTTGATGTTTCCTTTGATCCCTGGGAGCAGCGGTAGAAGTGAAAAAAAAGCTCACAATTCATGTTGTTTGCAAACAGAAAGAAAGATGAATACTATGAAAGAAATAGCGTTGAGGAAAGGATATGTTTTAGACGCGGGGCTGCTCTGTAATGCTATCGTTCCTTTGAAGGAGAACTAGGCTCACAGTCTGACAGAAACACAAAGTGCTGCAGGAACTCAGCAGGAAGGCACGTGGGAATGTCCTGAATTTTCCCTCCACTGATGCTGCCTGACTTCCTCCAGCCATTTGGGGTTTGTTCAAGATGGTAGCATCTAGAGTCTCTTGTGTCTCTTTCTTCCACTCAGACTTGAGCATCTACTAAATGAACAGAGTCTCACCTGTGGATCAATAATTCCAAGATTTCGAGTTTGATAGATTCTCGATTAGTAAGGGTGTCTGGGGTTATGGGGAGAAGGCTGGAGAATATAGTTCAGAGAGAAAGATAGATCAGCCATGGTTGGATGTCAGAGTAAACTTGATGGGCCAAATGGCCTAATTCTGCTCCTATAAGCAATGACCATGAGGTATAATTGCCTGATCTTGTGGTTATATGTGCTGAGTTTTGGGGTGCAGTTTTACAGTTTGCGATCACAGCACTGAACTAGAAATTAATGCAACATCGACAAAGCTAGGAACAAGGAACTGCAGATGCTGGTTTACAAAAAAAAGGCACAAAATGCTGGAGTAACTCAGCGGGTCAGGCAGCATCCATGGAGAACATGGATAGGTGACGTTCCGAGTCGGGACCCTTCTTCAGACTGATTATGAAAGGGGGAGGGGAAGTTGGATGAGAGGAGGGGCAGGAAGGAGTGTGGCAGGTACGAGGTGGATACAATGAAGGCTGGGGTTAGTAAGCAGGTGGTTGAACAATGAGGAAGGATCCAACCCCAAATGTCACCCACTCTTTTTGTCCAGAGATGCCGCCCGACCTGCTGTGTTACTCCAGCACTTTGTGTCTGTCTTCAGCATATGGTTGGACAAAGGCCAGAGAAGTAAAGATAAAAAGTGTAAGACAAAAGGATTGAAGAGTTCCAAATAGTGAAGCTAGAGGAAGGAATGTGGGAGGAGGGGGAGAGAAATAGGGGTGAGTCTATGTGGGGTGCAGGGGAGAGGGGAGGGGAGGACAGGCGGGGGTGGGGGAGAATGAGAAGGGGTGGCGGGTTTGTAGTTACCAAACATTTTAGAATTCAATGTTCCTATGGACATGATGGAATCATCATGGAAACTCTATTGTCATTCAGACCTTTCGGTCTGAACAAAATTTTGTTGCCTTGCAGTCATACGTATAATAAAATAACAAAACACACAATAAACACAAATTTAACATCCACCACAGTGAGTTCACCAGACACCTCCTCACTGTGATGGAAGGCAAAAGTCTTAAGTCTTTGTCTCTTCCCTTCTTGTTCTTCCTCTGCACTGAGGCGATCCAGGCCTCCGATGTTGTGGCCCCACCTGGTGATGGTAAGTCCCGCAGCTGAACCGTGCTCCGTGAATGGGTCGGTTCAACTCCGCGGCCCGGGGTGGTTGAAGCTGCCGAAGCTGCCGCCCTCCAGTTCAGCGGACGCAGCTGTTGCCGCGGGAGCTCCAGAAAAAGAGGTCACCAACCTGTGACCTGCCAGCTCCCGACGATGTCGTCTACTGGGCTCGCGGCCGACCCTCAGATGTCACTGCCGCCGCCACCGAAAAGCCGCCACAGCTCCGAGTCGGGCCGCCGGAACGGCCGGAATGCCTGAACCCGCCACAGCCCCGAGGTCAACCAGCCTCACATTGGTAAGTCCTGGCTGGCTCTGCCTCCGGAGCCTCGAGGTCGTTCGCAGTTGGAGGCCGCCAGCTCCGCCATTAGGCCTCAGCGTAGACGCAGACGGAGACGGAGACGGGGGATACGACAAGAAAAGTCACGTCCCCCCGAAAGAAGAGACTAAACGTTTCTCCCACCCCTCCCACACACATACACAACCTAATAACTCAAATTAACAGGACAAGAAAACAAAAAAAAAAGAAAAAAAACAGACGGACTGCAGGCGAGCCGCAGCTGCCAAGGCAGCGCTGCCACTCCAAAATGTGCATATCCATCTGAAGAGAGGTTCTGGCCTGCAACGTCACCTATCCATGTTCATCAAAGATGCTGCCGGGCCCGGGCCCGCTGAATTACTCCAGCACTTTGTGTCTATCTTCAACGTTCATATAATTGTGTTGTTAGCAACACAAGCGGAATATGAGCATTCTTGGGCCTCATGGTTTCCAGTCATCCAAGTTGGCATATTTAGTTTAGTTAAGTTTAGTTTAAAGATACAGCACGGAAAGCGGCCCTTCGGCCCACCGATTCCTTACCAACCAGCACATTAACACTATCCCACACACTAGCAATGTTACAACATTTTGAGATTTTAAAAATCAAGTCTGCAATTTATCCCATCAGATAAAGCATAAAAATAAGTTTAATTTGACACCTAATTCACTTTCATATCTTAGGTATTAAAAAAGTTATGGCCATTTTCATACATGGAAATTAGCATCTTGTTCCCCATTGCTTTTCCATTGACTTAACACAAAGGTTGTGATCAAGGACAGTCAAAAGCCCATAACTTTCTTAAAAATTGAGAGAACTGAAATACATTTTCAGTTATTATAGATTGAAGCATTCTGAAACAAATATGAAACAATCTTACTTGGATGACCTGAAATTAAAGCATATAATTAGTTAGTTACCCAATTGTAGCTAATTACAAAATTCAATTACTAGATCTAAACATCTATCCATTTCTGAAGAAAATATTAAAAAAAATTAAAAAGCCTAAGTGTCCAAATAACATTCACACAAGAATTCACAATGTAACATGATTTCTAAATCTAATTATCATTAATTTATAGGCCAAATTGAAGGAATTTAGTGTTTAATGCCCGTAAATTAATGGCCATTAAATCAGCTTGCAAGTGGGATTTTATGGAATGCGATGGATTGGAACGTTGTGGTTGTGGTGAATTTAAACCCAATATCGGCAGGAAAAATACTGCCGGTTTGTATGGGAAATAAATCACTGTTTCGCAACATGAAATATTGATTAAGGTCATCTAAACAAGCAAGTTTATATGTAAAAATAAACAGCTTTCATTTACCTGTCCCCTACGTAAAATCCGTCCCCGTTGTCGGCGTTCACGGCATTAGGAGCTAATTTTTATTTTACTGCAGCGCTGAAATAGTCGGGCGATTAAAAAAAAAAAATTAACTTACCGGCAGTCGGAACGAATCTCCAGAAAAAGCTCGCACTCCGAGAAAATATAGTTCCGGATGGCAGGGGAAAACCGCATTTTACACAAGCACTATTCTACACACATGAGGGGCAATTCACAATTTTTTTACTGAAACCAATTAACCTACAAACCTGCAGGTAGACACAAAATGGTGGAGTAGCTCAGTGGGACAGGCAGCATCTCTGGAGAGAAGGAAAGGGAGACGTTTTGGGTCGGATGAAGAAGGGTCTCGAACCTGAAACGTCACCCAGAGATGCTGCCTGTCCTGCTGAGTTACTCCAGCATTTTGTGTCTACCTGCAAACTTTGGTATGTGGGAGGAAACCAGAAAGTCCAGAGAAACGAGAACTTGCAAACTCCACCAAGACAGCGCCAGAGGTCAGGATACAATGATGGTCACTGGAGGTATGAGACAGCAGCTCTATTGGTTACACCACTATATTTCTCTTTTCACCATATGCTCTCCAACCCTCAGGGCTCCCATCTCCTCTCTTCTTCCTAATAGGACATTATTCCATTCTCTTTGTTGTTCATCTCCGTTACATCCATTCCCTCAGTTACAGACCTTCATTTTGCTCTTACCTTTCTTCCACCCCTTTCTCTGCATTATAAACCTTGTTGGCCTTTGAAGCAGAAATCTTTATTGTGTATCATCATCATCATCATCGTTGAAAACATCAACGGGCACGGTGCCTTACAATGCTATGTACGACAGTGATCGCAACTTCTACTGAAGTGTAGATGGCCGTTGGCTCGCCAGGCACTCATCCGCCCTTTGACAGGTCTTGTTTTTGGTCCTGCTGGGGGTCCACAGCCCCCTCCTCACCTGGCACACCAGGTGGGGGAGATGGTTTAGTCGCCGACTGTCTGATCATGGAACAGGTAGCACGGGATTACATGGTACCCAGGTCGGGGGGAACTCACGCCGACCTTTATTGTGTAAATGAATTAGTTATGTGTGGGAAACTGATTGAAACTTCGTGAATAGTGAAAGGCCTGGAGAGTCCCCAGAGTGTGGAGGATAGTGTAAAGGGCCAGTCCTACTTGGGCGTCATTTGCGCGTCATGCACAAAGATGCGCAAAGATTTTGTACATCCCAAATCCCTGGAGCGCTGCGTACGACTGCGCGTCACTGCCTACGTCACCACGCACCATGCACGCGTAATGCCACCATGTCGTGCATCGTGACGTATCAAACGATGTTGCATAAATGACGAGCAAATGACGCCCAAGTGGGACATGCCCTGAAGTGCACGGGGATCACTGGCCAGTGCGGACTCGGTGGGCCGAAGGGCCTGTTTCTGTGCTGCATCTCTGAACTAAACTAAACTAAATATGGGAGTGGGGCAGTGGATGGGAACATGGGAGAATGCATCACAGGGAAAATGAGTGGGGGAAGAGAATTGGTCTATTCCAGCATAGACTCAATGGGCTGCATGGCATCTTTCTATGTTGCATGGAAAGATGGTACGTGAAAATGTAGACTATGAACCGATGTAGACTATGAACAAATGTAGACTATGAACAGATGTCGACAGAGAATGGAACAGGACGGAACGTGTGAAAGTGAGGGAATAGTTGCAACTGGCAGCAAACTTGTTGGAATTATTGAAAATGAATCCAAAATGTAAATTCTTAAAATGAGATCAGAACTGCTGAACCTGAAATGTGAACTCCTTTTCTACAGCTGCTGTCAGACTTGCTGATTGATCCTAGCATTTTCCATTCTTACTTTGTAGGGATTGTTGGTATCTTGTTGAAGGGTCTTTGGTACCAACCTGTAACCTGCACTATAACAGCTTGGAGTGCTTACACCAGACTCTTCCATAGCTGTGAAGTCAAGTCACTTGGATAACTTCAAAAATGAGTGGGGGGCAGAACTTGGTCTGTGCTAGCACACTCAATGGGCCGAATGGCATCCTTCCATGTTGTACGGAAATATAAAAATGTGGTGCATGGAAATAAAGATAGACAATCAGCTGAGGTGAAGATGGGGAATGGAGAAGAAAGAGGAATTGAATGAATGTGAGGGTTAGGGAAGAGTTACAGATATTCATAGTACAATCATAGGGAGACAATTAGGGAGACAAGGACTGTCATTTGATTGAGTTAAAGCCAAATCTTATAAAGCCAGTCACAAAGTGCTGGAATAACTCAGCGTCAGCACGTCTGGGAAAAAGGATGGGTGACGTTTTGGGTCGTGACCCTTCTTCTAGTTGTTCTTGACACAGAGAATAACAAGCTGAATCAATATAAATGTCACTTGCATTGAAGTTCGGCAAGTCCCCAACAGCCTTCACCAATTTCCACAGATGCGCCCTAGAAAGCATTTTATCAGGGTGCATCACAGCTTGGTTTGGGAACAGCTCTGTCTAAGACGGCAAGAAATTGCAGAGAATTGTGGATGCAGCCCAGACCATTACGCAAACCAACCTCCTTTCCATTGACTCCATTTGCATTTCATGCTGCCTCTGCAAGGCCTGCACCATAATCAAGGACAATTCCCACCCTGGCCACTCCCTCTTCTCCCCTCTCCCATCAGGTATAGAAATGTGAAAATGTACAGCTCCAGATTCAGAGACAGTTTCTTCCCAGCTGTTATCAGGCAACTGAGAACAGTCCTGAACAATTATCTACCTCATTGGAAACCCTCGGACTATCATTAATCGGACTATTCTGGACTTTACTTGACTAACATTAGTCAGAAAATGGTGTTAGGTAAACTGTTGGGACTGAAGGCAGATAAATCCCCAGGGCCTGATGGTCTGTATCCCAGAGTACACAAGAGGCGGCCTATAATTTTTCCAATGTTCTCTTGACTCTGGATCAGTTCCTATGGACTGGAGGGTAGCCAATGTAACCCCACTTTTTAAGAAGGGAGGGAGAGAGAAAACGGGGAATTATAGACCAGCTAGCTTTACATTGGTAGTGGGGAAGGTGCTGGAGTTGATTATTAAAGATGTTATAGCGGCGCATTTGGAAAGCAGTGATGGGATTGGTCAAAGTCAGCATGGATTTATGAAAGGAAAATCATGCTTGACTAATCTGGGATTTTTTGAAGGTGTAACAAGTAGAATGGATAAGGGAGAGCCTTCTGGCTCAATTTTTCACCCACCATCATCATTTTTGGACACCCTGTGCATTGAGAAGAGGGTGGGGCTGAGGATGTCCTGGTTGGGTTCCTCCTGGGCCTGACCAAGCTGGCCATCCACGAGTCACGGCGCCAGGCGGAAGAGGGCTCTGCCTAAGTCAGCTGCCTGCCCCTTTTCCGGGGTTACGTCCGTGCCAGAGAGGGGCTACACGCAGTTCCCGGCGCTCAGGGGGAATTCCGGGACCGCTGGGCACCGCGGGGGATTAAATACATCCTTGACAAGGATTGTATTATAGTTGTATAGTCGTTTAATTAGTATTTTTGTTTGTTTTTGTATTATGGTGGTGGGTTCTGTACTGTTTTATTATATTGTAAATATTATTATAAATAATTGAATACATTTTTTGATTAAAAAAAATAGCTGGTTACCAAGCTCACGGAACTGGGTCTCTGTGCATCCCTCTGCAATTGGATCCTCGACTTCCTCATCCACAGCCCACAGTCTGTCGAATTGGCATAAATTCTTCTTCCTCATTAACAATCAGTACGGGAGCACCTCAAAGCTGTGTGCTCAACCCCCTGCTCAACTCACTCTATACTCATGACTGTGCAGTCGGACAGAGTGCAAACACCATCTTCAAGTTCGCCGACGACACCATCGTTGTTGGACGAATCACAGATGGCGATGAGTAGATGGTATAGACGTGAGATTGACCAAATGGTGCCAGCACAACAACCTGGCTCTCAATATCAGTAAAACCAATGAACTGATTGTGGACTTTGGAAGAGGAAGGATGAGGATACACAATCCTGTTTATATCATTGGGACGGTGGTGGAGAATGTGAAAACCTTTAAATTCCTGGGCGTGCATATTTCCGACGATCTTTCCTGGACCCAGCACACTGATGCAATTATAAATAAAGTTCATCGACGCCTCTACTTCCTGAGAAGATAATGGAGATTTGGTTTGTCAGAGAAGATTCTCTTGAACTTCTACAGGTGTACAGTGGAGAACATCATGGCCTGGGTTCGGCAACTTGAACGCCCAGGAGCCGAAAAGACGGCAAAATGTTGTGAACTGTCCAGTCCATCATAGGCTCTGACCTCCCCACCATCAAACGGATGGCCATAGTGGAGGGACAGGCCTTAACATTGAGCACCCAGGAGGTACAGTGCGCTCTGCGTAGGATCAATCCACGCAAGGCTGCAGGCCCGGATGGAGTCCAGGGTAGGGTACTAAAGGACTGTGCTGTACAGCTGGCTGGGTATTTACGAGGATCTTCAACCTGTCTCTATCTCTGGCAATGGTCTCCATGTGCCTGAAGACAGCTACCATAGTGCCGGTGCCGAAGAAGTCTAAAGTCACCAACCTGAATGACTACCGCCCGGTTGCCCTAACTCCAATACCAATGAAGTGCTTTGAAAGGCTGCTCCTCTCCCACATCAAATCCAGCATCCCTGCATCATTGGACTCTCATCAATTTGCATACAGGGCAAATAGATCCACAGAGGATGCCATCTCTGTGGCTCTTCACACTGTCCTGACCCACCTGGAAAGACAGGGCACGTACGTGAGGATGCTCTTCATTGACTATAGCTCTGCCTTCAATACGCTCATCCCCACCAAGCTCACCACCAAACTCCACCAGCTATGCCTCAGCTCACTGATATGCGATTGGATCCTGAATTTTCTGACGGAGCGACCGCAGGCAGTGAGACTGGGGCCGCACCTGTCCTCCACTATCACCCTGAGCACCGGCACACCACAGGGCTGTGTACTGAGCCCCATGCTCTACTCCCTCTTCACCCACGACTGTGTCCCTGCATTTGACAACAACACCATTGTCAAGTTTGCAGATGACACAACGGTGATCGGGCTGATCACCAACGGGGATGAAACAAACTATAGAGCGGAGGTGCAGAACCTGGCGGACTGGTGCTCACGGAACAACTTGTCACTAAACATCTCCAAGACCAAGGAGCTGATTATCAACTTCAGGAGGTCACAGAATGGGGAATATGCCCCAATCTCCATCTACGGAGACAGTGTGGAGAGAGTGTCCAGCTTCAAGTTTCTGGGCACTCACATCTCAGAGGACCTCACATGGTCCACCAACACCGCTGCGCTGGTCAAAAAGGCACAGCAACGACTGTTCTTCCTAAGAACATTGAAACGGACTGGTCTGCCCCAACAGCTGCCGACGACCTTCTACCGCTGCATCACAGAGAGCATACTAACGTATGGCATCTCTGTGTGGTATCTCAGCTGCACGGAGGCGGAGAGGAGAGCTCTTCAGCGCGTTGTCCACAGAGCACAACAGATTATTGGGACACCGCTACCAGCTTTGCAGGGCATCTACCACACATGGTGCCTCAGGAAGGCCGTCAGCATCCATAAAGACTCCTCTCACCCTTGTAATGGACTGTTCGAACTACTCCCTTCCGGCAGACGTTACAAGGCCTTCTACACCCGCACTACCAGACTCAGGAACAGCTTCATTCCCAGAGCTATAGCGGCTCTGAACCGGCCCTGTTGAGTACCCCCCCACCCCCATGGACTGTCTCCCCCGGCCTCGCATTTTAGTCTGTGTTGATGTTACTGGTCAAATGTTCGTTTTTACAAACCTTGTTCTCGGGGTATTTGAATTTAAAGCTAAATTTTATTTGTCGATTAAGTTATGACATCGGATGGAAGTTGCGAACCAAATCCCGTTGCACTTATGTGTAATTACAATAAATTATATCATTATTATTATTTATCGAAGTCGCTGGCTCAAAAAGGAAGCCAGCATCATCAGAGACCCACACCATCCTGACCACACACTCATTTCACCTCTGCCATTGGGAAGAAGGCACAAGAGGCTGAAAACTGTAACGTGCAGGTTCAGGAGCAGCTTCTTCCCGACAGCCATCAGGTTATTAAACACTACAACCTCAAATAAGCGCTGAACTCCAATAGACTATTATTATTATTATTATTGCACTATTATCCTTTGATTTTTGAGTGTGTGTGTATGTGTGTGTAGATATATATATATATATATATGTGTGTGTGTAATTGTGGGTATGTATATATATATCACACTGAACTTTTTGTTTTCTCTCTCGTTTATCATATTGTTTACAGTGTACTATGTTTACATATTCTGTTGTGGTGCAGCAAGTAAGAATGTCATTGTTTTATCTGGATATATGACAATAAAAACACTCTTGACTCTTGTCTTGTATTCGCTGGGATTTAGAAGGATGCAGGATATCCAGTGCACTCACTGTTATGTAAGACTGTAATATTTTGGTCACTGCGGTCTTTAAAATAGCTTGTTGGTGAAATAACTTGTTGCTCAGACTGCACGAAATGCCAAAATATTGGATGATTACATAACACATTTGAGTCTACCCCAGGCATAATCACACATAGTTAGAAATGTCAATTGTGCAAAGTAAGAAGGAATGGAAGAAATGTGACCCAGTGGTTACAGAGGTACAGTAGTTAAACTAGTATCGTGCATTGTTTTAACAATGACGTAATCTTCTCAAAGCTTTAGTAGGTTTTAATAAAGCAAACTAATGTTTGTGCAGTTTGCCAACTTTAATTAATAGTAATTGGGAAGCCATGTTGCAGTTGTATAAGACGTTGGTGAGGCCGCATTATGTTCAGTATTATATTCAGTATTATGTTCAGTTCTGGATACCATGTTATAGGTAATATGTTGTCAAGCTGGAAAGGGTACAGAGAAGATTTACAAGGATGTTGCCAGGACTCGAGGCTCAGAGCTATAGGGAGATGTTGAGTTGGCCGAGACATTATTCCCTGGAGTGCAGGAGGATGGGGGGTGACCTTATAGAGGTATATAAAATCATGAGAGGAATAGATCGGGTAGAGGCACAGAATCTCTTGCCCAGAGTAGGTGAATAGAGGCCCAGAGGACATAGGTTTAAGGTGAAGGGGAAGAGACTTAATAGGAATTTGAGGGGTAACTTTCTCACACAAAGAGTGGTGGGTGTATGGAACAAGCTGCCAGAGGAGGTAGTTGCAGGGCCGGATTTACGTATAAACTAGACAAGCTTAAGCTTAGGGCCTCGAGATCTAGGGGGGCCTCGGCGCACTCCACCAAGGTGTGTAAAACTTTTGTCATAGTGGCGTTGTTACAAACCCTACCATCACTGGCGCTGTGCTTGCGATTCCAGAGGCTTTGGTGGTGTGGTTGGGGAGGGTGGGGGGGGGGGGTGGGATTAAAATGCAGGTGAGGTTTATATTCGTTGTGCAGAGGACCTCCTACTCTTTGCCCGCTGACCCTGGCCACTCCACCACCCTCCAGCAGCCCACAGCCGTCGCCTTACCTGCAGCCTGGACTCAGCACCGGGCCTGAAGTTTCCATGCTGCAGACTCCAACTCCCCTGAGTTTGACTGCGCTGGGTCCTAGTGCTAGTCCACCTAACCATGGTAACCTCAGTGGCTGTTCCACTGGGTCTTCCCCATTCCCCTCAAACCATGTGACCCCAGCTCTTCCCCACCCACACTACAGTCCTCATACCCCCCTACCCCCTGACCTCCAACCACGGATGGAGATTCATGCTGGCGGCCCTCGGCAAAGGGATCCCAGGGCTCCGTGATATTGAAATCAGTGCGGCCCGAGGCTGGGAGCTCCTCAAACCACAGCTCCATGATGTTGAAGCAGGAGGCCCAACAGTCCAGAGCTTCAAAAGGCGATCCAGGTAAGGCATCACCCGCTCTGCGATAAATCCAATATGTATTTTAAAACCAACTGTTTAATGACAACATACAGTAGGATCTAAAAGTGTCACACTGTCACTGTCGCGTAGTCATGGTCCGCAGATGGAGCCACAGATGGAGCAGCAGGACACCAGACGCCTGTGGCAGGGGCTACGGACTGTAACCAACTAGCGGAGCAGCCCCCCCCTCAACCGGAAGTGCTGGCACCTCCCTTGCTGATGGACTGAACTCCTTCTACGCTCGTTTTGAGTCGGGCAACCTCACCCCGGCTAACGACAACACCGCCAGCGTGCTGGCTATCGAAGCTGAAGGCCCAGATGGCATCTTGGGGCGAGTACTTAAGTCTTGTGCTAGGCAGCTAGCTCCGGTGCTCACTACAATATTCAACCTCTCCCTGGCCAAGTCCGTGGTCCCTGCCTGCTTCAAATGATCCATCATTGTACCTGTACCAAAAAATGCCTCCCCAGCCTGTCTGAATGACTACCGTCCGGTGGCCCTCACCTCGGTAGTCATGAAATGCTTTGAGAGTCTGGTCAAGAAACACATCTGCGCCTTCCTCCCTCGCAACATCCAACAAGCTGCTGGAATTGGGGCTCAACACCCCCCTGTGTGCCTGAGTCCTGGACTTTCTCACCGCCAGGCCCCAGGTAGTCAAGATGGGAGGTAATACATCAAAGTCCCTCGCCCTGAGCACAGGATCCCCCCAGGGTTGCATCCTCAGTCCCCTAATGTACACACATGTACTGTACACACATGACTGTGTGGCTAGGCTCAGCTCCAACTCTATAATCAAGTTTGCTGATGACACTGTGGTGGTGGGCTCCGATAACAATGAGAAGGCCTACCGAGAGGAGGTGGCTGATCTGGCACTCTGGTGTCAAGATAACAGCTTGCTCTTGAATGTCAAAAAAACTAAGGAGCTGATCGTGGACTTTAGGAGGGCACATCATCCGAGGACGTACACACCATTGAAGATAAATGGGGATACTGTGGATAGGGTGAGCTGCTTTAAATACCTGGGAGTGCACATCTCAAAGGATCTGACATGGACATCACACGCTGCAGCAGTGGTGAGCAAAGCAAGGCAGCGCCTTTACCACCTCAGGCAATTGAGGAAATTCAGAGTGTCTCTGAGGATCCTCCAGTGCTTCTACTCAGCGGCTGTGGAAAGCATCTTGTCCGGAAACATCACAATCTGGTTTGGGAACTGCTTTGCCCAGGAAAAGAAGGCTCTGCAGCGAGTAGCGCGTTTGGCCGAACGCACTATGGGAACTTCATTCGCCTCCCTGCAGGAACTATACATCAGAAGGTGCAAATCCAGGGCCAACAAGCTCATGGGGGACCCCTTCCACCTCAGCAACAGACTGTTCCAGCTGCTACGGTCAGGCAAACGCCTCCGTTGCCATGCTGTGAAAACGGAGAGGATGAGAAGAAGTTTCTTCCCAGAGGCATTAGGACTGTAAACTCCTATCTCACCAGGGACTAACTTACTGTACCAATTTACTGTTGTGTGGTGTCTTTTTAAAATTGCTGTTTTTTTTCTCTTTTTTCCTCCCACAAATCTGATATATGTGAATGTGATTCTGTTCCATACTGTTTTGCAGTTTTTTTTGGCACAATCCGCAAGCATTGCCACTTTTCATTTCACTGCACATCGCGTATGCGTGTGTGACGAATAAACTTGACTTGACTTGATTAGTCGGGTGAGGGATTGGGAGAGGGGGGGGTGGGCTCACAAGTGAAATAGCTCAGGGCCTCTCGTCATCTAAATTCGGCCCTGGGTAGTTGAGGCAGGGACTATCCCAACATTTAAGAAACAATTAGACAGTTAAATGGATGCGGCAGGTTTGGAGGGATATGGACCAAATGCAGGTGTGGGACTAGTTCATCTGGGACATTGTTGGCCGATTTACTTGGATGAGAGGGTGGAACTGGCAGGTAGAAGCAAGCAAAGCTGTATTTTTCTAGCACAAAAAAAAGTCTTGGTAACTTGGCAAGATCAAGGAAATGTCAAGTGTTTTAAATACGCTGCACTATTTAGAGAGTCATGTATAAACAAGTCATAACTTTAAATTAAAATGATGCAACCAATTTCTATGCAAATCAGCGAAAATAGCTTGGTGGGCTGCCAATTGAAGGCATCCTTTAAGCCAGGTTACTGGGAGAACGTACAAACTCCGTAAAGACAACACCCATGGTCAGGATTGAACCCGGATCTCTGCCGCTGTAAGGCAGCAATTCTACCACTGCGCCACCGTGCTGCCCTTTTGGGATGTCTTTGGAACAAGGGAGGAAATTGGTGGAAACCCATGCAGCCACGGGGAGAACGTGCAAACTCCACACAGACTGTACCCGAGGTTAGGATGGAACCGGGGTCACTGGTGCATGTTAGGCAGCGGCTCTGTCCTTGCACCACTGTGCCGCCCTACACGATTCAGGAACAGCTTCTTGCCTGCTGCTATTAGATACTGAATGCCCGTCACATAAGCTAAGGGTGTAGTTCCAGTCTGCCAACCTACCTCATTGTGGCGCTTTGCTCACAAACATTTTAAAGGAATTTGATACAAGAAAGAGCAGAAAGTTCTTCCACCCCTGAGATATAACTTGCAGCATTGATTGTGCTGAATGAAGACATCCAACAATATTTTTCAAAGAATTTACCGACCTGATAATTATTGGTTAGTGAAACTTGTTTTGAAAATATCCAATTATCATTTCACACTTTAAACTTGGCATCTGAATCTGAGAAAATCAATGCGAAACAACTAAGTAGGCCAAAGAGATGGTTCATAACTTCCCTAATTAATGAGGGTAATCGCTACCAGGTGTGTATTATCAAGATAATATCTTACAATTAAAAAATTAAGATTTGATTGGATTTCAGAGAAGTTCTTGTAGAGTCAGCCAAGGATTTGAAAGGTGTGTATAATTGGTTCTGTTTAATTCTCAAGTCAAAATTGAAATATGAATAGTCTCGACTCGAAACGTCACCCATTCCTTCTCTCCAAAGATGCCGCCTGGCCCGTTGAGTTACTCCAGCATTTTGTGTCTATCTTTGAAATATGAATACCTCACTTGTTTCCCCAAAGGGATGTAAATGAAAAAGGATTTTATTGACTGATGGAAAGATACAGCATGGAAACAGGGTCTTTGGCCCAGCCAGACCACGCCAACCATCGATCACCCACTCTTCCCACTTTCTCATCCACTCCCCACACATCAGGGGGAATCTTTTCAGAAGCCACTTAACTTAATTGATGAGTACGGGTGTCAGGAGTAATGGGGAAAGGCAGGAGAATGGGGTTGAGAGGGAAAGATCGATTAGCCATGAGTGAATGGCGGAGTAGACTTGATGGGCCGAATGGCCTAATTCTGCTCGTATGAACTTATGAACTTATAAACTAACAAACCTGCATGTTTAGTTTAGTTTAGTTTAGTTTAGTTTAGAAATACAGTACGGAAACAGGCCGTTCGGCCCATCGAGTTCGTGCCAACCAGGGATCCTCACACGCTTAAACCCACTAGGGCCAATTTTCAATTTTACCAAGGGAATTAACCGACAAACCTGTACGTCATGGAGTGTGAGAGGAAACCAGAGATCCTGGAGAAAACCCACGCAGGGAGAACGTACAAACTCCGTACAGACAGAGGGTTCAA
The DNA here is from genome assembly GCA_963514005.1 of Raja brachyura. The sequence goes on from OY740810.1 coordinate 33,124,703, forward strand.
AGCTGGGTGTCGGGCACTGTAAGGCAGCAATTCTACCACTGCGCCACCGTTTACACAGAGGGTGGTGGGTGCCTGGAACACACTGCATTTAAAAGTTTTTTAGATAAGTGTATCGATATGCAGGGAAACCGCCGTACTGTGGGAGGAAATTGGAGGAAAACCATACAGTCACAGGAAGAAAGTGCAAACTCCACACAGAGTGTACCTGAGGTTCACGATCGAAGCCGGGTCACTGGCGCAGTAAGACTCTATCTTTGCACCACTGTGCTGCCCTTCAGGATTCAGGAACAGCTTCTTTCCTGCTGCTATTAGATTCTGAATGATCTTCATGTAAGCCAAGGGTGTAGTTCCAGTCTGCCAACCTACCTCATTGTGGCCCTTGCGCTTTTTATTGCCTGCACTTACTCTGCAACTGTGACATTATATTCTGCACTCTGGTTATTTTGATCTTTTGTACTTGCGTATGGCTTGATTGTATTCTCGTTTAGTATGATTTGAATGGAGACCATGCCAAAGATTTCACTGCACCTTAGTACCAGTGACAATAACAAACCAATACCAATAGGCACGGGGTTTATATACTAAAAATGATCTTCCTGGATATTTGAGAGAAGCAGTGTGCGTGCGCACGTGTACTGTAGGTAGATTCCTGTCTTTTCATTGAAGAATTTCTGTCCGCCATTTTAAATGTTCAACATTTTGTTATTGTCACGTGTGACCTGCGCAGTGAAACTCTTTTTGCTTTGATCACACATGCACAACTCGCCTTATTTTTGGAGCCATTTAAAAAATGACCAAAGTCCGGTCCACGCGTTCGATGTACTGGAGCGGCTCGTGATCCAGGTAAGCCCCTGACCTGACTATGGCTGATTTCCGTACGGTGTTTGTACGTTCTCCCTGTGACCATGTGGGCTTTCGCCGGTTTCTTCCCACATTTCAAGGACATGCAGGCTTGTAGGTTAATTGGCCTCTGTACATTGTTCCTAGTGTGTAGGATGGAAGCAGTGTAGTAGTGAGCGTTGGTCAGCATGGACTCGGCGGGCTGAATGGCCTGTTTCCATGCTGGGTGTCTAAACTAAACTGAACTAAACCCAAGATGGAAATACCATACATTCGAGATCTCAGTTTAGTTTAGAGATACAGCATGGAAACAGGCCCTTCGGCCCACCCAGTCCGTGGCAACCAGCAATCACCCAAACACTACCTCTATCCTACACACTGGAGGAATTTACAGAAGCCAAATAAACGACAAACCTGCACGTCTTTGGAATGTGGGAGTAAACCCATAGCTTTAAGGTCAGGGGGCAAAGTTTAAAGGATTTGTGTGGGACAAGTTTTTTACGCAGAGCGTGGAGGGTGCCAGGGATGACTGGAGGCAGACATGATAGAACTGTTCAGCAGGCTTTTAGACAGGCACGTGGACAGGCAAAGGATTTGAATCCAGGCACTTAAAACTTTGCTTTCAGGCAAAGCAAGGAATGGAGGGATATGGATCGTGTGAAGCTGAGTGAGAGATTGGCTTAATATCGTGTTCGGCACAGCCATTGAGGGCCGCAGGGCCTGTTCCTGTGCTGTCCTGTTCCATGCTCTATGTTCCATATTCTTCACGCCTCAGGTCAGTCACTGATGAGTTATTTGCCAGGGAATTTATATACAAAACTTCTCCTTTGCATGGTAACGCACAAAATACGACTGCCTTGTGCTTCTGGGGAACAGGCCAATTCCCCTCAAGTGCAGGGCACCGTTAAATGTCAAAAGGGCACCACAAGACCAGTCAGGAGATTTTGTAAACAGGAAATGGTTTCACACAAATAACGTGTAGCTTGTATAAGATCACAACAGCAGGATCATGCACAGCTCGGATGCAAGCACAAAATTACACCACAACAAATGCTATCAAAATCGCCATGGATGCCTTGGTTTAGTTTCAGTTTAAAGATACAAAATGCTGGGGTAACTCAGTGGGCCAGGCAGCATCTCTAGATAGAAGGATGGGTCTCGATCCGAAACGTCACCCATTCCTTCTATCCAGAGATGCTGCCTGTTCCGCTTGGCAGCCTTTTTGAGGCAGCGACTACAATAGATCCCTTCGATGGTAGGGAGGAGAGAGTTGATGATGGCCTGGGCAGTGGGCACAACATTTGCAGTCTTTTCCGCTCCTGGATGTTCAAATTGCCGAACCAGGCCACGGTGCAACTGGTCAGTCTGCTCTCTACTGTGCACCTGTAGAACTTCAAGAGAATCCTCTTTGACATACCAAATCTCCGTAATCTTCTCAGGAAGTAGAGTCGCAGATGTGCTTTCTTTATGATTTAATCAGTGTGCTGGGTCCAGGAAAGATCGTCGGAAATATGCACACCCAGGAATTTGAAGAAATCAGTGAGCATGGGTTTAAGTTGAGAGGGGTAAGATTTAAAAAGAATGTGAGGGGCAACTTTTCACTCAGAGGGTGGTGGGTATATGGAATGAGCTTCCAGAGGATGTAGTTGAGGCAGGGACTCTAACAGCATTTAAAAGCCACTTTTATTTGATGTGCTACAATAGTGTGAACACTATTCTGCATTCTTTGCTTGGTCTACCTATTGTACTTGAGTTTGACTTGATTGTATTTACGCATAGCATTGTCTGATCTGATTCGATAGCATGTGAAACAAAGCTTGTCACTGTACCTAGGTGCATGGGACAATAATAAACGTGAACCTAATTTCCGCCCAGTCACCCTGCAGTGTGAGAACAGTTGTTATCTTATTGTCTAGTTTCTCTTTCCTCGCGGTATTTTGAAAAGATTGTTCTCTTTGTAACTCTCTGGTCACCCCTCTATCTTCACCAAGCACTCCCATTCCTACAGCACTTTCCCCTGCAACCGCAGGAGATGCGACACCTCTCCTTTCCATTGCTCCCTCCCAGTCATGCAGGCACCCCATGCAGTCTTTACTGCGGGGAAACAGGCTGTTGGACACATCGTGTCTGTGCTAGTGGGTGCCGAGCACACACTGCCGGGGGTGGTAGTGGGGCAGATATGAGTGCGGCCTTTAAGAGGAGGCAGGAGTTGAACATGGCATCATATTCAGCATGGACCTTGTGGGTGAAAGGGCCTGTTCCTGTGCTGTACTGATCTATATTCTATGCATGACGTACATTTACTGGACAGAGGCAGGAATTGGTTTTCTATGCTGTGGTCTTGAACAGTCGTTTAGCCTTCAGAGATACAGTGGGGAAACAGGCCCTTCGGCCCACCAAGTCCGTGCCAACCAATGATCACCTTGTACACTAACACTACCCTGCACACTAGGGACAATTTTACAATTAACAAAAGCAAATTAACCTACAAACCTGTACGTCTTTGGAGTGGGGGAGGAAACCGGAGCACCCAGAGAAAACCCATCCGGTCACAGGGAGAACGTGCAAACTCCGTACAAACAGCGCCCGTTGTCAGGATCGAATCTGGGTCTCTGGCGCTGTCAGGCAGCCACTCTACCGCTGTGCTACTGATTCGGTAACTCATTATCTCTCTGCAAAACACTGGAGGAACTCAGCAGGTCGGACAGAATCTGCGGAGGGAATGAACAGATGATGCTTCAGAACCTTCTGAACCTTCTGAATTTTGTAGTCGGCAGGGAAGTATCTGCATATCGGCAACTTGGACAAATTTACATTTTTATCAAGCCAATTAATCAAGCCAATTAACCTACAAACCTGTACGTGTTTGGAGTGTGGGAGGAAACCGAAGATCTCAGAGAAAACCCACGCAGGTCACGGGGAGAACGTACAAACTCCATACAGACAGCACCCGTAGTCAGGATCGAACCCGGGTCTGTGGCGCTGCATTTTGCTGTGGCAGCAACTCTACCGCTGTGCCAGTGTGACTGCCCTTTCGCTGAGCAACTCCGCCCAGTCCGCCTAAACCTACCTGATCTCACGGTTGCTAAACACGTAACTCCCCCTCATATTCCCACACCGACCTTACTGTCCTGGGCCTCCTCCATTGTCAGAGTGAGGCCCAGTGCATATTGGAGGAACAGCACCTCATATTTCACTTGGGCAGCTTACGCCCCAGCGGAATGGGCATTGACTTCTCTAACACAAGTAACCCGTGCTTTCCCTCACTCTCCTTAACCCTCCCCTCCCAGTTTTCCAAGCAGTCTTTCTGTCTCTGAATACATTTTATTTCTGTTTGCTTTGAACAGAGATTTAAAAAAAGCAGCTACCTCCCAGCCAACAACGATCTAGTCTACATTTTCCTTGATCTCCTTTCCCTTTGTCCTACTTTCACACCTTACACTTCCTGATCTATGTATCTCCCCCACCCTTGACATCAATCTGAAGAAGGGTCTCGACTCAAAATGTCTCCTAGTCCTTCCCTCCATTAACCCTCCTGAGGTACTGCAGCATTTTGAGTCTATCTTCAGCAGAAAGACACCACATGATCACTAGCGAGTCATCCACAGTGTACAGATACATGAGAAAGGGAATGTTTAGTGCAAGGTGAAGTACAGTAAAGTCCGTTTAATGATAGTCCGAGGTTCTCCAGTGAGGTGAATATTCGCTCAGGACCACTCTCTAAGAGTTGTCTGTGAACAGCTGAGAAGATACTGTGCCTGAATCTGGAGGTGTGTGTGTTCACATTTCTATGCCTCTTGCCTGATGGGAGAGACGAGGAAGCAAGAGGATTCCTCACATGCTCCAAAGATGAGCAAGTTTGTACGTTAATTGGCTTCTGTAAATTGTCGCTAGTGTGTAGGATAGAATGATCATTGCTCATTGTGGACTGGGTGGGCCGAAGAGCCTCTTCTCACACTGCATCTCTAAAAATAAAACTAAAACCTCTGACGAACATCTCTATCTCTTTCCACAAGTGCTGCCTGACATCTCTCCAGCATTTTCTTGTTTTCATTTCAGATTTCCAGCATCTGCAATTCTTTTTCAATTTTAGATTTTTTAGTTTTAGTGATCGTGTGGAAACAGGCTCTTCCGCCCACCGTGCCCGCACCGACCAGTGATCACTCCATACACTAGTTCTATCCTAAACTCGAGGAACAATTTACAGAACCCAATTAGCCTACAAACCTGCACGTCTTGGGAGTATTGCAGGAAGCCAGAGCACCCGGAGAAAACCCACGCGGTCACAGGGATAACATACAAACTCCGTACAGACATCATCCATAGTCAGCATCAAACCCGGGTTGCTGGTGCAGTAAGGCAGCTACTCTACCGCTGCGCCACTATGATGCCCCTGTGTGTTTTGATTTCCATTCAGTCTTTCCCTCTGGATGTGACATATGAAGTCACCTGTGTACTTTGGTACAAGATCCACCATCAAAGGGATTTACAGGAGTCGCTGAATCAGAAATGGCAGCCAGCATCATCAGAGACCCACACCACCCTGGCCACACACTCCTGACATTGGGGAGGAAGATATAGCAGCCTGAAAACTGTAACATCCAGGTTCAGGAACAGCTGCTTCCCTACAGCCATCAGGCTATTAAACACTACAACCTCCAAATAAGCTCTGAACTACATAGACTTGGGGGCATTGGTATTGTCTTTTTGCATGGTTATTATTTGTTTGTTTATTTTCATGTGTATATATGTGTGTGAATGAATGAATGAATGAATGAATAAGTTTATTGGCCAAGTACATACACATACAAGGAATTTGCCTTGGTGCTCCACTCACAAGTAGCAACAGGACATATAGTAAACAATTAAAAATAAAACATAAAACATTAAACATTAATAATAAAACATTATAGTGTGAATTATATGTGAATGAATTAAAATACCAGAGCAAAAGGAGGCTACAGATTTTTGGTTATTGAGTAGAGCTACTACTTGTGGAAAAAAGCCGTTTTTATGTCTGGCTGTGGCGGCTTTGACAGTCCGGAGTCGCCTTCCAGAGGGAAGTGATTCAAAGAGTTTGTGGCCAGGGTGAGAGGGGTCAGAGATGATCTTACCCACTCACTTCCTGGCCCTTGCAGTGTACTTGGGTGTACAGTATATGCATATATCTATATCTATATATACATATATATTTACATATGTAAATTAATTACAATATAATGAACAGAAAAATGTTATATATATTGATATTTGTATATAACTTTTTTTCTGTCTATTATATTGATTACGGAGTACTATCTTGACATATTCTGTTGTGCTGCTGCAAGTAAGAATGTCACTGTTCCTTCTGGGCCAAATGACAATGCAACTCTTAAATCTTGACACTTAAGATCCATGCCATGGAACAAGAAAATTGATATTCATAATATGCATCTTTTTGCTTCCAATGAAGCCTTTTGCGACCGACACGCCCCCCTCATGAATAATCATTCAGGATTGCATTCTGCGTGCAGCAGCAAGTCGAGGAAACGATTTCCACTTCTGAGAAGTAGCTCTGTGATGGGCGGAGATTTGTGGACATATTCATTTGTTTCGATGTCCTTTCAAGCTGTGTGTCATTGTGGATTGTCACCAAGCGTGAAGAGCGTGTCTCAAGAATGGCCTCTGGGTCCAAAGAAGCAACTGCTAAACTCCATCTGGGATGTGGACCAAAGCTACACTTGTGTACGGTTTAACCAGAAATAAGGTGAAGCCAGATCGTCAAAGAAATGGTTCTCTAAAGTGTAAATAAATTCTCACGTTACTGCAATCAAGTCACTTCATAAGTCCAATTGCATCTTAGTTTATTGTCGGAAGGAACTGCAGATGCTAGTTTACACCGAAGATAGATACAAAATGCTGGAGTAATTTAGCGGGACAGGCAGCATCTTAGTTTAGCTTAGTTTAGAACTACAGCACGGAAACAGCCCCTTCGGCCCACTGAGTCCATGCTGCCCAGCCATCACCCGTACACAAGCACTATCCTACACACTAGGGGTAATTTGCAATTTTTACCAAAGCCAATTAGTCTCTTCATCAGTTTTAGTTTTTGTTTTAGAGATACAGTGTGGAAGCAGGCCCTTCAGCCCATCGAGTTAGCGCTGACCGACAATCACTCGTACGCCAGTTCCACCCGACACACCAGGAACCATTTACCAGAGGAAATTAACCTACAAACCTGTACGTCTTTGGAGTGTGGGAGGAAACTGAATCACCAGAGAAAACCCACGCAGGTCACGGGGAGAACGTGCAATCTCCGTACAGAGAGCACCCCTAATCAGGATTGAACCCGGGTCTCTGGCGCTGTAAGGCACTAACTCTACCATTGTGCCACCGTGCCGTCCTGTCCAATTGTATCTTGCTCTGGCTTTTATGGCCAATGGATAAATTAGGTGAAGATTTTGCTTCCGGGGAGGTTTGCTTGGAGCCCGGAATGCAGCTTAAAATCAGGAGTAAATGTTATTAGATTCCACTGGCAAAGACGTTGGGATTATCTGTGTTGGAGGTAGTACAGCTGCTGTCTCACAGAGCCAGAGACCTGGGGTTGGATCGCGACTTCAGGTGCTGTCTGTGTGGGGACTTTGCACCTTTTCCCTGTGACCACGTGGGTTTCCTCCTAGTGCTCCGGTTTCATGTTCACAAGTGATAGTAGTGGAAATAGGCCATTCAGCCCATCAAGTCATTCAATCATGGCTGATCTGCCCCCTATCTTTCCAATCAACCCCATTCTCCTGCCTTCTCCCCATAACCCCATATCAATCTCCACCTTAAAAATATCCACTGATTTGGCCTCCACTGCCTTCTGTGGCAATGAATTCCACAGATTCACCACCCTCTGATTAAAGAAATCCCTCTTTATCTCCTTTCTAAAGGTATGTTTTTTTATTTTGGTTTCCTCCCATATCGCAAAGACGTGCGGGTTTGTTGATTAAATTGTCCCGAGTTTGTAGGGAGAAGAGGAAGTGAGATAACATAGAACGTGTGTGAGTGGATAATAGATGGTCAGCATGGACTCTGTGGATTGAAGGCCCTGTTTCCCCGCTGTATTTTCCAGACTCAAACTAAAGACTCTATAATGTTCCTGATGATCTTACCATAAAGACTTGACGATCCATATAAGTGACCTACCTCCTCACTGGATGTTACATTTGTCCAATGGATTTGCCCTAGAACTGAGCATCTCATAGATTTATAGTCACAGAGTGATACAGTGTGGAAACTTGTCCACACCGGCTAACATGTCCCAGCAACACTAGCCCCACCTGCCATCATTCGGTCCATATCCCTCCAGCCCTGTCCTATCCATGTACCTGTCTAACTGCTTCTTAAACGTTGGGATAGTCCAAGCCTCAGCTACAATGGCTTGCAAAAGTTTTCGTACCCCTTGAACTTTTCCACATTTTGTCACGTTATAACCACAAACGTAAAATTATTTTATTGGGATTTTATGTGATAGACCAACACAAAGTGGTGCATAATTGGGAAGTGGAAGGAAAATGATACATGGTTTCCCGAATTTTATTTTTAAAAAAAACTGAAAAGTGTGGCGTGCAAAGTATTCAGCCCCCTTTACTCTGATATCCCTAAATAAAATCCAGTGCAACCAATTGCCTTCAGAAGTCACCTAATTAGTAAATTGTGTCCACTTGTGTGTAATCTAATCTCAGTATAAATACAGCTGTTCTATGAAGACCTCAGAGGTTTGTTACAGAACATTAGTGAACAAACAGCATCATTTAAGCCCAAGGAACACACCAGACAGGTCAGAGATAAAGTTGTGGATTTTCCATTTTAACTCCGCTTCCCATTCCCACACTGACCTTTCTGTCCTGGGCCTCCTCCACTGTCAGTGGAGGCCTACATGCAAGCCAGAGGAACAGCACCTTGTATTTTACTTGGGCAGCTTACAACCCACCGGTATGAATGTTGATTTCTCTAATTTTGAAGTAAACCTTGCATTTCCTCCCTCCCCCCTCCCCCACCCCTGTCACCCTCCTAGTTCCACTGTTCGCATCCTTGTATCGCTTTGTTATCACCTCTTCACGAGCCAACAATGGTCCATTGTGGGCTCCACCCTTCCATGGTCATCTGTTGCTGGCCCTGCTTTGTTCTGGCCTTTTCGGTAGGCGGTGCGACTGACTTTGCAGAGGCCTCTGCAGTCCGTCTATCTTTTTTTTTGTCCCGTTAAGAGTATAGTTTACAGAGGTTTATATATTGTTTTTAACTGTATATATGTGGCGGGGGGTGGGGGAAGCTTTTAGATCTCTTCCCTGTACGGGGGACCCGACCGTTTCCATGTCGGATCTCCGTTGTCGTTGGGGCCTAACATCGTGCTGCGGCCTTCAGCCGGAAAGACCTGGGGGCTCCAGTAGTGGAGCTGCGGATTGGCCATCATGGAGCTGGCCGGCTTTGGAGCGTGGGGAGCTGTGGTGGCGTGCTGCTGCGGCCTGACTCCGGAGCTCGGAGGCTCCAGCTGCAGGCCTGGTGGACGGGACATTGGGAGCTTGCCGGTCCCTGGTGGAGACGGCTTTTCGGATCTCCCGCAACGGTGACTTCTCCTGCCCGAGTTGGGCGGCTGAGGGTGACCCGGAGCGAGGCCTTACATCGACTGCCGTGGCTTTAATGGCCGCGGGACTTGACATCGCCCACCGGGGGCACCAACATCAAGACCCGGAGCTGGGCCTTACATCGCCCGGTGCGGCCATAAACGGCTATGGGGCTTGTCGTCGCCCGCTGGGGGCTCCAACACCGGGACAAGGAAAGGAACAGGGGAGAGACAAGACTTTGCCTTCCATCACAGTGAGGAGGTGTTTGGAGAAATACTGTGATGGATGTTTATGTAAATTGTGTTAATTGTGTCATGCTTGTATGAGTGCAGAAACGTAATCTCGTTTGTACTTAGGTTCAAATGACATAATGAAGTATCTTGTATCTCAGTGGGCCAAAGGGCCTGTTTCCGCTCTCTATCTCTAAAGTCTAAAGGAATCAACTTGCATCTCTTCAGGATAATCATGAAATCTTTATTGAATTAGAAGATTTGATGCCACCACCACTGATGTTTGTAGTCAGTAGGATATTAATTATTTACAAGAATGTACAAGCTCAAAACTATTCCCAACCGAGGCATGTGTTGGCTTGGAAAAGGACAAAATATTTGTCAGTCTGAGTCTTACCAAAACCGCATCTCAGTTAAGTTTAATTGACAGCATAGACTCCTGAGCCAATCTAACCCTTCTGACAAGCCGCATGGACCAACACTGGGGTGACACGGTGGCGCAGAGCTTGAGTTGCTGCCTTTCAGTGCCGGAGACCCGGCTTCGATCCTGACTACGGGTGCTGTCTGTACAGAGTTTGCACGTTCTCCCTGTGACCGTGTGGGTTTGCTCTGTTTGATCCGGTTTCCTCCCACACTCCAAAGACGTACAGGCTAGTAGGTTAGCTGGCATCTGTAAAAATTATCCCTAGGATAGAACGAGGGTACGGGTTGATTGCAGGTTGGCGCGGACTCTGTGTGGCGAAGGGCCTGTTTCCGCGCTGCATTTAAAACTACAATCTAAAAACTAAAAACCCCTTACACCTCAATTAAATGGTTCCCACCCCACTTTCCTTTGAGCTCCATTTAGTGTCTACACGTTGGTTGTTCTGTCATGCTCGTTGGCCTGCCACTTTCCCCCTTTCCTCCAGTTTCGGCACAAGGAGAAGCAATAACAATGCAGCCTCCCAGCCTCTGTGAGTCTTGGCCTGGACTTACATAGCTCTTGCAGTTTTGGATGTGGGTCGCATTTGCCACGTTGCTGACAGCTCAATGGGCGATGTGTCCAGAGTCATAGTCATAGAGTGATACAGTGTGGAAATAGGCCCTTTGGCCCAACTTGCCCACACTGACCAACATGCCCCATCTACACTAATCCCACCAGCCTGCGTTTGGTCCATATCCCTCCAAACCTGTCCTATCCATGTATCTGTCTAAATGTTTCTTAACTGTTCAGATAGTACCTGCCGCAACTACCTCCTCTGGCAGCTCGTTCCATACACCCACCACCCTTTGCGTAATAGAAACCCCGCAGGTTCCCATTGAATTTGTTGCCCCCCTAACCTTAAACCTATGTCAATAGACAATAGGTGCAGGAGTAGGCTATTCGGCCCTTCGAGCCAGCACCGCCATGCAATGTGATCATGGCTGCTCATCCCCAATCAGTACCCCGTTCCTACCTTCTCCCCATATCCCCTGACTCCGTTATTTTTAAGAACCCTATCTAGCTCTCTCTTGAAAGCATCCAGAGTACCTGCCTCCACCGCCCTCTGAGGCAGAGAATTCCACACTCACCACTCTCTGTGAGAAAAAGTGTTTCCTCGTCTCCGTTTTAAATGGCTTACTCCTTATTCTTAAACTGTGGCCCCTGGTTCTGGACTCCCCCAACACCGGGAACATGTTTCCTGTCTTTACCTTAACAATCTTATATTTCAATGAGATGCCCTCTCATCCTTCAAAACTCCAGAGTGTACAAGCCCAGCTGCTCCATTCTTTCAGCATATGACAGTCCCGCCCTCCTGGGAATTAACCTTGTAAACCTACGCTGCACTCCCTCAATAGCAAGAATGTCCTTCCTCAAATTAGGGGACCAAAACTGTGCACAATTCTCCAGGTGTGGTCTCACTAGGGCTCTGTACAACTGCTGTACAACTATGTCCTCTGGTGCTCGATGCACCTTCACTGGGCAAGAAATTCTGTACGTTTACCAAATCTATTCTTCTCATCATTTTATAAACCTCAATACGATCACCCCTCATCCTTCTGCACTCCAAGCTAGAGTCCTAGCTTGCTCAACCTCTCCCTGGCAACATCCTCGGAAATCTTCTCTGCACCCTTTTGAGCTTGACAACGTCTTTCCTATAACATGGTGCCCAGAACAATGCTCTAAATGTGGCCTCACCAACATTTTATATAACTGTAACATGACCTCCCATCCACTGTACTCAATACTCTGAATGATGAAGGCCAATGTGCCAAAAGCATCTTGGGCCTGTCGTCTGGCTATTCCCGGCACACATCCTGTTGGTATTTGTACAATGATAGTCCCTTAGTTTAGTTTAGTTTGCAGATACCGCACAGATACAGGCCCTTCTGCCCACCGAACCCGCGCCGACTTGCGATCCCTGCACATTAACACTATCCTGCCCACACAAGGGACAACTTACACTTACACCAAGAACGTTGGGTCCCAGCATCACATGGGAGGGCTGGTCCCCCAACGCAATATTCCACCTCTCCTCCAATTCCAATATTGGTGGCCAGTGGGGGTGTGGGGGGGGGGGGGGGGGGCTGGCTTTCTGGAGAGCTAGTATGGGTGTTTTGGGCTGAACGGACTGGTTTCCAGAGGGCTAGTATGGACCTTGCGAACCAAATGGATTCTTGGGCTGGCGGCTCAGTCACTCAAGCCTGTTGTGCTGGCACTTGACTCACGGCTATTCCCACCAAATTCAAGTGCAGTTTCATACCATTTCAAGCATGGTGCAAGGCCACTAAAGACAGCAAGTCGTGACCTCTCCCTCCTCCATCTTGCAGAGACTGAGCCACGCCCACACTTCTGGATTTTATAGTCCCTCCCCCCTCCCACCAGAAGCGGCATGGCCTTCATGGCGTGATTGACAGGAGAGGGAATCTCAACATTTTTTAAACACTAATAACTCTTTAATTTTTCATCGATGGGAAAAATTATCTTGTCCTCCGCAGCGGAGGGGGACTCTGAGTAAGATGGTCAAAAAACACAGCCATAAGTGGCAGCGTTTTTTCTAAAATACAAAACAACAGGAAGTGGTCAAGATCAGACTTTTGGTAATATAGATACAAACATACAAGTATACAAACCCACAAACCTACAAACCTGTAAAATGTACAGTGTACATCGTTGAACTGTAGGTGGAAACCAAAGATTTCAGCGAAAACCCACGGTCACAGGAAGAACGTACAGACACCACCTGTGGTCGGGATTGAACCCGGGTCTCCAGCACTGCAAGCACTATAAAGGGGCTGTCCCACTGCGGCAACCAAATCTGCGAGTTTAGAAGAGTTTGCCCTCGACTCAAACTCGCAATATGGTCAACACGTGGTCCTAGGAGGTCACTGGAACTCTCCTTCATACTCGAGGGAAGTTCCCGCATACTCGCGGCCTCGGTTTGGTTGAGGAAAAATTTTCAGCATGTTGAAAAATTTTCCTCAAGTAAAAATTGGTCGGCATGGTTGTATTTAACTCCTAGAGCAGTGGAGTGGGGTCGCTAGGCAGTCGAGGTAGCCATAGGCAATCTCCTTCGCTGATCAGGCATTTTAATTGGCTCATTGGAGTTTTCAGGACTAAGGAAAACCGACCTGGAATGTTAAATGCTCGCTAAACTTTAATAAACATTGTCTGACTTCTTAAAAGTGTCTGACCCCTCTTCACCCACCCTTCTCTCCCCTTCTCTCCCCCTCTCTTGCCTTCTCTTCCCCCCCCCCCTCCCCCGCGCTCTGTAAAGGACTTACCGTACACTGTGCAACCATCTTTTACCTTCCTGTTCATCGCGGGTATGAATTTCAGACATCGCTGACGGTCGATCCAGGATTTTCAGGCGAGTGCCTTCGAGCTTGAAGGTCGAAGACAGTCGCTGAAAGGTCACGTCAGTGGGACAGGCCCTTAAGGCGGCAACTCTACCGCTGCGCCACCGTGCCACACTACGGTTACAGTGGTCCATCTGCAACAATGGACACCATTCACACCCCTGCGATCCGTTGCAATGAGAGTTCACTCTTGCTTTAACATTCTGTGATAGTTTAAGCTGTTGTTGGTCCATTGCAGTTTTATCCAATTAGTGTTGAGAGGGTCGTTGGTTCGCGGGCCGATTCTGTCAAAGGCGACGGAGCAAATGTCCTGCAGGAGCTGGGGCTCGCTTGGACCGGGAACACCTCCAGTAGACCAAGCACGTGGGGGAAATGGACATGTGTAAATGGCGCCAAAGCATGTCGGCGCTCGCAAGTGTAAATATGCAAAAAGATTTTCACTGTGCAGGTGCACCATTGAAGCATGCATCATTGACTGCTCGTTAAACTGCATAGAATACCACAATAACCCACGCCACGTGCATAACCACTGTGTACTGAGAGAATTTCTGCTGAAATCCCTGGTTTGTTATAGTCAAGAGTGTTTTATTGTCATATGTCCCGGACAGATCAACGACATTCTTACTTGCAGCAGCTCAACAGAATATGTAAACATAGTACACTGTAAACAATATAATAAATGATAAAAACAGTTCATGGTGTGTGTATATAGATATATATACACACATAGCCACACACACACATATATATATATATATATATATATATATATATATATATATATATATATATATATATATATATATATACACATACTCACATGTGTATATGTACACACACATATATATATATATATATACACACACATATATATATATACACACACACACACACACACACACACACACACATATATATACACACACACACACACACATATATATTCACACACACACACACACACACACACACACACACACACACACACACACATGTACATAAGAACAAACAAACAAACAATAATAGTGCCAAAAGATGAAACCAATGCCCCCATGTCTAAATAGTTCAGAGCTTATTTAGATGTTGTTGTGTTTAATAGTCTGAAGAATGGTCGACCTGAAACGTCCCCCATTCCTTCTCTCCAGAGATGCTGCCTGTCCCGCTGAGTTACTCCAGATTTGTGTCTATCTTTGTGTCAAATAGCCTGATGACTGGTGGGGAATTCTAGATGTCAGTGACATTACGATTCTAGTAACTTTAATGTGGAGTCAGAATGAAATAGTTTTGTGCATTTCCTGACTTGTTGTCCACCCCCCGCCTCCTTTGACGACTCTGACCAGCAGCTTGGTGCTTCTGCTGCTTCAGCCAGCGGGCTGCGTCAGGGCACCAGTTGGCGCTCGCATCTGGCCACCGTATGGGAGGAAGCCCTCGGCCAGGCCTGGAGCAGACCTCAAGCCACGACTTCAGGAGCTTTCTGCAGCAAAGAGCCAGGGCTGCGAGTGAGGTGCTGGGGACCAGGTCACAGCAGCAGCATGAAAGGGTGACGTGAGCTGGTGCGTTTAAAGGGAACACATACACATGGCAAGAGAAGGCACTTTTAACCAGCGAGGAATAAATCTCACAAAGTCGGAGACATACAACGTGAACGCAGGCCCTTCAGCCCACCGAGTCCACACTGACCCACGAGCACCCGTACACTAGTTCTGTGTCCTATACGCCAGCGGCAATTTACAGAAGGCCCAATTAACCGACAAATCTGTATGCGTTTGGAGTGTGGGAGGAAACCGGACCACCCGGTGAAAACCCAGGTGGTCACAGAGAGAATGTACAAACTCCGCACATTCAGCACCCGCAGTCAGGATCGAACATGGGTCGCTGGCGCTGTGAGAAATACATCTGCCCTGCAGCTTCTGGAGAGTTGCCTGAGGGGTTAAAGGGCTTCGTTCTGCTAATCGATTGTTGCCGTTTGATCTCAAAGTAAATATATATTTTGCACACGTGTGGCACAAAGGCGCAGCAGGTAGTCCTGCTGCCTCACAACACACCAGAGACCTGATTCTGTTCTTGAGTGCTGTCAGCGTGGAGTTTGCACGTTCTCTCTGTGACCGCGTGGGTTTCCTCCTGGTGCACTGGTTTGCTCCCACATCCCAAATCCGTGCTGGTTTGTAGGTTAATTGGCCCTCTGTAAAATTGTCCCTTGTGTGTTGGGAGTTGATGCCAAAGTAGGATAACCTAGAACTATCGGACGATCGATGGGCGGCGAAGGGCCTGTTTTATCTTCAATAAATCAATCATTGCAATCAATTTATTGTTAGCACCTGGTTGGGCATTGGGCAAAAACAAAATCTGCTCTAATTGTATTTGTGTAGAAGGACAAGTTACAAATCTATGGTTAGCAGGAAACAAACGTATAATTAGCCTTTTAATATTGAAAGGCCAAGATAGAGTGGATGTGGAGAGCAAAGATACTAGTGGTATCTTTGGTAGAGAGCATGTTTCCACTCGTAGGGGAGGCTAGAACTAGAGGGCACAGCCTCAGAATTAAAGGACGTACCTTTAGAAATGAGATGAAGAGGAATTTATTTTGTCCGAGGGTGGTGAATCTGTGGAATTAATTGCCACAGACTGTTGTGGAGGCCAAATCAATGGGCATTCTCAACACAGAGATTGACAGGTTAGTGACAGGTACGGGTGTCAGGGGTGATGGGGCGAAGGCAGGAGAATGGGGTTGAGAGGGTAGGATAGATCAGTCATGATTGAATGGCGGAGTAGACTTGACGGGCCGAATGGCCTACTTCTGCTCCTATGACATGAACTTATGAACAATTAAGATTTTCAAAAAGTACATTCTACTATGTGCCTTGCACGGTAGAGTTGCTGCCTTACAGCGCGAGCAGTGCCGGAGACCCGGGTTCGATCCTGACTACGGGTGCTGTCTGTACGGAGTTTGTACGTTCTCCCCATGACCGCGTGGGTTTTTGTTCAGAGATCCTCGGCTTCCTCTCACACTCCAAAGACGTACAGGTTTGTAGGTTAATTGGCTTGGTATAAATGTAAATTGTCCCTAGTGCATGTAGGATGGTGTTAATGTGCGGGGATCGCTGGGCGGCACGGACTCAGTGGGCCGAAGGGCCTGTTTCCGCGCTGTATGTCTAAACTATAAGAATGAAACTAATCTATGGTAGAGGCGGACAGGAAACAAGGCAGAGTTGGAACAGGAGCTGTAAGTCCCTAAGTTACAGCTATTATATCGTGCCATCAATTTCTCCTGTCAAATGTGGGTGAAAACAAAGTCTTGTTTTAGGGACACGGCATTAACCATGCATCAAGTTAAATGTGTCTCTGCCCAAGGCTATCCTTTGCCACGGAAGACTACTTAACTAAATCTAGAAGAGTGAGCTGTAGGTGAAAAATGTGAAGCTGTGAATATTATGTTAATTGCACAAGTTTAAAAAATATATATCTATTTCCTTTCAATGCCTTTGAGGGTGGAGTCAATTCATTTTGTTCGTCGGTTCACAGCTAACTTATTGTGCGTTGAGTTTTTTCATACTTGGAAAACCTATGATAGATTTTCACTGTAGGTTACTGCTTTGTATCCGTTGGATATAGAGCATAGAACAGTACAGTGCAAGAAGAGACCCTTTGGCCCACAATGTCTGTGCCGAACATAATGCCAAGACCATCACTTACTTACCTGCATACAACCCATATTCCTCCATTACCTGCACACCAAATGCCCATCCAAAAGTCTTTTAAATGCCACTAACATACCTGGCATGGTGGCGCAGCGGTAGAGTTGCTGCCTTACAGCACCGGAGACCCAGGTTCGATCCTGAATATGGTTGCTTGTCTATACGGAGCTTGTACGTTCTCCCCGTGACCTGCATGGGTTTTCTCCGAGATCTTCGGTTTCCTCCCCGACTCCAAGGACATACGGGTTTGTAGGTTAATTGACTGGGTATAAATGTAAAGATGTGTCTCTGATGTGTCTAGGATAGTGTAAATGTGCGAGGATCGCTGGCCAGCGCGGACTCAGTGGGCCAAAGGGCCTGTTTCCGCGCTGCATCGAACCAAAACTGCATCGAACTTAAACTAAACGAACCACCATTCCAGGCATTTACCATCCTCTGTGCAGACTATTTGCTCCACACATTTCCTTTAATCTTTTCCCCCTTATCTCTCCCACTCCGAACACTCACGAACTGGAGTGTTCGACTCATTCTCACCAGAAAGCGTTTATGTCTTAATTAGTCTGAAGAAAGATCCTGACCTGATACATCGTCTTTTCACTCCGCCCCTTTAGTTTAGTTTAGTTTAGTTTAGAGATACAGCGCGGAAACAGGTCCTTCGGTTCACCGAGTCCGCACCGACCAGAGATCCCTGCACACTAATACTAACCTACACGCTAAGGACAATTTACATTTATACCTAATCAACTAACCTACAAACCTGTACATCTTTGGAGTGTGGGAGGAAACTGAAGATCGCGGAGAAAACCCACATGGTCACGAGGAGAACGTACTGTACAACCTCCGTACAGACAGCACCCATAGTCGGGATCGAATCTGGATCTCTGGCAGTGTGTAAGGCAGCAACTCTACCGCTGCGCCACCATGCCGCCCTCTTCTTTTCTTATCTGACATCCTTTTGCCTCCTTTTCACCTCTCGACTTACTCAACCCATCTGCCAATCGCTACTCCCCTCCCCTGTATCCACCTATCGCTTAGTAGAAACAAAGAACTGCTGATGAACAGGACACCAAGTGCTGGAGTAACTCGGCAGGTCAGGCAGCATCTCTGGAGAACATGGATAGGTGACGTTTTGGGTCAGAGCCCCAAGATACAAGATACAAAGAATTTATTAGCCAAGTATGTAAGCACATACAAGGAATTTGATTTGCCATACAGTCATACCAAAAACACACACGACACAACTACATAAAAATTAACATAATCATCCACCACAGTGCACTGTGATGGAAGGCAATAACGTATTATCATCTTCCCTCCTTTTCTGCTGTGGTCGGGGCAGTCGAACCATCCGCAGTCGGGGCGATCAAAGCTCCCGCAGCCGGCGATTAAAGCTCCCGCGTCAGGCCGATCGAGGCTGCCACAATCGGGGCAGTTGAAGCTCCCGTGGTTGGAGCTCCCGAATTCAATCCCTAACCAAGGGACCGCGAGCTCCACGATGTTACGTCTACAGGCTCCAGCGGTTGGAGCTTCTAAAAGACGATCCCCAGCAAAGGGACCGCCAGCTCGACGATGTAAGGCCGCAGTGCGGACGGAGATACATTACGGAAAAAGTCGAGGAAAGAGATAATAAAAATATGATGTCAGGTTAGGGTCTGGGTTGAGACTTTAGAGATACAGCATGGAACCGGCTCATTGGTCCACCAAATCCGTGCTGACCAATGGTCACCTGTACACTAGCACTAATCTACATACATGCGACAATTTACAGAAGCTAATTAACCTACAAACCTGTACATCTTTGGATTATGGGAGGAACCTGGAGCACCTGGAGAAAACCCACGCGGTCACAGGAAGAATGTACAAACTCCATACAGACAGATAGCGATGGCACAGTAGTGCAGCACTAGAGTTGCTGCCTCACAGCACCACAGGCGCAGGTTCGATCCTGACTACGGGTGTTATCTGTACGGAGTTTGTTCGTTCTCCCTGTGACCACGTGGGATTCCTCCTGAGTGCTCTGGTTTCCTCCCACACGCCAAAGACGTACAGGTTAATTGGATTTGGTAAAATGGTAAATTGTCCCTAATATGTAGGAAAGTGTTGGTGTACGGAAATCACTGGTCGGCGTGGAGTTGATGGGACGAAGTGTCTGTTTCCGTGTTATATCTCTAAACTAAGCAAAATATGTAGTCGGGATCAAAGCCAAGTCTCTGTTGCTGTAAAACAGCGACTCTACCGCTGCGCCACGACGCTCCTCCAAAGTTAAAGTATTGCTGCCAGCAGAGGTGAGAGGATTTGCCTTTTATCTCAGCCATAACTGTAACAGAAAGACAGAAAGAAAGGCAAGATACATCTATTTTGCCCAATTTTTGTTTTATATAAATTCTGTTGGCTTAGATGTTCGTCGCTTTCCCAAAAACAAATAGGCAAATGATGTAATATAAATGCTGGTTTATACGAAAGATAGACACCAAGTGCCGGAGCAATGCATCGGTTCAGGCAGCATCTCTGGAGAGAAAGGACAGGTGACTATTCCGGTCGGGACCCAGCTTCAGACTGATGGAGCAGGGTGGAGAAAGCTGGAAAGGAGAGGCGGGGATGGGGGATTGCTTGACAAGCATTGGATGATTGGAAGATGATTGAAGTGACAGTGGCTACAGGTGAAAATGAGGCAAAAGGGTGTTAGATAAGGAGAGACGAAGGTGGCACGGTGGTGCAGCGGTAGAGTTGCTGCCTCACAGCCCCAGACACCCGGGTTCGATCCCGACTACGGGTGCTGTCTGTACAGAATTTGTACGTTCTCCCCGTGACCTGCGTGGATTTTCTCCAAGATCTTCAGTTTCCTCCCACACTCCAAAGATGTACAGGATTGTAGGTTAATTGGCTTGGTGTAAATGTAAATTGTCCCTCGTGTGTGCAAGTGTGTGGGGATCACTGGTCAGCACGAACTCGGTGGGCCGAAGGGCCTGTTTCTGCATTGTATTTCTAAACTAAACTAAATTAAAGAGAAGTGAAATGTGAAGCCAGAGGGTGGTAAATTATATAAATTATGAAAATCAAAGCTCATTTATTTTCTCCACCTTCCACACTAGATGTTGTCTCTGGTTGGATACCATCCGCTAACATTTCTTACGGAAGAGTTAGCCTGCAGGGTCTGGCTGCCCATTACATTTGTTGCCTTCTGTTCTCAACATCTTTTCCTGTCTGGAAAATAATAATTAAAATGCATTGAATAGGCCGTTAGGTTGCTTAATGCTTGATAAGTTACAATGGTGTTTAGATGGCCTGCTATAATGAATGAACAATAAAAGTATTGCATTGTACCTTGTGGGGAGCATGTTCTATGTTATCCACTATCTACACACTAAAGGCAATTTTCAGATTAACCTACAAACCTGTACATCTTTAGGAAGTGGGAGGAAAGTGGGGCACCCAGAGGAAACCTGCGTGGTCACAGGAAGAATGAGGGGGTGAGGTGGGGTGAGGTGGGGTGAGGTGGTGATGGGTGGTGATGGGTGGTGATGGGTGGTGATGGGTGGTGATGGGTGGTGATGGGTGGTGGGTGAGTGTGGGTTGTGCAAAAACCTTCTTTAACTATTTGAAACTCCTTAAACTGAATCATCGTACCACAACGAGAGAGCAGTCCTGAACTACTACCTCATTGGTGACCCTCGGGCTCTCTTTGATCAAACATTTTTAGCTATACCTTCCACCAACGGTGATCCCTTATCATGTATCAGTACACTGTGGATGGCTCGATTGTAATCATGTAGACTATGCTGACTGGTTAGCACGCAACAAAAGCTTTTCGCTGAACATCGGTGCACGTGACATTAAACTAAACTGAACTGAACTAAATTTCCGATGTTTGTGAATGAGCTGTGCTAAGGTGCAGCTAAACGCCTGAGAACTGATCGAATGCAGTGCAATTATCAGCATTATTATAATTGTAATAATTGTCAGTCTTTAATCTTCCGCGAAGTGCATCTCTATAGATTATCTATGTTTTATTTCCCATTCTGTTCCAGCAGTCCATTACAACTGCAGCACTGCGAGTAATTGCAGCAGGGTATGTTCACTGTCGTAAGGTCACCTCAGCTCTATTTTAGTCAGCAGTGGTTACGTTCTCGAAAATGTCTGGTTACAGTGGTCGGTAGATGTGGATTCATCCCAGAGCTTCCTAAAGCACACAAATATTGAGTATGTATGTACTATATGTATATTCTATATTGAGTGTAAAAGTTGGGAGGTCACGTTTCAGTTGTATGAGGTGTTGGTGGGACCAGATAATAAACTGCCTTTGTGTTAAAGAAGGAACTGCAGATGCTAGAGAATCGAGGGTTACACAAAAGGCTGGAGAAACTCAGCGGGTGCAGCAGCATCTAAGGAGCGAAGGAGATAGGCGACGTTTCGGGTCGAGACCCTTCTTCAGACTCCTTCCTGTTCTTGCCACCAAAGTGGATAACCTCACATTTATCCACAATATACTGCATCTGCCCACTCACACAAACTATCCAAGTCACCCTGCAGCCTCACAGCATCCTCATCACAGCTCACACTGCTCACCCAGCCATCCAAACTTGGAGATGCCACGTTTAATTCCCTCGTCTGAATTGTGAATATATATTCTAAATAACTGGGGTCCCAGCACCAAGACCTGCAGCACCCCGCTAGTCACTGCCTGCCATTCTGAAAAGGACCCGTTAATTCCTACTTTCGTGTTCGTTTTGTAGGTCTCAACAAAACTTGAGAGTTTTTTCCTGTCTGTGTGTGCAGCCATTTTGAGTTACCTTGCTGCCAGCATTGAGTAAAGCATTAAAGACTTCCGTTACTTCTGTAAGTACATTTTGAAGCAGTGCAAAAGTTTCTGGAGACATTGATGAACACAAGTGAGCCTTCTTCTTCAGGTCAGTAGTGATTGCCATACTTTCAAAATAAGGCTCAGCTCGCATTAAATACGATGACCACCTTCCTCACTCGGGATCGAAACAATCGAATTGCCAAGTCATGTTAGTTTGAGTACAGTACAGAACTCAAAATGTTTTGGTTTTTTTAAAATAAAAAAATAGGCTTTTATCTGGTTCTTTGGACGCAATCCGAAGTATCCCGCTTCTGACACCACTTTCGCGCTCGTTTTCTAGTTCTGCACAAACCTTGAGAGTCTTCAATTTACAACAGAAGTCTTTAATGCTTTAAGGCCCTGTCGCACTTTCCCGAGTTACTCACAAACTCTCCTGAGTTTTCCCCTTGATTCGAACTCTGGGAATGTCGGTAGCAAGCTCCCAGGAGGCCGTAGGAGTCCGTAGATGTTTCCTAGCGGCTCGTAATGCCAGCCGTAGGAACTCGGGGCATCAGGTAAGTCGGGACGTTTTTTCAACATGTTGAAAAATGTCCATGAGTAAATAAATTGCCCTGAGTACCTACGAATGGCTATTACCGTAATTCTCCGATTTCGAATCAAGGGGGAAACTCGGGAGAGTTCGTGAGTAACTTGGGAAAGTGGGACAGGGGCTTTACTCAATGCTGGCAGCAAGCCAACTCAAAATGGCTGCACACATACACACACACAGACAGACAGGAGAAAACTATATACAAAACACCTATTCTTTTTTCCTGTCTGCCAACCAGTTCTCTATCGATGTCAATACCCTATCCCCAATACCATGTGCTCTAATTTTGCACACTAATCTCTTGTGTGGGACCTTGTCAAAGGCTTTTTGAAAGTCCAGATCCACCACATCTACTGGCTCTCCCTTATCCATTCCACTTGTTACATCCTCGAAAAACTCCAGAAGATTAGTCAAGCATGATTTCCCCTTCATAAATCCATGCTGACTTTGACTAGGACAGTTTTAGAGGAATATGGCCTAAATGCTGGCAGGTGGGACTAGTATAGCTGGGACATGTTGGCTGGTGTGGGCAAGTTGGGCCGAGGGGCCTGTTTCCACGCTGTATCAGTCTATGGCCAAAACTGATGCCGGATAATGCTGGGGACTGGTTGCATGACCAAAAGATGATAAGATCACAAGACATAAGTTCATAAGATCATAGGATCGGAATTAGGCCATTCAGCCCATTGAGTCCCCTCCAGCATTTGATCATGGATGATCATGGCTGACCTACTTTTTCCTCTCAATCCCATTCTCCTCATAAGCTTTGACATCCTTACTTATCAAGAATATATCAATCTCCGCTTTGAAAATACGAGAGTGAAAGATAGTCCAGCCATGATTGAATGGCGCAGTAGACTTGATGGACCCAATGGCCTAATTCTGCCTTCTGACTATGAACATCAAGTGAAAATAATTTGTTCATGAGCCTCTTCCACTCCTTGGAACTCCAGTGGAAGTAAGTCATTCTCAACTCTTTTTTCAAGATTCAAGAGAGTTTATTGTCATGTGTCCCAGATAGAACAAAGACATTTTTACTTTGCTTCAGCATAACAGTATATAGAAGGCATGAATACAGAACAGATCAGTGTGTCCATATACCATTGTATAAATATATACAAACATGAATAAATAAAACAGATAATGGGCTATTAATGTTCAGAGTTTTGAGTTGAGTTGAGTTCAATAGCCTGATGGCTGTGGGGAAGTAGCTGTTTCTGAACCTGGATGTTGCAGTCTTCAGGCTCCTGTACCTTTTACCTGAAGGTAGTGGGGAGATGAGTGTGTGGCCAGTCTGGTGTGGGTCCTTGATGATGCTGCCAGCCTTTTTGAGGCAGCAACTGCGATAGATCCCCTCGATGGTAGGGAGGTCAGAGCCGATGATGGACTGGGCAGTGGTCACTACTTTTTGTAGTCTTTTCCGTTCCTGGGTGCTCAAGTTGCCGAACCAAGCCACGATGCAACCGGTCAGCATGCTTCTACTGTGCACCTGTAGACGTTAGAGAGAGTCCTCCTTGACAGACCGATTCTCCGTAATCTTCTCAGGAAGTAGAGGTGCTGATGTGCTGTCTTTATGATTGCATCAGTGTTCTCAGACCAGGAAAGATCTTCAGAGATGTGCATGCCCAGGAATTTGAAACTCTTGACCCTTTCCACCATTGACCAATTGATATAAACGGGACTATGGGTCCCCATCCTACCCCTTCTGAAGTCCACAATCAGTTCCTTGGTTTTACTGGTGTTGAGGGCCAGGTTATTGAGCTGGCACCATTTGGTCAGTCAGTCGATCTCTCTTCTATACTCTGACTTGTCCGCATCAGTGATACATCCCACAACAGTGGTGTCGTCAGCGAACTTGATGATGGAGTTCGCACTATGACCAGTTATGCAGTCATGAGTATAGAGTGAGTACAACAGGGGGCTGAGCATGTAGGCTTGAGGTGCACCCGTGTTGATTGTTATTGTTTACAAAATTGTTGAAACCAGTACTTGGAAGTACACCGAGCTCAGAATCACTTGTGATGGCATACTTGGATTATGGCATACTTGGAAGATTGAGGGGGGATCTTAGAGAAACTTACAAAATTCTTAAGGGGTTGGACAGGCTAGATGCAGGAAGATTGTTCCCGATGTTGGGGAGGTCCAGAACAAGGGGTCACAGTTTAAGGATAAGGAGGAATTCCCTTAGGACCGAGATGAGGAAAATATTTTTCACACAGAGTGTTGAGTCTCTGGAATTCTTTGCCACAGAAGGTAGTTGAGGCCAGTTCATTGGCTATATTTAAGAGGGAGTTAGATGTGGCCCTTGTGGCTAAAGGGATCAGGGGGTATAGAGAGAAGGCAGGTACGGGATACTGAGTTGTATGATCAGCCATGATCATATTGAATGGCTGTGCAGGCTCGAAGGGCCGAATGGCCTACTCCTGCTCCTATTTTCTATGTTTCTATGTTCTGATCGTAGGCAACACTCAGGAGGCAGCTGAATGTTCTGTTTCAGTTACCAAACATATGTTCGAGAGGTTGGAATTCCTTATCCATCCAACTAAATCCAAATTGATGTCATCTAGAATCATTGACTATTTGGGGTTCACCATTAATTCAACTAACATGTCAGTGACTCTGCCTACAGCCAAAAGTTTAGAAATTATGAAGGCCTGCAGCAGTCTGGTAGATTAACAGCAACCGTCCATCCAACGAGTGGCTAATGTTATTGGCAAATTAAAGCAGCCTTCCCTGGAGTGCAATTTGGGCCTCTACACTATCAGAATGTGCAACGAGCTAAGGAACTGGCACTCAAATAACATGCAGGTCATTTTGGTAGACCGATGCAGTCGACAGTTCAAGCTATCACCGAGTTGCAAAGGTGGATAACAAATGTCTCACATTGTTCTAGTAACATTCTGAGTAAACAACCTTCAGTTGTTTTACAAACTGATGCGAGTGTTTCAGGATGGGGAGCCACTGATACCAATTCCAGCTGCGGCGGCAGATGGAGTATGCAAGAGGCATTAATCCTACAGATGCATGGGATAAACTATTTGGAATCGTTGGGAGCATTCTATGGCCTAAAAGCGTAGTGTTCAACAAATGCATGATTTACATGTTCAGCTCCAGATTGACAATACCACAGCAGTTGCATATATCAATCACATGGGTGGAATTAAGTCATTATCATGTGATAATCTGGCTAACCTCATCTGGCACTGGTGTATTATTAAGAACATCTGGGTCTCAGCAATCTACCTAGCAGGTAGAGATAACATGGTGGCAGACACCAGGTCATGTAAATTTAATGACACCACAGAATGGATGTTGAATCCAAAAGTTTTTTAAAAGATTGTCACCCAGTATGGATTGCCAGACAGAGATCTGTTGCATCCAGGCTAAATCACCAGTTACCTAAATATGTCTCATAGGAACTGGATCCAGGGGCAATAGCGGTGGATGCATTCTTGCTACATTGGGGAGGTATGTTCTTTTACGCTTTTCCCCCATTCTGCCTCATCAGTCAAAGTCTCACCAAAATTGAGCAGGACTCCGCTTCAGGCATTTGGTAGCCCCCGACTGGCCCACACAGCAATGGTTCACATTGGTTCTGAGCCATTCATGGTTATCCCCAAATGCAGCAACTTGTTGGTTCACCCTGTGACAGGAAAGAGTCACCCTATCCATGATCGTATTAATCTGTTGATTTGCAGATTCTGACGAGACCGTTCCAGGGGCTCGGACTATTGAGTCAGACCGTGGATGTGATAACTACGGCCTGGAGGGATAGTACTAAAAAACAATATGTATCTCATATAAAAAATGGGAGATGCTCTTCTTACAGTCAAATATATCTTATCACACTGCAGGCATACCTGATGTATTGGAGTTCCTTGTTACATTACACTTTGATGAGCAATTGAGTAATAGTGCTAGGAGTGCATTGTCCTCCAATTTATGGCAGGGGTCGGGACAACATTCTGTCAGATCTCATCCATTGGTGTCCCGATTCCTTAAAGATATTTTAACAAGAACCCTCCTAGACCTAGATATACGGGAATCTGGGATGTGAGCATAGTTCTCACACTGCTTCGGCAATGGGCTCCAATTACATCTCTGTCTTTCCAAAACCAAACATGTAAAGTGGTCATGCTCATGGCGCTCGTTTCAGCGCAACGGGTCCAGACATTGCAAAAGCTACGACTGGAAAGCATGCATTTTTCTGTAAATAATATTACGTTTTATGTATATGATCTAATCACACAAAGCAGGCCAGGGACGTCCGGGACCAAAATGAGCGTTAGAGCATACCCCATTGACCGGCGACTATGCGTAGTTACGCACCTACGTCAATATATTGAGGTCACCAAGAGTCTTAGAGGCTCCAAAACAATGATGCTCATCAGTCACAAAAAACCTCATAGAAAGGTGTCGGTGCAGACCATTTCTAGGTGGCTGAAACAGGTTTTGGATTGTGCTGGAGTAGACACTGATGTGTTTAAATCTCACTCCACCAGGGAGGTATCAACATCCGCTGCAAGGGCACTGGACGTCCCTTTAGACCAAATCCTCAGGGCCACAGGATGGTCCAGTGAAGGGACTTTTCAACGGTTCTATAACAAACCTATCCTCATGACGGAAGGATGTGGGCATGCTATTTTGGGTTCTGTTTTGTAATTTCCCCCTGGGAGAGAGGGGTTGTTATTGTTTCTTTTGTTATTAAGATTAATTTGTATAATTCAAACAATGTTCAATACATTATTTTTTTTATCCTGCGTCAACTGAAGCAGTGTGTCGTATGGATCTGGATCTACAGCATGAAATCACAGAGCTTTGAAATCTTCACGGAATCACTCACGTGACTCCGAAGTAAAGTACTAAGATTAAATGAGAACTTACCAGTTTGAAGTTTGATCTTTATTTTATGAGGAGACGGTAAGCGATTACGTGCCCTCCGCTCCCGGCCCTCATAATCGCAAAGATGATCTGGTAATTCTAGTCTTCTGAGTCTTACTATATCACTTTGACTGTGGTTACTGTGATTTCACACCGCTGCTTTGAAGATTGATGCGCATGCGCACTGGCTGGGCTTCTTCACGTAATCGCTCACTGTAACTCCACATAAAATAAAGATCAAACTTCAAACTGGTAACTTCGACCAATCTATAATCGGACTTTACTGGATTTTATCTTGCACTGAACGTTATACCCTTTATCCTGCACCTGTACACTGTGGACGGCTCGATTATAATTGTGTATGGTCTTTTCACTTACTGAATAGCATGCAATAAAAAGCTTTTCTCTGTACAATAATAATAAACTAAACTAAACTTTAACTAAACTTCTTCGCCACATAGACAGTTTAGTTTAATTAGAGATACAGTGCGGAAACAGGCTCTTCACCAAGTTTCCACCGACCAGCGATCCCCGCACACTAGCACTATCCTCCACACACTATGTAGAATTCACTGAAGACAATTAGCTTACAAGCTTACAAACCTGTACGTTTTTGGAGTGCGGGGAAAATCGGAGCACCCGGAGAAAACCCAAGCAGGTCACGGGGAGAACATACAAACGCCGTACACACAGCACCCGCAGTCAGGATCGAACCCGGGTTTCTGGCGTTGTAAGGCTGCAACTATCTATTCTACTATCAGATTACCAGATTCTACGATCAGTCTACCAAAAAAATGTAAAATATAATGTTAAATAATGAATTCCATCAAGACCACCAATTTAGATATTGGTATTTCTAATGGTTTAATATTGTCACGTGGACTAAGATTTTCACGGTATACGCGACAATAATCAACCAACACAAATACTATCACCAGAGTAGAGGAAATCAAGGACCAGAGGACATAGGCTTATGGTGAAGAGGAAAAGATTTAACAGGAATCTGAGTGGTAACCTTTTCACACAAAGGGTGGTGGGCGTATGGAATTAGTTGTCAGAGGACGTAGTTGAGGCAGGTACTATTCTAAAGTTTAAGAAACATTTAGGCAAGTACATGGGTAGGTCACTTGGAGGGATATGGGCCAAAGGCAGGCAGGTGGGACTAGTGTAGCCGGGACATGTTAGCCGGTGTGGGCAAGTTGGGCCGAAGGGCCTGTTTCCAGGCTGTATGACTCTGACTCTAATAAAAGCACTCTAAGAAAATCAGGTCTTTTAAAATTATGCTATCAAACATCCTCAAAGATCACATTGTCATTTCCGGAATGTTGGGAGAGCTATATTAATAAAATGACTATACCGGTCCCACTACCAATACAGGAGAATTTCAATCCTCTAAGTTGCTTCTTAGCCAGCTTTAATTATAAATATTTACGAGACTAGGTGGGACCCGTTGGGTCCCATGTTCACACGGGAGTGCTGGTCCCCCAACACAATATTCCACCTCTCCACCAATTCCAACATTGGTGGCCAGTGGGGGGGCTTTCTGGAGCGCTGGTATGTGTGTTGTGGGCTGAACGGACCTGTCTCCAGAGGGCCAGTATGGACATTGTGGGCCAAATGGATTCTTCGGGTGGCAGCTCAGCCACTCAAGCCTGATGTGCTGGCAGCTCACGCACGGCTGGTGGGCTGGCAGTTGACTCATGGCTAATCCTTGAAATTCCATTTCAAGCAGGGTGCAAGGCCACTAAATTCAAATCCATTTCCCTACCATTTCAAGCAGGGTGCAAGGCCACCAAATTCAGGTGCAGTTTTCTACCACTTCAAGCAGGGTGCAAGGCCACTGAATTTGTGCAGTTTCCGACCACTTCAAGCAGGGTGCAAGGCCACCGAATTCAAGTGGAGTTTCATGCCATTTCATGCAGGGTGCAAGGCCACCACATTCAAATGCAGGGTGTAAGGCCACCACATTCAAATGCAGTTTCATACCATTTCACGCAGGATGAAACCACCATAAAACCACCATAAAACCACACAAAACACCACACTCACAGTTCAGTAGACATTCAGTGTGTTCAGTTGATTCAAAGCTCAGACAGAGTCATGACGTCTCCCTCCCCCATCATGCAGAGACTGAGCCACACCCTCACTTCCGGGTTTTATAATCCCTCCCCCTCTCCCACCGGAAAAGGTGCGGCCTTCATGGCATGATTGACAGGAGAGTAATTCTCAACATTTTTAAAACACTAATAACATTTTTATTTTTCATTGATGGGAATAATCATCTGCACTTGATGAGTGGAGGGGGACTGAGTAAGATGGCCAAATATCACAGCCGTAAGTGGTAGCATTTTATCTAAAATCAATATACAGTGCAAACAGGGAGTTGTCAAGTTTAGACCACCAATCATTTGCAATGCTTTTACTTCAACGCAAAACCCACACCAACCATTTGCAGTGGTTTTACTTCAACCCAAATCCCCATCAACCATTTGCAGTGCTTTTACTTCAACCGAAACCCCGACCAACCATCTGCAGTGCTATTACTTCAACCCAAATCCCCATCAACCATTTGCAGTGCTTTTACTTCAACCCAAACCCGCACCAACCATTTTCAGTGCTTTTTCTTCAACCCAAATCCCCACCAACCATTTGAGGTGCTTTTACTTCAAACCAACCATATTTTCATTTTCAAACCACATTAAGGGCACTCAAGGTCAGTAAAACCACGCTCACAGTTTAGTAGACATGTGTTCACTGTTCTCAGTGCTCAGACTGAGAGACGTGACCATCTCACTTCCCCCCATCTTGCAGAGACTGACTGAGGCACAACACTTCCGGGTTTTATAGTGCCTCCCCCCTCCCACTAGCAGGGGCAGCTGAGAGAATGTCAACATTTTTAAAACATTAATAACTCTTTTATGTTTCAATCGATGGGAAAAATCCTCTTGTCCTGCGCAGCAGAAGGGGTCTCTGAGTAAGCTGGCCAAAAATCACAGCCGTAAGTGGCAGCTTTTTTTCTAAAATCATGAAACAGAAAAACAGGAAGTGGTCAAGATCTTACTTTTAGTAATATAGATAATCTACAGTATAAACAGATCACAGATTTCATGAGATATTTATGAAATTTTGTAAGTACATTAAATAAGAATGATTGTACCAACAGTTCCGGTTAACTGGTCAGGTGTACCGAGGTACAGTGAAAAGCTTTTGTTGCAGGATTAGTTTTGACATAGAACATTGAACAAAGAACAGTACAGCGCAGGAACAAACCTTTCGGCCCACAATGTCTGGTCCAAACGTTAGTTTAGTTTATTGTCACGTGTACCAAGGTACAGTGAAAAGCATTTTGTTGTGTGCTGTTCAGTCAGTGGAAAGACTATACATGAATACGATCAAGCCGTCCACAGTGTACAGGTACAGGATAAAGCGAATAACATCTGGTAAAATCCGATTGAAGATAGTCCGCTGCTCTCCAATGATGCCCGACGGTCACCAATGATGCCCAGACCAACTCTTTCCTACATGCACATGATCCATATCCCTCCATTCCTCACATATCCATCTGCCTACCCAGACGTGTCTCTTAAAGCCCACAATGGTATCTGCTTCCACCACTACTTCTGGCTACATGTTCCAGGCACCCACCGCCCCCTAGATAATACACCTTGTCCCACATATCTCTTCAAAATGAATTGAGAAATGGCCTCATACACATTGGGCAATGTATAATGCCGGCCACCATTGCATCGTGCCGTAACCCGTTTGTGAAGTAGATTGTTGTTCAATCACTGTCAGCTTTGCCAACGACACCATTGTTGTTGGCTGACTTATGAGTTAGTTTATTGGCACGTGTGCCGAGGTACAGTGAAAAGCCTTTGTTGCATTCTATCCTGCATGATATGAGGTGCTGATCCTCTAATTTGCACTGGATCTCACTCATCCACTTTCAGAGTGAGGCCCAGTGCAAATTGGAGGAACAGCACCTTCATATTTCACTTTCGGTCTGACAATAAAGTGTCATCGTATCGTATACAAAAATGCTGGAGAAACTCAGGGGGTGAGGCAGCATCTATGGAGTGAAGGAAATAAGTCGAGACCCTTCTTTAGGCTGATGTGGGGGTGTGGGGGGGGGGGGCGGGAAGATGAAAGGAAGAAGCGGAGACAGTGGGCTGTGGGAGAGCTGGGAAGAGGAGGGGCAAGAGGGAGAAAGCAGGGACTACCTGTAAATGATGTTACTCACACAGTGTTTCTATACTAATACTTTATTGATTACATATGCACTAGTGCCCCAGCTGTACATGGTCTGTACGTTCAAACTACTAGAGGAGGTACCAGGGGATGGAGAGACATTAATATGCTGGTTAAACGGGGTGTGGTCAGGGAAGCTACACAATCTATAATTAAAGGGACATGCACTATCATCTACATCCTTCCTCTTATAAAAGAAAAGAACATAACTGGCGACCGTGTCTCGTGCGTTAGGGCAAATGGAGATAACAGACAATAAAAATAGCAGCACTCATACATAATCGCCGTAACGGTCAGGCGCCCGTACAATGCGGCCTGAGCGGATGCGAACCCCGCTCACACCCCCTTCCTCCAAAGGAACGGAGACAGGGGGTAACCACACGACAGGGGAACCACGAGGCGGGGAGACGCGCGGTGACAAAGGGATGGGAGGCGATCGGGGAGACGGGGGAGAAATAGGCGGAGACACGGGAACAGGCACAGGAAGAAGGACCGGGACGGGCCGAGTAGGCGTAGGCATAGGGAAAGCAGACAGAGGGGAAGCATGGGGAAGAGCAGGAGCTGGAGGAGGCTCATTCACCAGGCGGAGGTGCTGACGGGAACGACGGTAAACTGTGCCGTCCAGGTTAACTAGATAGGAGCGAGTTGAATCAGCGGTTCTGACAACAACCGCGAGGCTAGGGCGACCGGAGGTGGAATGCATACGGACAACCTGACCCGGAGAAAGGGGAGGAAGAGGACGACAGGACCTATCATGGGAGCGCTTCTGAATGGACTGCTTAGCAGCAATGCGCTCATGGACCATGGCAGGCTTGAGAACAGCGGGAATTAGAGTTTGCTGGGCCACCGGAATTGGAGGGCGTGTGACACGGGACATGAGGCGCTGCGCCGGGGACCCCAAGACGCTGTCACGGGAGATGTTGCGGAGGTTTAGTAAAGCAAGGTAAATGTCAGATTTTGAAATGCGGCAGCGTTCCAACAAGTCCTTTGCGCTGCGGACCGCTCGCTCGGCCAGGCCGTTGCTCTGAGGGTATTCAGGGCTGCTGGTGTAGTGGCGAAAGTTCCAGTTGTCAGCAAAGTCCTTGAACTCAGCGCTTGTAAATTGGCTGCCCTTGTCCGACTGCAGGCTCGCGGGCGATCCAAAGGTCGCGAAGTGGCGGCGCAGTTTCGTAATGACAGCAGAAGAGGAGAGAGAGGACAGCTGGTCGACCTCGAACCAGCTAGAGTAGAAGTCGACAAGCACCAGGAAGTGCTTGCCGTGCCATTCAAAAATGTCTGTTGCCAGCGCAGACCATGGCAGGTCTGGTGCGGGCTGCTGCAAAAGGGGCTGCCGCTGCTGTTGCGGTGCGAGACTGTTGCAGGTCGGGCATGAGGACACCCGGTCTCGGAAGTATGCAGCCATATCAGGCCAGTAAAACTGGCTTTGGGCGATGGAGAGAGTGGCCTTGGCCCCTGGATGGCCACGATGAGCAGTTTCGAAATACTGTTGCCGCAGAGCCTCAGGCACCAAAACCTTGTGGCCTTTGACGATAACGCCATCTCGCAGCACCAGCTCATCACGGACCAAGAAGTAGGGAACTGCCGCGGCAGGTAGTGAAGAGCGCCGCTCGGGCCAGCCCCGCTGAATGACCGACGCCAGCTGTTGGAGAGAGGCGTCGGCAGCAGTGTGCTTGACCAGAGACTTCAGTTGCTTAGAAGGCACAAAATTGACGTTTAGGACGATCATGTTTGAAGCCTCATAAGGGTGACGGGTGGTCGAGGGCAGGGGAGCCCGTGACAAAGTATCAGCAATAAACATGTCCTTGCCTTTACGGTACACCACGGAGAAGTTGAAACGTTGTAATTGAAGCATCATCCGCTGCAGCCGGGAGGAGGCAGCATGAATCGGCTTACCGAGGATGGTGACCAGAGGTTGGTGGTCTGTTTCGACGGAAAATTTGGTGCCCAGGATATAGTCCTTAAATTTAGAACAGGCAAACACGACAGCCAGCAGTTCCTTCTCAATCTGTGCATACCGCTGCTCAGCTGGAGTCATTGTGCGGGACGCAAAAGACACAGGCAACTGTACTCCATCATGTATTTGCAAACAGGCAGCACCCAGCCCGAACTTGGAGGCATCACAAGTTATGACGACTGGTCGGTTTAGGTCAAAATATTTCAACGTCGGAGTGCAGATGAGTCTGGACCGCAGCATATCGAAGGCAGTCTGGTGTTGCGGGAACCAGGACCATGCAGTATCTTTCTTGACCAATTCTCGTAAGGGCGCACTCAACTCACTCAAGTCAGGGATGAACTTTCCCAGGTAGTTAACCATGCCGAGGAATCGCTGAAGGCTCGGTACGTCTACAGGAGCAGGCATCTCGGAAATTGCAGCGGTCTTCTGAGGATCTGGTTTCAGTCCGGACGCTGTGAAAACGTGACCGACATAGGTGACCTCAGGGACGTGGAACCGGCATTTGCTGGGGTTGAGCTTCAGGTTTACCTCCCGAGCCCGATCCAAAACAAGTCGGAGGTTATAGTCGTGCCTTTCGACATCTTTTCCATACACGAGGATGTCGTCGACGATGATAGCGCATGGGAGCCCCGCGAACAGCTGTTCCATCGTCCTCTGGAAGACTTCACTGGCGGAGCTGATCCCGAACGGCATGCGCAGGAAACGGAACCTCCCGAAAGGAGTGGCGAAAGTTGTTAGGTAAGATGAGCGTGCATCTAACGGTATCTGCCAGAACGAGCTCTTCGCATCCAGCACCGAAAACACCGTGGCTGGGCCGACCTGTGCCGCCACATCTTCGACAGTGCGCATGGGGTAGTGTGGGCGCTTGATAGCCAGGTTCAAGTCTTTAGGGTTGATGCAGATCCGTAGTTCAGTTTTGTCCTTCTTGGCCGCAACGACCATGGTAGAGACCCACTCGGTCGGCTCGCTCACCTCCTTCAGAATGCCCGTAGCCACCATGGCACGAAGGGTGGACTCGACTCGATCCTTCATAGCAAAGGAGACTCGGTGGGGTGGCCGTATAACCGGATCCACATCAGGATTGAGAGAGATCTTGTAGCTGCAGGGGAGCATCCCCAGCTCAGTGTCGAACCGATCAGGATACTCGGCTAGCGGGTCTAGAGGTCGCTGTACTAAACGAATGTCCCGGTGGAAATTGACCAACCCAAGGTCCTGGCATGCTTGAACACCAAGTAGTGGAACGCATTTTCCGTCTATCAGAAAGAAAGAGAGGGGCCGAACGGTCTTCAGCACTTCGCAGTTCAGGGTAGCTTTTCCCACAGGAACGAGCAGACCTCCCCCATAGGCTCGAAGGACGGAGCGCTCAGTGGTAACCCTCTCATTATTCCTTATCTTCTTGAAGAGGCTTGTTGACATTACATTCGTCGCGGCCCCAGTATCGACCTTGGCCGAGAAAGTCGCACCATTAACAGTAACTTGCACGGTCGGGTCCGTTATCATGGCAGGTGTATTCCTGACTGAAAACACGCTGAGCTCACTCTGGGAAGAGTCGGAATCAGACAGAGGGAGGTTTTCGGGAGGATGATAAGAACTAGACACAGGGAAGGCAGGAACGGGGAACTGATAGTGGATGATCAGCCATGATGACCTTGAATGGCGGTGCTGGCTTGAAGGGCCAAATGGCCTACTATTGTGCATTGTCTGAACTAAACTACACTAAACTACACTAAACTAAACTATTGTGTAGGAAAGAGTTGCAGATGCTGGTGTAAATCGAAGAGGTAAACCACAGTCTGTTTGGTGGAAATGTGTCAGCCTCGCTAACAATCAGCACGGGAGCACATCAAGGCTGCGTGCACCACCCCCTGCTGTACTCACTCTATACTCATGACTGCGTAGCCGGTCACAGTGCAAACTCCATCATCAAGTTCACTGATACACCACTGTTGTGGGACGTATCACTGATGGGGATGAGTCAGAGTATAGGAGAGAGATTGAGCAACTGTCCATATGGTGCTATCACAATAACCTGGCCCTCAACACCAGCAAAACCAAGGAACTGATTGTAGACTTTGGAAGGAGTAGGATGGGGACCCACAGTCCCATTTATATCAACGGGTCGATGGTTGAAAGGGTCAAGAGCTTCAAATTCCTGGGCGTGCACATCTGTGAAGATCTTTCCTGGTCCGAGAACACAGATGCGATATCAAGAAAGCACATCAGCGTCTCTACCTCCTGAGAAGATTACGGAGAGTTGGTCTGTCAAGGAGGACTCTTTCTAACTTCTACAGGTGTACAGTAGAGAGCTTGCTGACTGGTTGCATCGTGGCTTGGTTCGGCAACTTGAGCGCCCTGGAGAGAAAAAGACTACAAAAAGTAGTAAACACTGCCCAGCCCATCATCGGCTCTGACTTTCCTACCAAAGCAAGAATTTCATTGTCCTATCAGGGACACATGACAATAAACTCACTTGAACTTGAACTTGAAGATAGACACAAAATGCTGGAGTAACTCAGTGGGACAGGGAGCATCTCTAGAGAGAAGGAATCGGTGACGTTTTGGGTCGACACCCAACTTCAGACTAAGCTATTATTTCCTTATCATGTACCCTCATCTATACACTGTAAGTTGCTCAATGGTGAAATTAAATTAAACTAAACTAAACTAAAGCTGAAACTAAACTTAAAAACTAAAACTAAACAAATGTATGTATTTGCAGTCTTTATCTTTTGACTGTCTTGTAGAAGGGATGTATAATTTATGTAATATTTAGGTATCATTTTGATTTGGTTATGTTGTCTCATTCTACATGCCTGTGATGCTGCTGCAAGCAAGATTGTCATTTTTGTCTTGCTGTCCTGGTGAATTAATAATAAACTCGACTTGACACGATTTGACTGATGGACAATTTCCAAGAAACATTGGAAGACTGCCAATAGTTTTGTCAAGAGACTCAAGGAACTACAGGTACTAAAATCATGAGCAAAACACAACTCATGACTAACTGTGGAGGACAGATGATGCTCTGGGATGGGACCCCACTTTAGACTGATTGTAGTGGCGGGAGGGGGGGGGGGGGGGTAGGGGTAAGGGGGGATAGAGAGCTGGAAAAGAGTTGGAGGCAGGACAATGATTGTAGGGTGGCACGGTGGCGCAGCGGTAAAGTTGTTGCCTTACAGCGGCAGACTACGGCTGCTGTCTGTACGGAGTTTTGTATGTTTTTCCCGTGACCTGCGTGGGTTTTCCCTGGGTGCTCCGGTTTCCTCCCACACTCCAAAGACGTACAGGTAGGTTAATTGGCTTCGGTAAAATTGTGAATTGTCCCTTGTTTGTTGGATAGTGTTAATGTGCGGGGCGCGCTGGTTGGAGTGGGCTCGGTGCGCCTCGGGGCCTGTTTCTGCGCTGTCTCCCTAAAGTCTAAAGTTTAAAATAACAGGTAGTTATGGGTGAGGGGGGTTTGATTGGCAATGGGGTTTTTTTCTAAATTGGTTAAGAATATTGAAGACTCTACATAGTAAAGACAACGTTCTGCATCACAGCGGGAAGGTGGCTAACTGAATGAAGATGGACACGGTGGTGAAATAAACAAAATACTGCAGATGATAAACATTGGAACTAAATGCTAGAAACACTCAGCAGGTCAGGCAGCACAAAGCATCAGGCACAAAATGCTGGAGTAACTCAGTGGGTCAGGCAGCTTTGTGACGTTTTGCGTTGGGACCCTCCTTCAGATTGAAAATAGAGGGGAGGGAACAAAAAAGGCCAGAACAAAACAGGACCAGCAACAGATGTCCAAGGAAGGGTGGAGCCAATAATGGCCCTTTGTTGTCAGACAATGTTGAAGAGGTGATGGCGAAGGGATATGAGGCGGGGCAGAATCTATGCACAGAGGCTTTACTCGCATTCGTTTAGCCCAGCCTGCGAGGAACATCCAGAGCCCCGGCTCTCAGCGACACGGAGCACAGATAAAGATGAATAATCTGTTTCTATCCACTGCAGTGGGCCATTTGCTCTCACACAATTGAGGGCATCATGTTGGCGCAGCGGTAGAATTGCTGCTTTACAGCGCCAGAGACACGAGTTCGATCCCGACTACGGGTGCTGCCTGTATGGAGTTTGTACGTTCTACCTACGACTGCATGGGATTTCTCCGGGTGCTCCGGGTTCCTCCCACACTCCAAAGACGCACAGGTTTGTAACTGAATTGACTTGGTATAATTGTAATTTGTCCCTAGTGTGTGTGGGATGGTGTCAGTGTGAGGGGATCGCTGGTCGGTTCCTGTTTCTGTGCTGTATCTCTAAAACTAAAAGATACCTGGATAGGTACATGGATAGGGAAGGATTAGAAGGATATGGGCCAAACACAGGCAAATGGAACTAGATTAGATGGGGCATGTTTGTCAACACGGACGAGTTGGACCGAAGGGCCTGTTTCCGTGCCGATGACTCTATGACTCGAGCAGATAGAGCTTCAAGTTCAAGTTCAAGTTCAAATGTATTTGTCACATGCACCATAAGATGCAGTGAAATGTAATTTACTATGCGGCGTTATAATTAAGAAAGCACACAATATACAACATATTCAACACAGACATCCACCACAGCATTCTTCACTGTGATGGAAGGGAATACAGTTCAGACAGTCCTCCTCCTCCTCCTCCTCCTCCTCCTCCTCCTCCTCCTCCTCCTCCTCCTCCTCCTCCCCCTCCTCCTCCCCCTCCTCCCCCTCCTCCTCCCCCCCCTCCTCCCCCTCCCCCTCCTCCCCCTCCCCCTCCTCCCCTCCTCCCCCTCCCCCTCCTCCCCCTCCCCCTCCTCCTCCTCCTCCTCCACCTCCCTTGTTCACCGGTGGTTGAGGCCTTGACCCTCCGTAGCCGCCGCTATGGACAGGCCCTATAGTCGCCCTGATGTTCAGGCCCTCTCGTCGAGATGGTCGGAACAATGACGTCAGGACAGGTTGAGCGGCCCGGGGCTCCCAAATCGGCCACCTCCTTACCGGAGACCGCGGCTTCCAGATGTTGTAGGCCGGCGGTCGACGCTCTTCTCCGGTGACCCCCGGCGAGGGATCGCACGCTCCACGATGGAAGATCCACTCCACGCCTGCCGCCAGAAGCTCCACAGACCGAGGCTCCAAGATGTTGTAGGCCGCAGGTCAGCGGTCAGAGCACTTCTCCGGCGGCCCCCAACAAGGGGTCGCCCCGCTCCACAATGTTCAAGTCCCTGCTGCGCCGCCGCTGAAGCTCCGGGTCCGACTCCGGGAAAGGCCACACCAAACCAGCTGTAAGGCCGCGAGGAGGGGGGCGAAGAAGCGACAAGGAAGAAAGGCGCATCTCTGTCGAGGTAGTGCCTGAAAAACCCTATTCTCCTATTCCCCCCCCACCACCACCACCCCTCACACAAGACATACAGAGAAACACTAAAACATACTTTTGGACATACTAAATTTTTTTTTAAAAAGTCAAAACAATGAACCCGCTGCAGGCGAGGCAGCCGACTCGCAGCCGACTCGCAGCCCACTCGCAGCCGACTCGCAGCCGACTCGCAGCCGACTCGCAGCCGACTCGCAGAGCCACCAGAATCCAACTCTTTGCTACTTGTTTCCATGCTACTCCTTGCCTTTGGAACAAGTGAAGTTGATGTACTGTCTGGTACATCTGTGACCTATATTCCTAGCATAAAGGAACAATTACAGCAAGTTTTGGGCTGGAAGAATCTTTTTTAAAGAGGAGAGCAATTGGACTGACAGATCGGTTAGAACAACGAGTTCAGTGGGAAGGAGTGGAATTCACTTTGGATGGGAATAAATCACTCCCTTTATTTGGGGTTGTAATGGCAGCTGGAGCAACCAAAATGATTAAACAGCTACAGAAGTAAAAAGATAGATTCTCAGGAGACTTATTAGCCGAGATCTGGGGCGGAATTGGCGCTGCTTGTCAATTCTAGTCATTCAGGTGAAAGGGTGAAATCAAATTGGACTTAAAATGCAAACCCACAAACATCACTTCTCACAATAGTCATGAAGCCGAATAAAAAATCGCACTCTTCTCTGAGAGTGACTGGTGATGGAGAGGCAGTACCTGAGGAAATACCAGAGGTGGGCGGCACAATAGACAATAGACAATGGACAATATGTGCAGGGGTAGGCCATTCGGCCCTTCGAGCCAGCACTGTCATTCAATGTGATCATGGCTGATCATCCCAATCAGTACCCCGTTCCTACCTTCTCCTCATATCCCCTGACTCCGCTATTTTTACGAGACCTATCTAGCTCTCTCTTTTGAAAACATCCAGAGAACCTGCCTCCACCGCCCTTTGGGGCAGAGAATTCCACAGGTGCGGTGGAGCAGCAGTAGAGTTGCCAGAGACCCAGGTTCGATCCTGGGTGAGAGGCTGGTGAATCTGTGGAATTCATTGCCACAGATGGGTGTGGAGGCCAAGTCAGAGGGTATTTTTAAGGCAGAGATTAACGGACTCTTGATTAATGTGGGGAGAAGGCGGGAGAATGGGTTGAGAGGGAAAGATAGATCAGCCATGATTGAATGGCAGAGTAGACGTGATGGGCCGAATGGCCTAATTTTGCTCCTATAACCTATGAAACTGCATGGAATTTGCACGTTATCCCTGAGACTTCATGGTTTTTTTCCGGGTGCTCCGCTCTCCCCCCCACATACCAAAGACCTGCAGGTTTGTAAGTTCATTGGCTTCTGTAAATTGTCCCTTGTGTGTGGGATAGAACAAGTGTACAGTTGATCATTGGTCGGTGTGGACTCGCAGGGCCTATTTCCATGCTGTATCTCTAAATTAAACTAAACTAATCTGAACTAAACCAAGATAAATTAAACTAATCTAAACGTGAATTGCTCTCATTGCAAGTGGTTGGATTCAGCCTGGCTGGTAGCAGAAGAATAGTTGGGCCGCAGAGTATCAACATTCAAGTTTTCTTGTGCTGTGTATCCGCTATTAAAGAAGCTGAATGGAGCCAACACCAAGATATCTGGGTTACTGTCATGGAGGCCCGTGTAGGGACCTTCCGATATAGAGCATTTATACTTTCCAAGCTCTCTCGAATCCAGGGAACAGCTAAGGGGTTGAGATAACTTGTCTAGTTTAGTTTAGTGTAAGCTGGTTTACAGAAACAGCGTGGAAAGCATTATATCAGGAAGCGCCAGAGCATGGTTTGGGGACAGCTCCACCCAAGAACGTACAAGAATGGACAAGCTAGATGCTGGAAGATTGTTCCCGATGTTGGGGGAGTCCAGAACAAGGGGTCACAGTCTAAGGATAAGGGGGAATTCCTTTAGGACCGAAATGAGGAAAACATTCTTTACACAGAGAGTGGTGGGTCTCTGGAATTCTCTGCCACAGAAGGTAGTTGAGGCCAGTTCATTGGCTATATTTAAGAGGGCGTTAGATGTGGCACTTGTGGCTAAAGAGATCAGGGGGTATGGAGAGAAGGCAGGTACAGGATACTGAGTTGGATGATCAGCCATGATCACATTGAATGGCGGTGCAGGCTCGAAGGGCTGAATGGCCTACTCCTGCACCGAGTTTCTATGTTTCTATGTTTCTATGTAAGAAATTGCAGAGAATTGTGGACACAGCCCAGACCATCACAAACCAACCTCCCTTCCATTGACTCCATTTATACCTCGCAGCTCGGCAAGGCCAGCAGCATCATCAAGGACGAGTCGCACCCCGGCCACTCCCTCTTCTCCCCTCTTCCATCAGGCAAAAGGTACAGAAGTGTGAAAACGCACACCTCCAGATTCAAGGACAGTTTCTTCCCAGCTGTTAACAGGCAACTGAACCATTCTACAACAACTAGAGAGCAGTCCTGAACTACTATCTACCTCATTGGAGGCCCTCGGACTTTACTGGCCTTCTTGCACTCATTATTATTCAGTTTATTCCGTTATTAAATGTTATTCATGTTATCATGCATCTGTGCACTGTAACAGCTCGAATGTAATCATGTGTTGCCTTTTCGCTGACTGGATAGCGCGCAGCAAAAGTTTTTCACTGTACCCCGGTACACGTTGTAATAAACTAAACTAAAAGAGGGAGTCTGGAGGCTCCATTCAGCTTCCCACACAGTGGACACACAGTGCAAGAAAAGCTGAGTTGTATTATGACTCAGACATTGTTCTGGACATTGCTGACCAGAGGTCTAGGGTTTTAATGCACCAACTGATTTAGTAAGGGCCAGACAAAATTAAATGCCTATCACCTATGTCTTTGATAGATACGAAGTGCTGGACTAACTCTGCGGGTCAGGCAGCATCTCTGGAAAAATAAATAGTTTAGTTTAGTTTAGTTTAAAGATACAGCACGGAAACAGGTCCTTCGGCCCACTGGATCCGCGCCGACCAGCGATCCCCGCACATTAGCGCTATCCTACACCCACTAGGGACAATTTTTTTACATTTTACCAATCCTATTAACCTACAAACCTGAACGTCATTGGAATGTGGCACGAAACCAAAGATCTTGGAGAAAACCCACGCTGGTCACGGGAAGAACATACAAACTCCGTACAGACAGCACCCTTAGTCGAAATCGAACCCGGGTCTTCGGCGCTGCATTCGCTCTAAGTAGCAATGTTACAAAATTTTGAGATTTTAAAAATCAAGTCTGCAATTTATCCCATCAGATAAAACATAAAAAGAAGTTTAATTTGACACCTAATTCACTTTCATATCTTCAGTATTAAGAAAGTTATGACCATTTTCATACTCTGAAATTAGCATCTTGTTCCCCATTGCCTTTCAATTGACTTAACTCAAAAGCTGTGATCTAGAACAGTTAAAAGCCCATAACTTTCTTAAAAATTAAGAGAACAATGAAATTTTCAGTTACTGAAACAAATATGAAACAATCTTACTTGGATGACCTGAAATTAAAGCACATGATTAGTTAGTTATCTAATTGTAGCTAATTACAAAATTCAATGAGTAGATCTAAACATCTATCCATTTCTTAAGAAAAGATAAACTTTTTTTAAATTGCCTAAGTGTCCAAATAACATTCACACAATAATCCACAATATAACATAATTTTTAAATCTAATTTTCATGAATTTCTGGGCCAAATGGAAGGAATTTAGTGTTTAATGCCTGTAAATTAATGGCCATTTAAATCAACTAGCGAGTGGGTTTTAGTGGAATGCGGTGGATTGGAACGTTGCGGTTTGCGGTGAAGTCTGGAGGAAAAATACTGTTGGTTCAAAGATTTTTTTGGACCCCATTTCGCAACATGAAAATGTGATTAAAGCCTCCCTAAAAACCAACTTTTAATATAAAAATAAACTGTGTACCTTTTTTTCTCCCCTATGCAAAATCCTTTCTGTTGTCGGCGCTCACGGCTTTTGAAGGTGATTTTTAAATTACTCTAGTTAATAAATAATCTAGCGTAATTTAAAAATATTCACGAATGAAATGTCGAAGCAATTTTTCTTCCGCAACGAAATCGCCCGACATGGATCGATTTTCCCAGTCTGCAGAGAAACGGCACTTTAAGCCCGCCCCCCTCTGAAAGGCGCCAAAGTCATGCACACAGGGAGCGGCAGAACTGCAGCTCAAGGTAAGTTTTGTAACATACCTACTCTAAGGCAGCAACTCTACCGCTGCACCACTGTGACCACCCAAATAGGTGACGTTTCAGTGAAACCCTTCTTCAGGGTATAAAGGAGCAATTATGCTCCAAGGAATAGTGTTCCAGCCTGCCCAACTTCTCCCCACAGCTCAGACCTACATGTCCTGGCAACATACTCGTAAATTTGATAGGAAAGAAAGAATGGAAGCAAATAAAGTAGGGATGGTGGGCAGATGGGAAACAAGGGGATGAGGGGCGGTGGGTGGAGTGGGTAGGTGATGGGTAGATGGAGTACGTGGAGGATGGGAAGAGTGGATGATCAGGCATGGCCATCTTGAATGGCAGTGTTGGTTCAAAGGGCCGATTGGCCAACCCCTGCACCTATTTCCTATGTTTCTAAAACTGGGTGTGACTTAGAGGTGGAAAGTTTCGACAATAGACAATAGATAATGATTGATTGTCTATTGCCTCAACTACCTTCTCTGGAAGCTCGTTCCATATACCTCAGGTTCCTGTTAAATCTTTCCCCCCTCACGACCTATATCCTCTAGTTCTTGGTGCATTAATCTGATCTATTCCTCTCATGACCTTGTACGCCTCTATAAGATCACCTCTCATCCTCCAGTGCTCCAAGGAGTAAATTCCTAGCCTGCTCAACCTCTCCCTACAGCTCAGGCTCTCAGATCCTGGCAACATCGTTGTAAATTGACTAGCTAGCTCATTGGTGACCCTCGGACTA
Organism: Raja brachyura; assembly: GCA_963514005.1. Next base: position 33,168,672 of record OY740810.1, read on the forward strand.
TCTTTGATCGGACTTTGCTTTACCTTGCACTAAACGTTATTCTCTTATCACATAGGTATACACTGTAAATGGTTTGATTGTAATCATGTGGATGGGGAGATTCACTGTGATGGATGTTCGTGTAAATTGTGTTGTGTCTTGGTTCTTTTCTTGTTTGTATGACTGCAGAAACTAAATTTCGTTTGAGCCTCAATGAGGTTCAAATGACAATAAACGGTATTGTATTGTATTGTATTGTATGTATTGTCTTGCTACTGACTGGTTAGCATGTAGCAAAAGCTATGCACTGTACCTCGGTACACGTGACAATAACCTAAACTGAACTAAATCGTTTCCACATCCTTTCCAACTTAGTTTGAGGCCCTCCAGGCCAGGTCTGATGGTTTGGACAAAGGTCTGTTAAAGTTCTACCAAAGCTATTGTCAGAGTCAAGAGTCGAGAGTCAGGTCATAGAATCTTAGAGTCATAAGGGCTTGTCCCACGTGGCGATTTTTTCGGTGACTGCCGGCATCATTGACTGACGTATCAGGTCACTGAAAAATACGAGGAGTGATGCGGCGTGACGCGGCGCGATGATGTATAACGCGGCGGTGTTTTTTCAAGTTTTTCAACATTTCTTTTGTCGCTGCTGTTTTTTGAAATGCTTGGCCACACTGATACAACGCCGGCAAAGTCGCTGAGTGAGACAGGCCCTGTAGTCATTCAACATGAAAACAAGCCCTTCAGTCTGAAGAAGGGTTTTGATTCGAAACGTCACCCATTCCTTCTCTCCAGCGATGCTGCCTGTCCCGCTGAGCTGCTCCAGCATTTTGTATCTACCTTCGGCCCAACACGTCCATGCTGACCAAGATGCCTCATCTAAGCTAGTCCCATTTGCCCACACTTAGCCCATATCCCTCTAAACTTTTCATATCCATAAAATCAAGAGAGTTTAATTGTCATAGATGCCAACAATGGTAAGATGAAATTGTGACGTGCAGTATTATAGCAGGCCTGTAAACACTGTAGGTTTTGGAGATACAGTGTAGAACAGGCCCTTCAGCCTAGCCAGTCCACGCCGACCAGTGATCACTATCCTACACACTAGGGACAATTTACACTTTTACCAAAGCCAATTAACCCACAAACCTGTACGTCTTTGGAGTGTGGGAGGAAACGGGAGCACCTGAAGAAGGCCCATGCGGTCACAGGGGCCGTAGGCAGGATTGAACCCGGGTCTCTGGCGCTGTGAGGCATCAACTCTGCCGCTGCGCCACCGTACCGCTCAAACACAATCCACATCGATAGCATCTAATAAATTTGAAAAATCAATAAATTACTAATGCACATATCAATGCAAAATAGCACCAAGTCCTTAGAATAAACCAAAGGCAATCCATAGTGTATAGTTTAGTTAGTGTTGTGGAGTGTTCAAGAGCCTGATGGTTGTTGGAAAGAAATTATTCTTGAATCTGGCAGTCATGGATTTCCAATCAAACAAGCAAATACTCTGCATTTTACAAGTGAGGTCTTCTACTTGTGAGAGAACCGTGTCTGAAGATGGCAGTGGTGGCGGATGCAGGGGATGCTGGGAAACTATGGTGCCAGTACCCGGGGAGTGGTCTTACCTCCCGTGCCCTCAAAAACGCACTGGATGCTACGAGGTTGGCGGCAGGAGGTGCCCCTGGGATACAAGGGCTGATTGGGTGGTCGGGCGAGGTAGGGGACGAAGGTTCGCGGGTCTGGATTGAGGCAACGGGGCAGCAAGCCCTAATGGGCCTGTCCCACTATACGATGTTATTCAAGAGTTCTCCCGAGTTTCCCCAGATTCGAACTCGGAGAATCACGGTAATAGCCGTTCGTAGGTACTTGGGGCTCTCGTGGACATTTTTCACAGAGCTGGAAAAACTTCACGAGTTACCGCGTTTCCCGAGTACCTGCCGTTAGCGTTACGTGCCGCTGCGAGACGTCCCCGAGCTCCGACGTAGCCGCTACGTACATTCTACGTACTTACCACGAGTTTGATTTTTTAGATTTTTTAGATTTTTTTTAACTCGGGAGAGCTCTTGAATGATCTCGTACAGTGGGACAGGACCATAAGAATGAATCTTGACATTTAATAGGGGTAACATTTTCACACATAGGGTGGTGGGTGTATGGAACAAGCTGCCAGAGGAGGTAGTGGAGGCAGGGACTATCCCATTCCATGATGCTAAGACTCTATTAACGCTTTCCACAGGAGTCTGACCAGCTGAGAGATTTCACCATTTTCTGTTTTAGTTTCCGCATTTGCTGTGTTTTTCATTTTCAAGGTAGTTCATGCAATGGTTTTTTTCATTTCCTAATCCTGGCTGAAGGTTCATTGATTGGAAAATAGCATATATAACTCCTTTTTCTAAAAAGAAAAGAAGAAAGTTTAGGCCAGATAGATTAATATCTGCCATGTGAAAATGTTTGAAGCAATTATTAAAGGCATTGTGACAAAGCTTTCAAAGTTCAAGGCAAACAGGCAACGTCAACAAGATTTTCTGAAAGAAAGATAATTTTTGACCAACTTATTTCAGTTCATTGAAGAAGTAATACGTCTGTGGGTAAAGATTTTAGAGATACAGTGATCCTTCAGCCCATCGAGTCCATGCTGACCAGCAATCATCTTGTACTAGCGGTGTCCTACACACTAGGGACAATGTACATTTTTTGCAGAAGCAACAATAGCCTACAAACCTGCACGTCTTTGGGATGTGGGAGGAAACTGGAGCAGCCAATCAAAACCCTCAGGGTGAACGTGCAAACCCTGTAAAGACAGCACCTGCAGCAAGGATTGAACCGTGTCTCTGGCGCTGTGAGGCAACAACTCGACTGCTTTGTCACCATGCCGCCTGCAAAGGGGAACTGGCAGATATACAACGATTTCCAGATGCCACCTGGAAAAGTAAAATCTCAATCATATCATAGGATGGAATATATTAATGTGGATCGAAGATTGGTTGGCACACGAGAAAGAGGTATTAGATTTAAACGGGTCATTTTCTGGTTGATAGCATGTAATGGGTGGTGTGTCACAAGGATTGGTGCTGGGGCTCAACATGAGGAGGCACCAAAGGGGACATTGATAGGTTCCCTGAGTGGGCAGAGATCAGGGGCATGGATCATTATTGGGGAAGATGTGAAATTATCCGCTATCGCAAGGAAAAAAAGAAAGAACGTGTTGTAAATATTGAGGGATGCAGAGATTTCTGGGTTTAGTATAGCTTAGTTTATTATTGTCACGTGCACCCAGGTACGGTGAAAAGATTGTTGTTGGGTGCCATCCAATCAGAGAAAAGATTATACATGTTTACCACCAAGCCGTCCACATGCGTACAGATCCTGGATAAAGGATAAAGGATTTTACACAGAGAGTTGTGAATCTGTGGAAGTCTCTGCCTCAGCGGGCGGTGGAAGCCACTGGAGTTCTCTGGATACTTTCAAGAGAGAGCTCAATAGGGCTCTTAAAGATTGCTGAGTCAGGAGATATGGGGAGAAGGCAGGAACGGGGTACTGATTGGGGATGATCAGCTATGATCGCATTGAATGGCGGTGCTGGCTCGAGGGGCCGAATGAGGTGGATGGTAGGTCAGGACCTCTCTCTAGCTGGTGATAGGATGGCTTGGTTGGCTGATAATAGGTGGGAAGAAACTGTCCCTGAATCTGGATGTGTTTTTTGTACCTCTGGCCTGATGGGAGAGTGGAGAAGAGGGAGTGATGGTGGTGAGACTGGTCCTTGATGATGTGGTGGTCTTGCCGAGGTAGGACAAGGGTGACCAAGTGCAGGACTCTTCCTCAGGTGCAACATGTCATTAGGAAGTTAAAAGACTATACTTATTAATGGTAGGGCTCTGCGGAGTGCTGTACGCCAGTAATATGGGAGCACAGCTGCATAGTTCCTTGAAAGTGGCATCACAGGTAGATAGGTTGGTCAAAGAGTATTTTGGCACATTGACCTTCATCAGTCAGAGTATGGAGTATATAAGTTAGGACATGTTCCAGTTATATAAGATATGGGAGAGGCCACATTTAGAGTAATGTGTTCAGTTTTGGTCACCATGTTATAGAAAATATGTTGTCAAGCTGGAAAGGGTGCAGAGAGGATTTACGAGGAGGTTGCCAGGACCTGAGGGCCTGAACTATAGGGAGAGGTTGGGCAGACTAGGACTCTATTCCTTGCAGCGCAGGAGGATGAGTGGTGATCAACATCATGAGAGGAATAGATAGGGTAAATGCCCTGAGTATCAAGGACCAGAGGACATAGTTTTAAGGTGAGGAGGGAAAGATTTAATAGGAACCTGAGGGGTAACCATTTCACACAAAAGTTGTGGGTGTATGGAACGAGCTGCCAACGGAGATAGTTGGGCAAGTATTATCATAACCTTTAAGAAACATTTAGTCAGGTACATGGATTGGATAGGTTTAGAGGGATTTGGGCCAAATGTGGGCAGGTGGGACAAGTGTAGTTGGGACACGTTGGTTGGTGTGGGCAGGTTGGGCTGACGGGCCAGTGCCCACTGTATCACACTATGACTCTGTGCGGGGAAATAAGCGCAAGAGGAAGGGACTTTGGTTTGAGTTGTTTCGACTACACCTGGAGGACTGTGCCCAGGACCGGTCTCCTTATTTAAACAGAGTTGTAAATGCAGAGTTGTAGTTCAGAGAAGGCTTACTTGCCTAATGGAATGGGTGGATTGTTTTAGAAGGAAAGGTTGGATAAATAGACTTGTATCCACAAGAAAGTAAAAGAATGGGAGGGGATTTGCTTGAAACGTATAAGATCGTGAGAGAAAATGAGTGGTACAGAAGCGCAGTGGTAGAGTTGCTGCCTTACAGCGCCAGAGACCCGGGTTCGATCCTGACTATGGGTGCTGTCTGTACACAGTTTGTACGTTCTCGCCGTGGCCTGTGTGGGTTTTCTCCAAGATCTTCGGTTTCTTCCCACACTCCAAAGATGTACAGTGTCCCTAGTGTGTGGGATAGTGTTAGTGTGCGGGGAGCGCTGGTCGGAGCGGACTCGGTGGACCGAAGGGTCTGTTTCCGCGCTGTATCTCTAAACTAAACTAACTTAACAAGCTAACAAATGCCAAAAGTTGAATTTAACGGACCGGGCAGCATCTGATAACGAAATAGACCGATGAAGTCTGAAGAAGGGCCATGACCCAAAATATTGCCAATCCATTTCCTCCACAGATGCTGCCTGAGCCGCTGAGTTACTCCAGGCCTTTGTATTTCTTCACACGATTCCAGCATCTGCAGCCTCTGGTGGCCTTGACGGGTTCGATGTGGAGGGGAGATTTCTTCTGATGTGGGAAACGTATTTTTTGGGGATCACAGGCTAAAAATAAAGAATTGCCTATTCGAAGCAGAGATGAGGTGACATTTTCCCACAGGAGATTGTGAACATTCCGGAACCTCTGCCGTCAAGTACATTGACAGTTTAGGAATATTATTAAACTGGATAGATCTTCAATAAACAAAGTGGTCAAAGGTTACCAGAAGTTTAGGGGTTACTCAGCATGGTTTTGTATGTGGGAGAACGGGTCTCAGAAATCTGATTCATTTTTTTGAGTATGTGACCAAAATGGTTGATGAGGGCAGAGCTGCAGACGTTGCATACATGGACTTCAGCAAAGCATTTGGCAAGTTTCTGCATGGTCTGGAAGGTTAAATTGCATAGGATCATAAGATCATAAGAGACAGTAGAATTAGGCCATTTGGCCCATCAAGTCTACTCTGCCATTCAATCATGGCTAATCCACAGTATCTCTCCCTCCTAACCCTATTCTCCAGCCTTCTCTCCATAACCTCTCACACCCGTATTAATCAAGAATCTATATATCTTTGCCTTAAATATATCCACTGACTGCCTCCACAGCCTTCTGTGGCAAAGAATTCCACAGATTTGCCACCCTCTGATAAGAAACTCCTCTTCATGTCCTTTAATGCTGAGGCTATGACCTCTAGTCCCAGACTCTCCCACTAGTGGAAACATCCTCTCCACATCTACTCTATCCAAGCCTTTCACTATTCTGTGTGCTTCAATGAGGTCCCCACTCTCATTCTTCTAAACTCCAGCGTGTGTGTACAGGCCAACTGGATAGAAAATTGGCTTCATGGAGGAAAGAGCGTGAGGTGGAAGGGTGATAGGTTTAGGGTGAGGGGGAAAGATTTATTAGGAACCTGAAGGATAACTTTTTTCCAGGAAGGGTGGTGGGTGTACGGAACGAGCTGCAGAGATGCTGCCTGACCCACTGGATTGCTCCAGCACTTTACGTCTATCAATATTCAAACTGTTGGGTGGTAAACTATTCCAAATTGGAGAATTCATTACCGCTCAAATCTTATTCAATCTTTCTCCTCTCATCATTTTAGTTTAGTTTAGTTCAGGGATACAGCGTGGAAACATCTCCTTTGGCCCACTGACGCCACGCTAACCAGTGATCCCCACACACTAACACTATCCTATACACACACTAGGCACTATTTACAATTTTACCGTGCCAATTCCCCGACAACTCTGTACGTCTTTGGAGTGTGCGTGGTAACTGGAGCGCCCGGAGAAAACCCATGCGGTCACAGGGAGAACGTGCAGACTCCATACGGACAGCACCTGTGGTCAGGATCGAACCTGGGTCTCTGGCGCTGTAAGGCAGGAACTGTACCACAGTGCCAGCCCAACTCTTGCACTACACTGTACGTATAGATGTGATGGCGTCATTCATACACATGAGTTCCTACATCCCACATGCCTTCAAAAGTAGTGCATTGAAGAAAATACCTCTCGCATCTGCAAAAGAAATCCTCATGGCTCCTTCCACAGCACCATTATGGAACGTCTTCATATGCATCATACAATTTCCAGTCTATTATCTCTGCATTTTGATTATATAATAAGTTTTGGGCCATTAACACATAAGCATTGAGATGTGATTACACAAAAGTAGGTTACTGAACCAGGGTGCATTGAAGCAGGGTTGTTATATCACCATTTGCTTAGCGTCTCCTGAACGGATATTGATTTGTGAAGTCAGGCTCCAAGGCACAAGTGCACAATACCTTTTGTTCTCCCTTCAGTAAAGGAGAACCAGCAGGATTAATTAGGACAGATGCAGAGCGTTGAGGCTCAGAGATAGATCTTTCCTGTGTCAGGCTGGTTGGAAGTGGGTCAGTGAATGGGAAGTGTGGGTCCCGGGTAGTTCAGAGAGAACTTTAGCCGCTCTTCTGCAGGTTGTGTACAGGGGACGGTTCACCCTGAGCATGCTCTCTGCCACCCGGCCATCCTCAATTCACTGCGCACAGCCAGGCTCGAGGGAGTTCAAACCTTCACCCTCTCCGAATAGCAGCAATTGCTAACATCTAACATATAGGGAGCGGTGGAGCAGGCTGGCACGCTAATCCTTTGAGTGCATGATGATGAGGGAGTGATCTTGTGGAGGTGTACAAAATCAAGAGGAGAATAAATCGAGTAAACGCACAGAGTCTCTTGCCCAGTGCAGGGGAACCGAGAACCAGAGGGCATTGGTGAGACTGCCTTCGGAGCACTCTGTTCAGCTTTGGTCAGCCAGCTAGAGGAAGGATCTTTGTTTAGTCTAGAGATACAGCAGGGAAACAGGCCCTTCGGCTGCCAAATCCACGCCAACCAACGATCACGCATACACTCATTCTATCCTACACACAAGGGACAATTTACAGAAGCCAATTGACCTACAAACCTGCACATCCTTAAAATCCACGTGAAACTTCCCATAGACAGCATTCGCAGTCAGGATCGAACATGGGTCACTGGCGCTGTACGGCAGCAACTCTACCACTGTGCCGCTAGTTAAGCTGCAACGATATACGAGGATGTTTCCAGGACTAGAGCACCTGAGCTATAGGGTGAGGTTGGGACTAGGGGTTTATTCTTTGTAATGCAGAAGGATAGAGGTGTATGCAATTCTGAGAGGAATAGACAGGGTAAATGCACAGAGTTGGGGGGGGGGGGGGGGGGGGGGGGATTTCACACAGAGGATGGTGGGTATCTGGAATGAGCTGCCAGAGGGTTTAGTTGAGGCAAGTACTATATCACCATTTAAAAGACATTTGGACAGGTACAAGGATAGGAACGGTTTAGGAGGATATGACCCTAACAAGGGCAGGTGGGCCTAGTGTACATGGATCAACGGCCGGCACGGGCAAGTTGGGCCGAAGGGCCTGTTTCCCTGCTGTACGACTCTATTACTGTGGCCTGCTGCGGCCAATCCCAATACACAGGAATGCAAGAGGTTGCAGAGAGCAGTGGTCTCAGCCCGGTGCATTATGGGTACAGCCCTTCACACTATTGAAAGCTTGTACTGAAGGCTCTGCCTCGAGAAGGTGGCATCAATCATAGATATAGATCTTAGGGCTAATGGAATCAAGGGATATGGGGAGAAAGCAGCAACGGGGTACTGATTTTCGATAATGAACCATGATCATATTGAATGGCAGTGCTGACTCGAAGGGCCGAATGGCCGACTCCTGCACCTATTTCCTATGTTTCTATTCAGTATCTCCATCGTCCGGGCTGTGCCATCTTCTCGCTGCTATTGTAGGGCAGAACGTACAAATGCTTGAAGTCCCAGACCATCGATTGTTTGATCGTTAGACTGGTTGATACTTCATTGACACGTGTACTTGGTGCAGTGAAATTCTTTGTTTTGTGTACAATACACAAGTATGCAAAGAGTCACCACGCAAAGGGTGCCGACAACTTTACAAGAGTATTCAATGTAGTCGCGATGGTTCCTCTTCCTTTACACTTCTATCCGCTGGAGCGCCTTGCATTCACAGTCGACCACCCGCAGTACATCCCTTTTTGTTCTTAGTGACCCCCCCCCCCCCCACCTACTTTAGTTTAGTATTTTAGTTCAGTTTAGAGATACGGCGCGGAAACAGGCCCTTCGGCCCACCAAGTCCGTGTCAACCAGCGATCCCCGCACATTAACACTGTCCTACACACACTCAGGACAATTTACATTTATCCCAAGTCAATTAACCTACATACCTAAACGTCTTTGGAGTGTGGGAGGAAACCGAAGATCTCAGAGAAAGCCCACGTAGTCACGGGGAGAACGTACAGACAGCACTCCATACAGACAGCATCCGTAATCGGGATTGAACCCATGATTCTGGGTGGTGTAAGTGGTGTAAGGCAGCAACTCTACCGCTGTGCCACTCTGCTGCCCTTACTTTATTCCAGTGGGTTACCCCACGCTGGGTCCCTCTGGTCTCGGCGGGTCGTCCTCAACCAATCGACTGCCGGGTCTCCCTTCGGCTTGTCCTCTGTTGAGGAACAACTACTTTCTTACAGCCAGCACCTTATTGAACCGACCATGCACAACCCTAATCCTGCCACGGCAACAGAACACCTCTTGCACTATCATGGTCTAATTTCTATTGCGTTTTTGCACTCATATCTTAGTTTTGAAGCATCTTATTCATTTCCCTGTCCTGTGTAATGTGTGTACAATTATGTTCTGTGTGTAGGAAAGAACTGCAGACGCTGGTGTAAATCGAAGATTGACACAAAATGCTGGAGTAACTCAGCGGGACAGGCAGTATCTCTGGAGAGAAGGAATGCGAGATGTTTCGGGTCCTAAGAAGGGTCTTGACCAGAGACATCACGCATTGTGTTGGCTGAGTCTACACAATGCTGCTGCACAAATCCGGGTACAGAGTCCGGCAGGGGTCACTTGACCCCACCAACTAGCAATAGAATTCTCCCTCAATTTACAAATTTGCGGACGACACCACTGTTGTGGGCCGGACATCAAATAATGATGAGACTGAGTACAGGAAGGCGGTTGAGAACCTCGTGACTTGGAGGCAAGACAACAACCTTTCAATGTCAGCAAAACAGAGGAGATGGTGATCGACTTTGGGAAGTGAAGTGGTACATATACCCCAGTAAGCATTGATTGCACATCAACATGGTTGGAAGTTTCATATCTCCAGGTGTAAGTGTCACCACAACTTGTCCTGGACCGCCCATATCGAAGCAGTGGGCAAGAAAGCAAGCTGATGCCACCACTTCCTTGGAAGTTCAGCATTCCCATGACCACTCTCAACAACTTCTACAGATGCGCCGTCAAAGTTTATTTTATCGGGGTGCATCACTGCACGGTTTGGGAACAGCTCCAGCCAAGACCGCAAAGAATTGCCGTGATTTGTGGACGCTGCCCAGACCATCACACAAACCAACCTCCCTTCCATTGACTCCATCTACACTTCACGCTGCCTCGGTAAGGCCAGCAGCATCATCAAGGATGACTCTCACCCCCGGCCACTCCCTCTCCTCCCCACTCCCATCGGGCAAGGTGTACAGAAGTGTGAAAATGCACACCTCCAGATTCAGTGACAATTTCTACCCAGCTGTAATGAGACAACAGAACATCCTATCAGCAACTGGAGAGCTTCCCTGAGCTATTATATACCTCATTGGAGACCCTCGCACTATCTTTAATTAGACTTCACTGCACTTTATTTTGCACTAAACGTTATTCCCTTCATCATGTATCTGTACACTGTGTAGTCTTTCCGCTGACTGGATAGCTCACAACAAAAGCTTTTCTGTGTACTCGGTACACGTGATAATAAACTAAACTAAACCAACAAAACTCTACCAAGGCTGACAAGTATCAGCTACTGTCTCCCGTGAAGTCTTTGGTTTGTCCTAGTGACACAGAACTTGTAGAGCTTATTCCAATGATAATAAAGGGAACTGCAGATGTAGGAATCTGGAGCACAGCACCAAGTGCTGGAGGAACTCAGCAGGTCAGGCAATGCCTATGGAGAGTCCAGGCTGTTAATCTTGGCCAGATTGGAGAGGCTAGGACTTTAAAATGGGGTTAAAGGTTCAGGGCTGCTGGGAGATTGGGTCAATTTGGAATTGCTCTCTGCAGAGCTGGGACAGGCTGCGGAGTGGTGCCAGTGTGTCTAGAGCATAGATACAATTTGCAAGAAAAGAATCAGAACATCTGCAGACCCTGTCAATTAGGTGCAAAATGCATAGAATGGATTGGATGGCTGCAAACCAGCCATATACCTTGTAAATTATTGAAAATAGTGTTGCAGAGTTCAACTTTGTCAAGTGTTGATTGTATGTGGTATTGTGCTGTGTCTGGGTTTCTGGCAGATCAGGGTAAATGTTTCTAAGTTGGCTTCTTTGAGAAGTCCGGTTTGAATACACTGTATTGAGCTGCTGTATTATTGGGTTAGGGAAATGTCTGTTATGTTTGGGGTTAATCGATATCTGTAATTGTTCAGAGACCACCCCCATGTGGTTAGGCCCCACAAGGTCCCGGGACATATAAAAGTCCACTACCACGAGGTCCAGCGTCGATCTTCTGGGAAAGCGCTTGGGACTGCGTGAATTTCTGTAGTGTCTCTGTTTGAGCGAGGCCTAGAGGGCTTGATGCGGCAGATACGAGGATCGAACCCGCGGTGGGATAGGACAGTAGTTAAACGATAATTGCGCTTTTGTTAAAATAAAAATTAGTTGTTCAAGTGCACGATTCAGTGTTTTTACTGAAACTAGACTGCGGGGAAACTTGGATACGAGCAGTTTACAAGGCGACATCTAATGTATGTGAAAACAAGTAATTGCAGATGCTGGTTTATACCAAAGATTGACACAAAATGCTGGAGTAACTCAGTGGGTCAGGCAGCATCTCTGGAGAACATGGATAGATGACGTTTCTGGTCAGAACCCTTCTTGAGGACATCCAGAGAAGACTACTTCAGAATGCTTCAGAATGTACATAACAGGGGCGGCATGGTGGTGCAGTGGTAGCGTTGCTGCCTTACAGGAACATCCGAACTATGGGTGGCATCTGTGCGGAGTTTGTATCTTCTTCCTGTGACTGCTTGGGTTTTCCCCGGATGCTCTGGTTTCCTCCCACATTCCAAAGACGTACAGGTTTGCAGGTTAATTGACTTTGATAAAGTTGTACATTTTCCTTAGTGTGTAGAGTAACGTTAGTGTGTGGGGATCACTGATTGGGGCAGACTCGGTGGGCCGAAGGGCCTGTTTCCACGCTGTATCTCTGAGCTAAACTAAACCAAACTGAAACATTTAAATCAAAAGAACAAATGAGATTTGCATGTCTGTGGGATTTACAAGGAATATCAGAATGCAATATCAGAAGAACAGGCATGTAACAAAGGTAATGCCACTGTGGTGATGGGGGATTTCAATATGCAGGTAGACTGGGAAAATCAAGTTGGTTCAGGACCCCAAGAAAGAGAGTTTGTAGAGTGCCTCTGAGATGGATTCTTAGAGCAGCTTGTAATGGAGTCGACCAGAGAAAAGGCAATTCTGGATATAGTGTTGTCCAATGAACCAAATTTGATAAGAGAACTCGAGGTAAAGGAACCGCTTGGAGGTAGTGATCAAAATATGATTCATTTTAATCTGCAATTTGAGAAGGAGAAGGTTAAATCGGAAGTGGCAGTGATGCAGCTGAACATAGGGGATTATGAAGGCATGAGAGAGGAGCTGGCCAAGGTAGACTGGAAAGGGATACTGGCAGGAATGACGGTGGAACAGCAATGGCAGGAATTTCTGGGCATAATCCGGAAGTCACAGGATCATTTCATTCCAAAAAGGAAGAAAGATTCTAAGGGGAGTTGGAGGCAAACGTGGCTGACAAGAGAAGTTAGGGATAGAATAAAACTAAAAGAAAAGATGTATAACACAGCAAAGAGTAGCCGGAAGCCAGAGGATTGGGGAACTTTCATTGGACACGGAAGGAAACAAAATGGGCAATACGGGCTGAAAAGATGAAGTACGAAGGGAAGCTGCCCAGGAATACAAAGAAGGACAGTAAAAGCTTCTTTAGATATGTTAAGGGTAGAGTAACAAAGTCAAATGTGCGTTCCCAGACATGGGTGAAATTATTATGGGGAACAAGGAAATGGCAGAAGAGTTGAACAGGTACTTCGGATCTGTCTTCACGCAGGAAGACACAAACAATGTCCCAGAAGTACTGGGTGACAGAGGAACTAAGGTGGTCGAGGAACTGAAATAAATTTTCATTAGGCGAGAAATAGTATTGGGTAGGCTAATGGGACTGAAGGATGATAAATCCCCGGGGTCTGATGGTCTGCATCCTCAGGGAGGTGGCTCTAGAAATAGTGGATGCATTGGTGATCATTTTCCAATGTTCAATAGATGCAGGATCAGTTCCTGTGGATTGGAGGATAGCTAATGTTATCCCACTTTTCAAGAAAGGAGCGAGAGAGAAAACGGGGAATTACAGACCAGTTAGCCTGACTTCGGTGGTGGAAAGATGCTGGAGTCAATTATTAAAGAGGTAATAATGGGGCATTTGTATAGCAGTAAAATGATTAGTCCAAGTCAACATGGATTTATGAAAGGGAAATCATGCTTAACTAATCTTCTTGAATTTTGTGAGGATGTGACAAGTAAAATGGATGAAGGGGTGCCAGTGGATGTCGTGTATCTAGACTTTCAGAAAGCCTTTGATAAGGTCCCGCAAGGGAGACTGGTGACTAAAATTAGAGCACGTGGTATTGGGGGTAGGGTGTTGACATGGATAGAAAATTGGTTGGCTGACCGGAAGCAAAGAGTAGGAGTGAACGGGTCCTTTTCAGAATGGCAGGCAGTGGCGAGTGGAGTGCCGCAAGGCTCGGTGTTGGGGCCGCAACTGTTTACCATGTATATTAATGATTTGGAAGAGGGAATTAGGAGCAACACTAGCAAGTTTGCGGATGACACAAAGCTGGGTGGCAGTGTGAGCTGTGAAGAGGATGTTAGGAGGTTGCAGGGTGACCTGGACAGGTTGAGTGAGTGGGCAGATGCGTGGCAGGTGCAGTACAATATAGATAAATGTGAGGTCATCCACTTAGGTGGCAAAAACAAGGGGGCAGATTATTAACTCAATGGGGTTAGGTTAGGTAAGGGGGAGGTACAGCGAGACCTGGGTGTCCTTGTACACCAGTCACAGAAAGTTGGCGTGCAGGTACAGCAGGCAGTGAAGAAAGCTAATGGAATGTTGGCCTTCATAACAAGTGGATTTCAGTACAGGAGTAAAGAGGTTCTTCTGCAGTTGTATAGGGCTCTGGTGAGACCACATCTGGAGTATTGTGTACAGTTTTGGTCTCCTAATTTGAGGAAGGACATCCTTGTGATTGAGGCAGTGCAGCGTAGGTTCACGTGATTGATCCCTGGGATGACGGGACTGTCATATAGGAAAGATTGAAAAGACTAGGCGTGTATTCACTGGAGTTTCGAAGGATGAGGGGGATCTTATAGAAACATATAAAATTATAAAAGGACTGGACAAGCTAGATGCAGGAAAAATGTTCCCAATGTTGGGCGAGTCCAGAACCAGGGGGCACAGTCTTAGAATAAAGGGGAGGCCATTTAAGACTGAGGTGAGAAAAATCTTTTTCACCCAGAGAGTTGTGAATTTGTGGAATTTCCTGCCACAGAGGGCAGTGGAGGCCAAATCACTGGATGGATTTAAGAGAGAGTTAGATAGAGCTCTTGGGGCTAGTGGAATCAAGGAATATGGGGAGAAGGCAGGCACGGGTTATTGATTGGGAATGATCAGCCATGACCGCAATGACTGGCGGTGCTGGCTTGAAGGGCCGAATGGCGTCCTCTTGCACCTATTTTCTATGTTTCTATGTTTCTGTGTTTAATAGTCCATAATTTTTCAATTAATAATGAAAACATATGCATGTGATTTTATTGTCTCCAGACTGCATTTTGGGCTAATTTCAATACCTGATAATAAATATGAGGCTCTTCTCAGATTGAGTTTCTAATCCCTGCATTACACTGCGACAGAGCCAATGGTAACCAACACAGCTAATCTTTCCAGTTAAGCTGACATTGAGCATGCCAAGGCCGAGAGGAGCAGGTGAATCCTGGCCTGATCCAAGGAAAAGCTTTGGAAGGATTAAACTTTTTATGTCAGTGTGTGATTCTAATAATCATTTTCCATCTTGAAGGGAATTGCTGACAAAGGTAAAGTGTGACTGGAAAGATTGTCACATTTGGTTAGTCCCATTTGCCTGCATTTGAGCCCTGGCCCTCTAAGCACTTTCTATCTACAGTATATATCTGCCCCATTGTCATTTGAATGTTAATGTCAAAGTCAATGTCGTAATTGTATACATTTCTAAAGCTTCCACAGGCAGCTTTTTCAAGATACGGACCACTCCCTGAATGATTTCCCGCCTATTATCCGGAACCGTTCATGTTCATAAGAGATAGGAGCAGAATTAGGCCAGATTCCAACATCCTTCTCTCCGTAGATGCTGCCTAACCCGCTGAGTTTCTCCCGCATTTTGTGGCCTGTTCTTGCCCCTGCTGTGGAGTCTGAGTCATACAGCTGTACAGCACAGACGCAGGCCCTTCAGCCCACCTTGACAATACTGACCAAGGTGGCATACTGGGCTAGTCCCATTTGCCTGCATTTGAGCCATGGCCCTCTAATTTCATTTCGGAGTCACGTGAGTGACTTCGTGAAGAGCCCGCCGGCGCGCATGCTCGACATATCGTCGTACCGCGTTGCTGCGACGGCTGGCGGTGGAGCGCGCTCCTCGCCAGCCCTTCATTAGGGGCCACGGAGGTGAGTATTCTACCTTTAGTTGGTGGTCCTTGTTGTTGGTTTTGTCTTGCAGCAAGGACATGGATGGGAGTTCCAAGGGCCGGAGGACGTCAGGACGAGTTAGCCGGTCAACAGTTCCGGGGCCTTTACCATCGGCAGTACCTGCATCGCAGGCCGGGACTCAGGCGGAGATGTGGGTAAGCCCTGTGTTCACAGGTCCAGATCCGCCAGCACACCACAGCTCGGAGGAGTTCGACGAGGAGGAGTGTGGTGTGCCGCCAGAGCAGGGGGACCCTGCCATGGCAGTCAGGTCGTCAGCGGGCTCGCTGGCGACCTCGAGCTGGGTGCTTGCGGCTGCACGGCCTGTTCCACTCAGCCCTCCGAGAAGGGGGAGGGCAGGAGCCCAGAAGCCTAACCCTGCCAGGGCTAAGGCATTGCCTGACACGGAGGAGCGGTCAGGTTCCAGGGAGAGACCCGGGGCGGCTGTGAGGTCCAGCCGGCACACCCCGACTCTCGATGCCGGGACGGGTCGGTCGAGTCGGGTCTTGTCACGGTCGCCGAGCCCCCCATGGATGGGTGGGCGAGACCATGCGTCGGCAACGTCCACGATGTGGGCAGCCGGCAAGACTGCGCGGGCCCCAGGCAGCCATGCTTCGGCTGGGGCCGACACCTCGCCGCGAGTGCCCTTAGTGGCAGCGGCTTCAGCTCCCGCTAGACGGAGGCGGTTGAACACGCCCGCGCAGGAATCGCGCAGTTTCGCCTCGGCGGCTGTTAGCGACAACTACTGGCACCGGCAGGGCCTCGACGAGGTGCGGGCCGATGACAGGAGCCCGGTTTCTTTTCAGAGCCGGAGGACTCCGACCACCTGAGTGTTCAGGGTGAAGGGCGTATTGACCGTATGGAGCGGCTGCTGGAGCTCCTGCTTCAACGTCAACAACAGCAGGGCAGCAACAGGCACAGGGCGTCTTCACAAACATCTACTATCAGCCTGGAGCAGCAGGAAGAAGTCCTCATCCAGGCAATGAGCCGTCACAAGGCTCCATCCAATTGCAACTCCCTCAACGTGCCTGTGGTCAATACGCCGATATAGGGCAACATCAGTGCGGCTATCCGTCAACAGGAGGTAAAACTGCAGCGGATCCTGAAGCTCCTCACGGCCGGTATTACCGCCTTTGTGCGGTCGGTGGACGGGGACGAATTGAATTTGGACCAGGAAGATGCCCTGGCCCTCCTGTGCGCGACCCAGCACGAAATTAACGGGTTTTGCAAAACCAGCATCCGCCCAGCGCTCAATCCAAAGTTTGCAGGATTGTGCAAACCACCGCCGCCGCCCCCGCCCCGTCAGCTCTTTGGGAAGGACCTCTCGAAGAGAGTCAAAGAGCTTGACGAGCAAGCCAAAACGGTGGGGATCATGCGCCCTCAGAGTGCCCCCACACCGTCAGGCTCAAAGTCTCCATTCATTCGATCATGAGGGTCTGCCAGTACCTCGACGAGGACCCACCCTCAAGCTCCACAACGACAGCAACATCAGACCCAGCACCAGGGGTCTTTTTTAGGACAGGGTCAGCAGAGACCCTGGTGGAAAACGAAGACGCCGCGCCCTCAAGCCAACCCAGCACCTCCACGTCCACACACGCGTGTCAAGGACCGCCGGTAACCACGGAGGTGAGGGGGTCTGGTTCTCTCTTTTCTCTCTGTTTAACTTCACATGTTGGTGGTCGCCTTCGGTGGGTTTTGGGTGCATGGGGTAATTTTACTGGTGACGAGTATGTGTTGCAGAATATTCAGGGGCATAAAATTGAGTTTATCAATGGCGACATTCCTCCATCCCAGCACATGCCCGCTCGAACATTTAAAATTATCTGCTGCAGAACAGGCAGCTGGCTATAAGGAATTGTTAAGTCTTTTGCAAAGGAGTGATTAAGAGAGTGGTGCATGAGCCAGTTGAATTTGTTTCGAACATATTCACCAGACCTAAGAAGGATGGAAGTTGTCGTGTCATTATTGATCTAACCCGTTTGAATACTTTTGTAACATATTCTCATTTTAAAATGGATACGTTGAAACAACCAAATCATTGATTTCTCATGGTTGCTTTATGGCATGCATCGATTTAAAAGACGCATAATATTCCGTATACGTCCAGAAAAGTGACAGAAGGTTTTAAAATTCATCTGGATGGGGCAACTCTGGCAGTACAAGGCTTTGCCTAATGGGCTCACCACAGCCCTAGATTGTTCACTAAATTAGTGAAGCCAATTATGGCTTATTTGAGACAACGACACCATATAGTTATGGCCTATTTAGATGATGTCTTAATTGTGGGCCACACCCTGGAATTGGCTGAACAGGGTGTTGCAGCTGCTGTCAATATATTTCAACAATTGGGGTTTATTGTCCATCCAGAGAAATCAAAGTTCTACCCTGCCCAGGTGATTAATTACCTAGGGTTCACGGTGAACTCTATAAGCATGAGGGTTACCATTCCAATTAACAAGATTGAGGAGGTTACCCAGGTGTGTCAAGATTTAATCCGCACCAATATACCATCGATTCGGCACTTAGCTACAATAATTGGGAAGCTGGTAGCTTTGTTTCCGGCAGCGCGATATGGACCTTTGCATTATCAGAATTTGCAAAGAGCTAAAATTGCTGCGTTAAAACAGAACGCTGGTCATTATGATCGGTCCATGCAGCTGCCGCCCGAAGCGATAAATGAGTTGCAATGGTGGGTGTGTCACATTAGCAACTCATTCAAGCCTATTAGGGAGGCTAATCCGGTGGTATATTTGCAAACTGATGCAAGCTCCAATGGTTGGGGAGCCAAGAATAATTGCTCTAGTTGTGGTGGCAGATGGGACACCCTTGAATCAACGATGTTGTTAACTCAAGGGATTAACTATTTGGAGTTGCTGGCAGCATTCCACGGACTTCGTGCGTATTGTTCCAAGCTTGTTGGAGCACATGTCCATCTCCAAATAGACAACACCACAGCAGTAGCATATTTAAACCATATGGGTGGTACCAGGTCAGTTTCGTGTGACAAATTGGCAAACTCAATTTGGCTCTGGTGTGTTCAAAGAGACATTTGGATTTCAGCTACCTATTTTACAGATGAGCTTAATACTGTGGCGGACACCAGGTCACGCAAATTTAATGACAATATTGAATGGATGTTGCATCCTGAGATCTTTTCTAAAGTCACAGCCAAATTTGGTAAACCGGACATTGACCTCTTTGCGTCACGGTGGAACCATCAGGTACCAACCTACGTTTCATGGGAACCAGATCCTGGGGCAATAGCGCTAGATGCATTCTCGCTGGACTGGGGGAAGTGGTTTTTCTATGCCTTCCCCCCATTTTGCCTCATCAGTCGGGTATTGGGAAAGATTCAGGCAGATGCTGCCAAGGGCATCCTTATTATACCCGACTGGCCCACACAGCCTTGGTATCCGGTGGTCTTTGACATGCTCAACGAACCTTGGGTCCTTTTGAAGGGTTGCCCACAATTGGTTACTCACCCTGTCTCAGGGGAGCCGCATCCCTGCCATGGCTATTTAAATTTGTTGGCTTGCAGGTTCTGAACAGGCCGTTAGTCCAATACGGCCTCTCGGCTCGGACCATGGATACCACCGGGGCGTCGTGTCGAGAGTCTACAAGGCGAAGATACCGCTCGCATATTAAGAAGTGGGAAGCCTACTGCAGCCGCTCTCGCATCACGTACGATGACGTGACAACAACCGACGTCCTGGAATTCCTCGCGGGGTTGCACCATGATGAACACTTAAGTTACAGTGCCATCAACAGCGCCAGAAGTGCGTTATCATTCTACCTCAGTTTGGAGGTAGGATCCAACAGGCTAGTGTCCAGACTCATGCGGGGTATATTCAATATGAATCCGCCTACACCGCGCTATAATATCACCTGGGATGTCAGGGACGTATTAACCCTGCTCAGGACGTGGTCACCCATGGAAGGGCTCCAACTGGACCAACGCACCATGAAGCTGGTGATGTTACTAGCGCTGACTTCAGCTCAGAGGGTACAGACACTACACAAACTTTGTGTTGACAGAATGACGTCTACCCCCACAGAAGTAGTCTTTTTCATTGACGAGCTACTAAAGCAGCATAGACCTGGGTGCACAGGGCTGCAGCTGAAGTTCCCGGCATACCCCGCAGATGCTCGGCTATGTGTAGCCTCACATATCCGCCACTATGTCAAGGTGACGGCACGCATCAGAGGAATGGAGAGATACCTGCTTGTCACTCATAAGAGACCTCATCATCGAGTGACAGTCCAGACGATATCCATGTGGCTTCCAGTCGTCTTGGGTAAGTCAGGTATCGACACTAATGTGTTCAAGTCTCTTTCCAACAGGGCTGCATCAACGTCAACGGCGAGGGTCATGGAGGTGCCCATGGACCAAATTCTCGCCACAGCAGGATGGGCTAATGAAGCTGTGTTCCAGCGTTTTTATAACAAGCCTGTTGCTGCTCCTCTACAGTTTGCAGAAGCCGTGCTGAATGCAGGTCACGAACGTGGAGATGTCCCCGCATGAGGGGTTTTGATTTGTTATTAATAACTCTGCTCTTGTTTTGCAGTATGAACTATTGAGCAAGTTTGTTCCTCCCATCCATCCCTGGTAGTGGTGTGTCAGCATGGACGTGGTCCAGGGCGTGTAATCACAGAAGCTTTGAAGTCTTCACGAAGTCACTCACGTGACTCCGAAATGAAATAGTAAGATTGAACGAGAACTTACCAGTTCGAAGGTTGATCTTTATTTTATGAGGAGTCGAAGTGAGGGATTTCGTGCCCTCCTCGCCCAACCCTCAATCACCTTCATCTGGTAATCTTAGTCACTTCAATCTTACTATGCAAAGTCATTTCTTTGTTGGTTTCTGTGATTCCACGCCGCTACTTTGAAGTATGTCGAGCATGCGCGCCGGCGGGCTCTTCACGAAATCCCTCACTTCGACTCCTCATAAAATAAAGATCAACCTTCGAACTGGTAAGTTCTCGTTCAATCTTACTAGTCCTTTCTATCTATATATCTGTCCCATTGTCTTTTGAATGTTAATGTCAAAGTCAATGTTGTAATTGTATGCAACTCTAAAGCATCCACAGGCAGCTTATTCAAGATACGGACCACTCTCTGAATGATTTCTTGCCCATTATCCGGACACGTTCATAAGTTCATGATAGGAGCAGAATTAGGCCATTGGCCCATTAGGTCTGCTCTGTCATTGACTGGTGGCTGATCTATCTCTCCCTCCCAACCCCACTCACCTGCCTTCTCCCCATAACCCCTGACACCCCTACTAATCAAAAATCTATCTATCTCTGCTTTATAAATATCCATTTGACTGATGGCTTCCACTGCCTTCCGTAGTCAAGTCAAGTCAGTCAAACAAACACTATTGTCATTTAGAAATACATCAATGCATGCAATTCCAAACAAAATTCTGTTGCATTTGGCTCCCCGTACAACACGATAATAAACAGAAGGATAAAATGGATAAAAGTATAAAAAGGATAAAATAATAAATAGACAGTGGTGGCAGCCCATTACATAGCATTGTATTCCACAGATTCACTAGACTCTGACTAAAGAAATTCCTCCTCACCTTCCTAAAAGAATGTCCTTTACGTCTCAGGCTATGACCTCTAGTCCTGGACTCTCCTACTAATGGAAACGTCCTCTCCACATCCACTCTATCCAGACTTTCCATTATTAGGCAGAACTGAAAGGCAGAACTGGTATTCGAAGCAGAACGCAACAGGCTAGATATTCACTTGCCTGTTGTAACAATTTCACGTGCCTGTACTTGATCTGGAGCTCAGTTCTTGACATATATTTTGCACGCTTTCACAAATTCCACTTTGTGTGTTTTGATGCATAGAATGCGTGACATCAGACGTGTTCCACACATGTTCTGGCTCCACTTGCACGGCACCAGGAGCTACTAACACCAAAGCAAGCCTTAACTGGAGAAGGGAGGGCTGCTTCAGCATTAGTTAATGGTGATCAGACTTAACTAGTGCAGAGTCGTAGAGACCTAGACAATTGTGAGCATGAATGTATCTCCCCCTTTAGTATTTCCTTGGTCCTTGTTCTCAACGGGCTGCCTGGTGGCGCAGTGGTCGAGCTGCTGCCTCATGGCACCAGAGACCCGGGTCTAATCCTGACTATGCCTGTATGGAGTTTGCGTGTTCTCCCCGTGACCCGCGTGGGTTTCCTCCGGGAGCTCCAGTTTCCTCCCACACTCCAAAGACGTACAGGTTTGCAGGTTAATTGGCTTCAGTAAAATTGTAAATTGTCCTTAGTGTGTGTAGGATAGTGTTAGTGTGCGGGGAACGCTGGTCGGAACGGATTCAATGGCTCGAAAGGCCTGTTTCCGCAATATATCTCTAAACTGAACTGAACTGTCTCTCTAGCGGTGTCTTTAGGCTGCTGACTATCATAGAGTCATAAGCACGGAAATAGGTTCTTTCATCCGGGCAAATAGGACTAATTTAGATGAGGCATGCTGGCCGGCATGGATGAGTTGGGCCAAAGGCCAGATTCTGTGCTGGATAACTCTGTGACTCTAGGATTATATGACTCTAGAACTCTCCTTCATCAAGCCCTCCCCGACCATCAAACATCCCATCGCGCCAGTCCCACGCTGAGCCCAATTTATTCTTCCCGAATTTCCATCAATTCCCAAGGGATTCTGTCACTCACTTACATACTGGGGTCAATTAACGGACCGACCTGCACATCTGTGGGATGTGAGGGGGAACCGGAGCACCTGGAGAAACCGCATACGTTCTTTAGTTCAGTTTAGTTCAGTTTAGTTTCGAGATACAGGCCTTTTCGCCCAACGAGTCCGCTCCGACCAGCGATCGCCGCTCACTAACACTATCCTACACACTCGAGGGCAATTTATAATTTTATCAAGCCAATTATCCTACAAACCTGTAGGTCTTTGGAGTGTGGGAAGAAACCGAAGCCCTCAGAAAAAAACCCATTCAGGTCACGGAGAGAACGTGCAAACTCCGTACAGACAGTGCCCATAGTCAGGATCGAACCCGGGTCTCTGGCACTGTAAGACAGCAACTCTATCGCTGCGCCACCATGCCGCCCCTGTGGTTCTTTAGTCGCAGGGAGAACGCGCAAACTCCACTCGGACAGCACCGGAGGTCAGGATTGAACCTGGGGCTCTGGAACTGTGAAGCAGTGGAGGAACAGTACCTCATAGTTCACTTGGGCAGCTCACAATCCAATGGTATGAATATTGATTTATCCGATTTCAAGTAGCCCCTGCACTCCCTCTCTATCCGTCTCTCCCCCACCCTAGTCATCTTGCTAGTTTCACTGTTTGTATCCCTTTGTTAACACCTCCTCCACAGCCAACAATGGACCATTGTGGGCTCCACCTTTCTTGACTCATCGGTGCTGGGATTTGTTCTGTATCTTTTCATACCTCTAGTTTCCCTCTCCCATGACTCTTAGTCAGAAGAATGGTCTTGACCTGAAACATCACCTATTCCTTTTCTCCAGAGATGCTGCCTGACCTCTGAGTTACTCCAGCATTTTGTGTCTACCTTCTACCCATTTGACCAGGATCATGGTAAAGCACATGGTCAACAAGTCCTCTCACAAGAGAACGGTTCAATGGTTCATTATTGTCAACTATGCACTGTGCAGTGACATTCATTTTGCATAGCTCACACTGGCACAGTCACCATGTTTCTTAGTCTGTCTTATGTGGGGGGGTGGTGCAAAACCGTTTATCGGTCACTTAACTGGACCAACTGGATTGGTGCGGCCTTTCCGACTGGTGACCGGCCCAGAGCTCCAAGAGCAGGCGCAGCGCGGAATTATCATTGCGGAGCGGGACGATCCCTTGCCGGGGATCGCCAGTGTTGGAGCTTCAGCCAACGCTTTTGACTCGGAAGCCACGGTCACCGGTAAGAAGTGGCTGATTCGGAAACTCCAAGCCGCAGAGTGTGTTCCGATCCATTCCGACGCCGGAGTTTCGATCATCCCGGCGAGAGGGCCGGTACATCGGGCCGTCCATAGCGATGACTGCGGAGGGTTCAAAGGCCCCGACCACGGTGAACAAAGAGGAAGTTGACTGAACTTTATTGCCTTCCCTCACAGTGGGAAATGTTGATTCCACTGTGGATGTCTATGTTAAACTCTATCGTGCCTTGTGTTCTTTTTATTCGTATGGCTGCATGGTAACTCAAATTTCTCTGTACCAATTGGTGCATGTGACAATAAATGTGAACTTGAACTTGTACAAACTATTTTGGCACTATTTACAAAAAGAAAATGTCCAAAGTCCAAAGTCAGGTTGAAATAGTGGATGTACTGGAGTGTCCCCAATGCAGGTAAGCCCAGGTAAGTCCCAGGCTGCTGCAGGGCCTCCTCCATCGCCCTCGACGAGCTCAGCCCACGAACGAAGGCAGGTAAAGAGGGTGACTTGTTCCTCTGAACCCGAAGAATGATTGAAAGTGAAACATGCATCCATTTGTTGTCAGCCCTGGGTGTAGCCTGGTTTGGCTCTGCTGTGCAACCCGGAAATATTCCAATATTTCAATAAAGCACATGGTCAGTTGTTGGTCTAACGGCAGCACGGGCCCTGGAGGAGACATGGAGCCCACCTGCTCCTTGGGTTCTCCTGGGAAGACAACTTAGAGGATGTGTTTTACCACAACGTCGCCAGATGAAGGTGCTGGTTTACACCGAAGATCGACACAAAATACTGGAGTAACTCATTGGGTCAGGCAGCATCTTTGGAGAAAATGAATGTATGTCTTGCTCATAAGTTCTGATGTCTTATAATGTACATCATGCACCAAGAATCTGAGTGACTGAACTAATCTGTCCAAGGGTTTAAAGTGTGCTGAGTTCTAGTTTAGTTTAGATTAGTTTAGAAATACAACGCTTAACCGACCAGCGATCCCCGCACACTAACACTATCCTACACACACTGGGGACAATTTATATTTATACCAAGCCAATTAACCTACAAACCTGTGCGTCTTTGGAGTGCGGGAAGAAACCGAAGATCTCGGAGAAAACCCACGCTGGTCACGGGGAGAACGTACAAGCTCTGTACAGAAAGCAACAGCGGCCAGGATCGAACGCGGGCCTCTGGCGCTGTAAGGCAGCAACTCTGCCCGGCGCCACCGTGCCGACCTCCACCCTGCTGGCACACTGACTGATGTTTTTCACAATTTTGCAGGAAATTGTATAAATGGAAAGTGCAATAAAAAGATTCTTGGCCAGAGTTGAAAGCAGCTTCTATAAAACACCTAGCTGGAAGCGGCAGTCAGAGGACATGGGAGCAGATGTTAAACAAAACGGCACAGCTTTAGTATGTGGGGAAATCTACAACCAACAAACAGCACCACAAGGCAGGGGGAAACCAGACATGCTTGCCAACCATTCACTTCTGGCATGTGTAGGGATCTCAGGTTCTTTAGCTTGCCATGATTCAGTAGACCAGTTGCAACTTCTAACCAAACGGTCTGGCACAATGAACATCTCGAAGTGGACCACATTATTCCAATGCAACCCAACCAACTGTTATCAACGGAATATTATCATTCATTTCAAGAATATAACGACTAGACTGTCTTACAGGGATGTAACGCTGAGGCTTTATAAAGCACTGGCCAGCCCACATTTGGAGTATTGTGAGCAGTTTTGGGCCTGCATATCTGAGGAAGGGTGTGTTGGTGTTGGAGAGGGTCCAGAGGAAGTTAATAAGGTTGATCTCAGGGATGATGGCCACTAGGGGCGCTGCATGATGGCAGCCTCTGCCTACAGTCTGTCTGTTTTTCTATCTTTTTTTAATTTAATTTTAGTCTGTTTAAAAAGTATGTGTTGGAGTTTCTTAGTATTTTTATGTGGGGGCGGGGGGTAGGGTAAGGAGGAAACTGTTTCCCAGTCACTTCCTGGCGAGGACGCGACTATTCTCCGAGTCGCATCTTCGCCCCCCCCCCCCCCACCCCCCCCCCCCCCCGCGGCCTACCAACTGGATTGGCGCGGCCTTTCCTGCTGGGGACCAACCAGAGCTTCAGCAGCGGCGCAGGGCTGGATTCATCACGGAGCGGGCGTTGCCTTACCTGGGATCGCCGTGTTGGAGCTCCGGAGCTCCAGAGCCGCGGTCTCCGGTAAGAAGTGGCCGATTCGGAAATCCAAGCCGCTGAGAATGTTCTTCCGTTCCGACGGCGGAATTCCGTCATCCCGGCGAGAGGGCCTGATCATCGAGCCGCCCGTAGCGACGACTGCGGGGGGCACGGGAGACCCCTGACCACGGGTGAACAACAGAGGAGGATGATTGAACCTTGGTGCCTTCCCTCACAGTGGGAAACGTTGACTCCGCTGTGTGGGGATGTTTATGTTAAAGTCTATCGTGTTCTGTGCTCTTTTTTTTATTCATATGGCTGTATGAGAAACACAAATTTCACTGTACCAATTGGTGCATGTGACTATAAATGTCTCTTGATCTCTTCACCTTGATCTTGATTAGGTTAACATATGATGAGGATTTGACCAGTTCGTGAAAGGCCTGGATAGAGCGGATGTGGAGAGGATGATTCCACTCGTGGGAGAGTCTAGGACTAGAGGGCTCATTCTTAGCATAAAAGGACATACCTTTAAAAAGGAGATGAAGCGGAATTTCTTTAGTCAGAGGGTGGTGAATATGTGGATTTAATTGCCACAAACGGCGGTGGAGGCCAGGTCATTGGGTATTTTTAAGACAGAGATTGACAGATTCTTGATTAGTACGGGTGTCGAGCATTATGGGAATAAGGCAGGGGAATGGGGTTAAGAGGGAAAGATAGATCAGCCATGATTGAATGACAGAGTAGACTAGATAATCTGAATGGCCTAAATTCTACTCCCATCACATGAACTTATGCACTTATAAATTACATATATTTAGTTGCTATGTCTATGATGGTGTGGGCGGCTTCCAAATTTCCAGGAAGATTTTCAGAAGATCTTTATAACAATATAACCAAAGGCTCAGGGGACCTCACCCAGACTGAGTGGGCAGTTCAGAAATATTAGCCCCTTTCCAAGGATTTCCTTGTGTTCCAAAGTATTTTGTAGCTCATACAATTTTTTGACATTCATTGTTTGTGGGAGGGGTAGTAATTATTGGCCATTACAGATGGCACCTGAGAAAGAAATGGTGGAGAGTCTCTTTCTTGAAACTTCTGCTGAGATTCTCTGAGGTGGAGAGAGGTGACAATGATTCTGGTTCCATCCTGACTATGGGTGCTGTCTGCACAGAGTTTGCACGTTCTCCCTGTGACCACGTGGGTTTACTCCGGGTGCTCCGGTTTCCTCCCACACTCCAAAGACGTATACGTTTGTAGATTGATTGAATTCTGCCAAATTGTAAATTATCCCTAGTGTGTAGGATGGTGCGAGTGTGCGGAGATCGCTGGTCCGTGTGGACTTGGTGGGCCGAAGGGCCTGTTTCCGTGCTGTATCTCTAAAGCCTAAATTATTGATTAATAAGGGTGTCAAGGGTTATGGGGAGAAGGCAGGAGAATGAGGTTGAGAGGGAAAAATAATTCAGCCACAGACTTGATGGGCCAAATGGCCTAATGTACTCTTATGACTTATGAACTTATGAACTAAAGTCTAACGTGTATCCTGGAGGGGTGCATCTACATTGCGTTATTCCTAGCTGCACAATGCACTCGTCCCTTTCCGGTCAAGGTTGTGGAATCACATACATTACACTCCAATGACGTATGGGTTTGTAGGCTACTTGCCTCGGTAAAATTAAAAATTGTCCCTTGTGCATGTAGGATAGTGCTAGAGTGTGGGGATTGCTGGTCAGTGTGGACTCGATGGGCCGAAAGGCCTGTTTCTATGCTGTATCTCTGAACTAAATACTAAAACCTAAGCGCGGCACAGTGGCTCAGCTGGTGGAGTCAGAGATCCAGAATCGATCCTGACCTTGTGTGCCATTTGCACCTTCTCCCTGTGACCATGTGGGTTTTCTCTGGGTGCTCCAGTTTCCTCCCATATTCCAAGTCCTGCAGGTTTTTAAGGTAATTTAGCTTTGATAAAAATTGTAACTTGTCCCTGCTGTGCATGATAGTGCCACTGTATGGGGATCGCTGGTCGGTGTGGACTCGGTGGGCCGAAGGGGCCTGTTTCCCCACTGTATTTCTACAGTCTAAATTCTAAAGTTAATTGGCTTCTGTAAATTGCACCTAGTGTGTACGAGGTGGATGAGAATATAACTAGCGTGAATGTGTGATCGCTGATCGGCGTGGACTCGGTGGGCCGAAGGCCTTTGTTCCATGCTGTATCACTAAACGAAACTACTGTTCAATTTGTAGATAGTGCACACAACTGCCTCGATGTGCTAGCAGTGGGGGAATGAACATTTATGGTGATGGCTTGGGTACCAATCAAGGCATGCACAAGGCATGATTAGTAAGATTTCAGATTACACTATAGTGGGCGGTGTCATCGATAGCGAGTTGGTTCTCAAAAAACTACAGCAGGCTCTTGAACAGTTGGGCAAGTGGGTCGAGGGATGGCCAATGGAGTTTAATAGTATTATTAAATGAGAACTTACCAGTTTGAAGTTTGATCTTTATTTTATGAGTAGTTACGATGAGGGATTACGTGAAGAGCCCGCCAGCCCGCATGCGCGTCAATCTTCGAAGCAGCAGTGTGAAATCACAGATAACAGTTGTTGAACTGATGATAGTAAGATTCGAGAACTAGAACTACCAGCTGTATTTTATGAGAAGGGTTAGGAGCGGAGGGCACGTAATCCCTCATTGTAACTCCTCAAAAATAAAGATCAAACTTCAAACTGGTAAGTTCTCATTTAATCACACTATTTTACTTCGGAGTCACGTGAATGACCACGTGAAGATTTTGAAGCTCTGTGACTTCATGCCGTGGAACGAGTCCATGCGTCACACACTGGATAGTTGACCAAGGAGGAGTGGAAACCAAGTATTCAGACATGATATACATTTTGAAAATGCTGAAAATATTTTAATGGACAAAATAATAATAGAAACCTCTCTCACACGAGAGGCGATTACAAAACAAAACTTAAAATAGAATTTGCAAAATCACTCGATCTGGTTACAGGTTTATTATAAAACGTCTGGAACGTGCGTTCTGAGGACCATCCTGCGGCCGCTAGGATTTGGTCCAATGGGACGTCCAGGACCCTTGCTGCAGATGTAGCTGCAGCCCTGGTGGAATGAGATTTGAATATTTCAGTGTCTATACCAGCATCAGCCAGAACCTGCTTCAACCACCTGGAGATGGTCTGAGCTGAAACCTTTCTGTGCGGTTTCTTGTGACTAATAAATAATGTTTGTTCTGACCCCCTAAGATCCTTGGTGATCTTAATATATTGCTGGAGGTGTGTGACTACACATAATCGGGGGTCCAAGGGGTATGCCATAAATTGTAGCTTGAGACCGGAAACACCAAGTCTGCTCTGTTTAATTGGATCATATACAAAACATGTTATATCACTAGCAGAAGTGATCATCCTATCCAGACGCAGCTTCTGTAATGACTGGACCCGTTGAGCTGCTAGTAGTGGTACGAGCATCGCTACTTTGTACGTGAACCGGAGAAGGGACAGGGATGTAGCTGGAGCCCATTGGCGAAGTAGTGTTAGAACCACACCTACATCCCATATTTCGATACATCTGGGCCTGGAAGGGTTTAAGTTAAAAATACCCCTCATGATCCTGGATATTAATGGATGAGACCCAACGGAGTGTTGACCTGAGCTTGGCAACAAATATGATAACAACGCACTTCTGGCACAATTCAGAGCACTGTAGCTCAACCTCTCGTCAAAATGAAGTTTTGAAAGAAATACCAAAATGTTGGTTATGTGCGCTGTCTCATACGTGATATTAGTTTGCAAACAGAACTCTTCCCATATTTCTTTATGTAGGAGATATATTGTTTTTTAGTGCTGTATCGCCAGGCCGTAGTTGGCACATCCACTGTATGGTCAGCTAGTCCAATCCCGAGAAAAGGTCTTCTTAGAATCTGCAAACCAACAAGTTTAGCCGATCATGTAGAGGATGTTCTTCCCCGGTGATGGGGTGGGTTAGCAGATTCCTGCATTTGTGAACCGCCATGAAGGGTTCTGTGATCATACCCAGAATGAATGGATACCATGGCTGACTGGGCCAGTCAGGGACTATTAGAATGCCTGAGGCAGAGTCTTGCTTAATTTTAAGCATGCATCAACTGACAAGGCAGAATGGGGGAAAAGCATAGAAAAAAAATTCATCCCCAATGCAGCGAGAATGCATCTATCGCTACTGCCCCTGGGTCTGGTTCCCAAGCAATATAGTTTGGTAATAGATGATTAAGTCTGGATGCAAACAAATCTATATCTGGTGTTGCATACTTAGAGATAATATCATTAAACACTCTATGATTCAACATCCATTCTGTGTTGTCATTGAATTTGCGTGACCTGCCCGCCACCATATTGAACCTACCTAGCAGGTAGATAGCTGAAAACCAAGTATTCCTTGGGATGCACCAGTGCCAAATGAGATTTTCCAATCTATCACAGGATGCTGACTTGATTCCACCCAAGTGATTAATGTGTACCACCGCTGTGGTGTTATCAATCTGTAATTGAACATGCAAATGATGCATATTCCCAATAATCCCTTGGGCTGCCAGTAATTCTAAATAATTAACACCATATAATTGCAGAAATGACCGTTCATGCATGTTCCATCTGCCTCTGCAGCTAGAGATGGTGTTAGTAACGCCCCATCCCAAAGCACTGGCATCAGTTTGTAAAGTTAGTGAAGGATTGTCAACCGAAATGTTGTTAGAGCTATGCCAAATATTGTACATCCACCATTTTAATTTGGCAATGGCTTCAGCCGGTAAATGCATAGGCCTAAATTCTGTGGCTGGGAAAGCCGCCACCAATTTGCCAATGAAACAGGCCACTTGTTGAATAGGAGGCTGCTGCTTTGTAATAAGGTAATTGCAGACTTCCAAGAACTCCAATTTTTTGTGACAAGGCAGAGTTACAGACATGTAAACAGAGTTAATAGTGTCAACTTAGATTTAACTGGATGGATGAGAAACCCCAATGGCTCTAACAAGAACTTGGTGGCTGAGACTGCCGAAATAGCCAATTCCGGAGTTTTGCCTATGATAAGGATATCATCCAAGTATGCTATTACTATATGTTTTTGAGCTCGTAATAGCACAAGTACCGGTTTCAATAATTTGGTGAATAATCTGGGAGCTGAAGTTAGCCCATTAGGCAATGATTTAAACTGCCATAGCTGCCCCATCCAGTTGAATTTTAAGTATTTCCAGTGAGCCTTATGAAAAGGCACCTCCATCTAGAGTGTTCAGTATAAATAAGTCTGATGTTATCCAACGCCATTCATTCAAAACCATATAACCATATAACCATATAACCATATAACAATTACAGCACGGAAACAGGTCTTCTCGGCCCTTCCAGTCCGTGCCGACCATTTATTTTCCCCTAGTCCCATCTACCTGCACTCAGACCATACCCCTCCATTCCCTTCTCGTCCATATACCTATCCACTTTACTTTTAAATGTTAAAATCGATCCTGCCTCCACCACTTCTGCAAGAAGATCATTCCACACAGAAACGTAATCTCCCACCAACATGTTCCTTAGAGAACCAGATCCACCTACCTCCATGGTTGCTGGTTGATATGCAGTGTTTACTGGTGTGCGCCAATTGCGCATCTGAGATGCCTGTCGGCTTGGGCTTTATCCTGGAAAAGGCCTTTGGCCGGTTCTGTCGGTCCTTGAGCTGGTACTGGCTCCTGCAGACCATCTGCTGCTAGCAGAGGCTTATGGGTGCTGCCGATGGAACGATGAAGGTTGTCTGCTGGTGGAGCTCTGAGTAGCCCCACCATCTTTGAATCATCGTCCAAATCTTTACCTTGTTTGGACAAGTCCTCCCCAAATAAATAATTGGGCGGCTGCACATTTGTGGATTTACATAATCCCGCAAATTTGGGATTGAGTACTGGACGAATGGCATTCTTCCGAAAGCAATTTATCTGAAAATGTGCATTGCACATCAGAGCCAATGCGTCCTGTTGAACCTCTGACAGGGAGCTTGCATCTACTGACCTGGCAAAGGCAGCGACTCCAGAAGCTAGCAGGGCCAGGATTCTTTGGAGTTTGACCTCCTGAGTCTTGATGCCTCCTCTCATGTAACTTCAAATGGAGCTATTGTCGGTCGGGACCCTGAGCGAGGCACAGTTGCTGGGTGTCTGATATTTCATAGCTGTTTCCAGTATTACCTGCTCCTGTAGTTGGTGAGTGGTCAGGTAATTGATACTGGCCGCCAATTCTGTGTTCAACGGCTCACCGACTTGCGATGGCATCGCAAATTTGGACACCATGGTGGGCACTGTTGCTTCATGTAGGTTTTGTGTCGTGGAACATTCCGACATGCCACTGAAGTGTGAGTCAAGCCAGGGCTGATGACCCACACTCCCTTCCACGGACAGGGAGATATAACGCAGCCCTGCACCGGGTGCTGCCACGGGGCCCTGATGCCCGTGCTGATATGACTCCTGTTCATGGAGTATATCATGCTGGAGCATCTTATCCATAAGATGCTCCATTCGGGAAACACGTCCAAAGACGGTCCCTGTTGGGGGAGGCGAGCCCTCCCGGCCAGACTCATCCGAGTCAACCGGCCTATTCGTTTTCTGCTTGGCCTTCCCGACTCTCAGGGTAACCAAGGTACCTTCTATAGGTACTGAGTCTGAAGTTGCTGGCTGTACTGCCAGCGACCGAGATGGTGAGACCGAAGGCCGCCCGCTAACCGCACTCTCAGTAGCGGTTCTCTCCGCGAGCCGCCTGGACTTCGCCCTAGTCTTGTCCATTGTAGTTCGTTTCTCAAGCTGAAACACAGAAATGAAAAACGACCACTGACTAAATTCGAAAACGTACCTGGAGGTCTTTAAACTTACTGCTGGAGGAGCAGCGCGCCTACCAGCCAGTCGCGCGCCATGCGTTAGACATAATGACGCGCATGCGGGCTGGCGGGCTCTTCACGTAGTCACTCACCTGATTCCAAAGTCAAATTGAGATGAGTGTGAGGAGGTCAAAGCAGGGCAGGAACTTCACAGTGAACGGTAGGGCACTGGGGAGTGTTGTAGAGCAGAAGGATCTCAGAGTACAATCTCATGGTTCCCTGACAGTGGCGTTACAGGTAGATAGGGTAGTAAAGAAGTCTTTTGGTAACTTGGCCTTCCTCAGTCACCTTTTCCACAGCCAACAATGGACCATTGTGGGCTCTACCTTTCCTTGATCATCGCTGCGGGCTTTGATTTGTTCTTTTCATAACTTCCATTCATTTGTTATTTGTACTTTTTCATACCTCTAGTTTCCCTCTCCCCTGACTCCACCCAAAACATCACCTCTCCCTTTTCTCTGGAGATGCTGCCTGACCCGCCGAGTCGTACCAGCATTTTGTGTCTATCCACTGAGGATAGACGTTGGGAGGTTAGGTTAGTTGCACAGTACGTTGGTGAGCCTGCGTTTGGATTATTGTGCTCAGTTTTGGTCACCCTGCTCTAGAAAGGATGCTATTAAGCAGGAAAGAGTGCCTGGAAGATTTATGAGCATGTTGGCAGGACTCGCGGTCCTGAGCTATTGGGAGAGGTTGGATAGACGAGGACTTTATTCCTTGGAGCGCAGGAGGTTGAGAGGTGATCTTATAGAGGTGTGTAAAATCATCAGGGAGTTGTACAAAATACAGTGAAACTTTTTGTCGATTTGTCGGGTTATTCTCCAGCGATGCGCCTTGGGACATTTGACTCCTCTGCTGCTTCTTTAAAGAACAATTTGTCATTCATTGTTATTGCCGTGCGAATACACAAATTCCGCTGGTTCTCCACTCACTGGTTCTCCCCTCTCTCTCTCTCTCTCTCTCTCTCTCTCTCTCTCTCTCTCTCTCTCTCTCTCTCTCTCTCTCTCTCTCTCTCTCTCTCTCTCTCTCTTTCTCTCTCTCTTTTTCTCCTTCCAAAAACTTTATTCGACACAATCATATGATACAACACATCAAAACATAATCAAAATAACACTATATCAAAAAAATCATTGTAGTACAACAGTCCATTCATTGTTTACAATACTCTCAACCCCACGCGGTGACCAGTGTTCTCTCTCTCTCTCTCTCTCTCTCTCTCTCTCTCCCTGGGACTGGGTTAACACCAGGCCATACAGTGGTACGATTTGTCACCTTACACTGCTGATGGTCCTCGACTTCTGATTATTCGAGGTCTGCTGCCTGTACGGAGCTTGCACATTCTCCTTGTCACTACGTGGGTTTTCTCCGGGTGCCCTGGTTTCCTCCCACGCTCCAAGAACGTGCAGGTTTGTAGGTTAATTGGCTTCTGTAAATTGTCCCTGGCATATAGGATATAACTAGTGTGTGGGTGATCATTGGTCAGCATGGACTTGGTGGCCAAAGGGCCTGTTTCCATGCTGTACCACCAAACTAAGCTAAACATCCTTCCTTGAATAGGGTGACCAAAACTGGTAACTTCAGTACAAATTGTAAATTGTCGCTAGGGTGTAGGATAGTGCTAGTGTGTGGGGTGCTCACTAGCCGGTGTGGAGTCACTGAGCCAAAGGCCCTGTCTCTGCGCTGTATCTCTAAAGTCTAAAAGACTAACGACTCTTCTGGCAAGCAGATGGTCGTCTTTCAGTGTAGAGTCAGAGAGTCAAACAGGGAAACAGGCCCTTCGGCCCAACTTGCCCACACCAACATATGTGCCCCATCTACACTAGTCCCACTTGCCCATGTTTCACCCATATCCTTCCAAACCTTTCCTATTCAGCTACCTGTCCCAAAGATTATTTTAAAAATGTTGCTTATTGAAATGAAACTATAAAACATGTAACATTATGAGGAGGGAGACAGTGGGAGCAGCCAGGCCTTGGGGTTAACCATTTAAGATGGATATGGAAGATTTGTTGGTAGTTTTTAGAACTCTTTTCCTCAATATGCAAAGGAGGCAGAGTCTTTAAAGATGGAGACCAAGAGTCAAGAGTCATCGAGTCTTGCAGCGTGGAAACAGGCCCTTCGGCCCAACTTGCCCACACCGACCAGCATGTCCCATCTACACTAGTCCCACTTGCCTGCATTTGACCCATATCCCTCCAAACCTGTCCTTTCCATGTACTTGCATGTCCCATGTAAACTAGTTCCACTCACACGCGTTTGGTCCATATCCATCTAAATCTGTCCTTTCCATGTCCAAATGTCTCTTAACCATTAGGATAGTCCCAGCCTTAACTACCTCCTCTGGCAGCTTGTTCCATACACCCGCCACCCTTTGTGTGAAAAAGCCTCCTCTCAGATTCCTGTTAATTTCTGAAATATTGGTCATAAATTGGATTCAAAAATGCTCCAAAATAAGGCTCAGAATGCATCAGCATCTAAAACCCCTGTGCATCCAGGGCCCTTAAGCGGGCCCTGGACCCCGGCATCGAGGGATTGCACGCTTCGCGCTCGTGATGTACGCAGCGCGCACATTATTTCACATTAACATTTTTGTATTCCTCTCATACCACCCCCTTTTTGAAAAGCTTCGTACGGGCCTGACTTGTCTAATTGTGTCTTAAGCGTTGCAATTGTCCCCTGCCTCAACTTCCTCCCCCGGCAGCTCGTTCCATTGTTTTGGTCCCCTAATTTGAGGAAGGACATTCTTGCTATTGAGGGAGTGCAGCGTAGGTTTACAAGGTTAATTCCCGGGATGGCGTCCCGTGGGACTGTCATATGCTGAGAGAATGGAGCAGCTGGCCTTGTACACTCTGGAGTTTAGAAAGATGAGAGGGAATCTTATTGAAACTTATCAGATTATTAAGGGTTTGGACACGCTAGGGGCAGGAAACATGTTCCCGATGTTGTGGGAGTCCAGAACCAGGGGCCACAGTTTAAGAATAAGGGGTAAGCCATTTAGAACGGAGACGAGGAAACACTTTTTCTCACAGAGAGTTGTGAGTCTGTGGAATTCTCTGCCTCAGAGGGCGGTGGAGGCCAGTTCTCTGGGTACTTTCAAGAGAGAGCTGGATAAGGCTGTTGAAAATAGCGGAGTCAGGGGATATGGGGAAAAGGCAGGAACAGGGTACTGATTGGGGATGATCAGCCATGATCACATTGAATGATGTGTCTGGCTCGAAGGACCGAATGGCCTACTCCTGCACCTATTGTCTATTGTCTATTGTCCATACACCCACCACCCTGTACGTGAAGAGGTTACCCCTCAGATTCCAATAACATCTTTCCCCATTCACCTTTGACCTATGCCCTCTGGTCTCAATTCCCCCACTCTGGGCAAGAGACTCTGAGGGCGTTTAATTGTACCAACAACGGAACAATAAAATTCTTAGTTACGACATCTTGACAGGCCTGTAAACACCATACTCAAAGATTATATATAATGAATGAATGAAGGCTAAGGATACACACATACAAGGAATTTGCCTTGGTGCTCCGCTCGCAAGTAACAACACGACATACAGTAAACCATTCAGAATAAAACAGTGAACATTAAAACATTACGAATAAAACATTATAGGTTAAACATGTGAATGAAATAAAATACCAGAGCAAAAGGAGGCTACAGAATTTTGGTTATTGAGTAGAGCTACTACACGTGGAATAAACAATTTTTATGTCTAGCTGTGGCGGCTTTGACAGTCCGGAGTCGCCTTCCAGAGGGAAGTGCTTCAAAGAGTTTGTGGCCAGGGTGAGAGGGGTCAGAGATGATCTTACTCACTCGCTTCCTGGCCCTTGCAGTGTACAGTTCGTGGCGGGGGGATGGGTGCAGCCAATAACTTTCTCAAAAATAAAAAGAACAAAAATAATAAAAATAATCAAAAAGAAGATACCAATAACGCCAATACTTGTGCAAATAAGCCAAAACCCCTTATTGCAGCCAAGATGGTCCACAGTTCATTGTTTAGTTAGTGTTTTCGTAGTGTTCTAGAGCTTGATGGTTGTTGGGAAGAAGCTGGCCTTCTAACTGGAGGTTAAGGGCCTGTCCCACCAGCATGCAACTCCACGTGATGAGCGCGACCTAACGTGGTCACTTGAGCCGTCCGGCGTCGCGGGGCCGGTCCCACTTCGATCGCCGGAGCTGTGCGGAATTGTGCGGAGTTCGTCCCGACATCGCGCAGGGCTCCGAAAAACTGACTATGTTCAAAAATTCCGCGCGGCAATGGCTTGTCGGCTCGCTGTCGCCTCGACGCATTACACACCGCCTCGACGTTGTGCCTCCGTGACCCTCTCCGTAGGTGCCTCCGTGACCCTCTGTGTGTGTGTGCCTCTGTGCCCCTCTCTGTGTGCCCCTCTCTGTCCTGGCGAACTTACCTTTAAGACTTTGCTCCAAGTTCGCCTCACTTTGCGCCGCGTTGCGCCACTCACCCGACCTCCGCGCGGCCCCCCGCTGCCGGTTTGGTCACGCTCATCGAATGGAATCGCATGCTGGTGGGACAGGCCCTTTATGGTTTTTGGGCTCCTCACCTTTTTCCCGATGGCAGGAGTGAATTGAGAGCGTGGCCAGGGCGGTGTGGGTCTCGGAAGATGCTGGATGCCTCTTTGAGGCAACATCTCCTGCAGATCCCTTCGGTAGTGGGGAGGCCAGAATCTGCGATCAAGAGGTGATTGATAAACAAGGCAGTGAACATACTCCACAGTTTGCCAGCAAGTTGGTGTTACACTGAGATAAGCCATGATCTTATTAAATTTTAGTTTAGTTTAGTTTAGAGATATAGCACAGACACACCGAGTCCACGCGGACCAGCGATCCCCACACACTAACACTATCCTACACACACTGAGTACAATTTACAATTTTACCAAATCCAATCAACCCATAAACCTTTTGTGTTTGCAGTGTTGGAAGTGTAGGAGGAAACCGTAGCACCCGTAGAAAACCCACGCAGTTCATGAGGAGAATGTACAAACTCTGTACAGACAGCACACTTAAGGCCCTGTCTCACGGTGCGAGTTGACACACGAGTGACCCAGAGTGACAGACTCGTGGTTGTGTACGATATTCCAAGTTGATGTGCAAGTGTTTGAGGCGAGTTCCCACGGGTATGGTAATCTGTGATGTTCCGAGTTCATCTCCAGAGTTACCAAGTTCCCCTCCCGTTTGCTCTTGAGTTACCAAGTTCCTCTCCCGCTCAGGGCGTGTGTTGTTGCTGCAGTCTGGGATTCGCATTTAAAGCACTCGGTTATCTTCAGCAGTTCAGGCGAGGACAGGTTTGGGGGGGGGGGGGGGGGGGGGGGGCGAGGGATGGTGGAATTGGGAGAAGGCAAAGACTATGGGTGGGGAGGAGTGAGAGGGGGGCTAGGAACAGCATCTGCGAAACGGGTAGTCAACCTTTAGGGTCCCGGCCCGAAACATCCCTGTACATTTTATGATTTCCCTCCAAAGATGCAGTCTCCCGTGGTTTGTTTGCACAACTCTCTTCCCTCTCTCTCCCAACATTGGGGGGGGGAGGGGGACGACAAGATAGTTTAAACGGACCTTACCCCCACTTCATGCTTCTGTTGCGCATAATTCAGCAGTAAAACCTCTCTTCCCCTTACCCAGCGACGCCCGATTCCTCGCACCCCCACAAGTTCACATCGACGAGGGAAGAATGAGCGGGGAGTCTGAAGAAGGGTCCCGACCCGAAACATCACCCATTCCTTCTCTCCAGAGGCGATGCCTGTCCCGCTGAGTTACTCCAGCATGTTTGTGTCTATCGTCGGTGTAAACCAGCATCTGCAGTTCCTTCCTACACACGGACAGTGAAGTGCCTCGGCCAAATTAGGAACATTAGGATTCTCTGATGTGAAGGTAGTCTGGTTTGCGTTTCTTACACTTGATCATAGACACAAAATGCTGGAGTAACTCGGCGGGACAGGCCGCATCTCTGGAGAGAAGGAATGGGTGGCGTTTTGGGTAAGTCTGAAGAAGGGTCTCGACTCCATTCCTTCTCTCCAGAGATGCTGCCTGGTCCGCTGAGTTACTCCAGCATTTTGTGTCTATTAAAGAGTTCCCACGGTAGACGCACGAATCACTAAACTTAACGCATGGGCCACTACGATATAACTCTGAGTTTAAATGTTTCAATTTTAAACTTGACCACGAAATTTGACTCGTGGAAAAAGTCAAACATGTTTGACTTTTTTCACGAGTTCACAAGTTTCACAGGTACCTGCCGTTAGCGCCACGAGTGGACAAGTTGATCGCGCGAGTTCCGACGTTCCCGCTACGTTGGCTGTACGTGATCACCACGAGTGAAAACTCGGGGTCACTCGTGGGCCAACTCGCACCGTGAGACAGGGGTTTAAGTCAGGATTGAACCTGGGTCTCTGGTGCTGTAAAGGGCCTGTCCAACTTTCACGACCTAATTTACAACCTTTGCTGAGTTTGCCCTTGACTCATACTCATATCATGGTCGTCACAAGGTCGTAGGAGCTCATAGGAGGTCGTAGGTAGGCCGTAGGCAGGTCGTGATGCTAGTCGTAGGTGCTGGTGGCATCAAGTAGGTCGGGGCGTTTTTTCAACATGATGAAAAATGTCCACGAGTAAAAATGTTCGTGAATTAGGTCGTGAAAGTGGGACAGGCCCTTAAGGCTGCAACTCTACCGCTGTCCCACTGTGCTTCCCCCGTGCCAGCGTGGGCTTGTGTTGCCTTCTTCTCTGAAGTAATGTTTGGCTGCGTGAATGTTCATGTAAATATAATTAGCAATGCATTGAGATCAGGATCCAAGTTATATTGCCATATATGGCATCACATATACCTCTCAAGTAAATGACAGTGATGCAGGTGAGCACTCATTTCCATCGGGTGCTTTCCATAAACTACAAGTGCGTCCTCCTCTTCTTTAACTCTTTGAATGCTGAGCATTCTGCTTTCAGTATTCTCCACCTTTAAGACTTTACTGTAGACTTTGGAGATACAATGTGGAAACACAGCCTTTGGCCACTGTTTCACCGACCAGCGACCCCGTACGCTAACACTGTCCTCCGCTCTGGGACAATTTTTACAATTTACAGAAGCCAATTACCCCACAAACCTGTACGTCTTTGGAGTGTGGGAGGAAACCGGAGACCCCGGGGAAAACCCACTCGGTCTCAGTGAGCATGTACAGACAGTGCCCATAGTTAGAAGCGAACCCGGGTGTCTGGCGCTGTAATGGGGCTTTCCCACTTAGGCAACTCTTTAGGTGACTGCCAGAGACTAGTTTTTATAGAATTCACCTACGATACCTGGCGGCAACCTACGACAACACCTATTTCTTCTTCTTCTTGCGTATGGCGTGCACGGCGTAAAGTTGTCGGACAACTTGTTCCATTTGATTGTGCACGCCGGGTTGATTGCATTTGTCGAAATAGGGCAGACCAGGTGAAGGTTGCAATCTCCCACCCCTACAACACCGACGACAACCTATGACAGCAGAAATTGTCGCCACTGTCGCCCAAAAATTTTCAACATGTTGAAAAATCTGCGGCAGTCACCCGTAGTCGCCCAAAACATCGCCTCAGGCGACTATTTAAGTGACTATGCGGTCACCACATGGTCGGTACAGGTTCGCGTGTGGTTGCCGGGGAGTCGCCCTCATGGTCGTGAGTAGTGCCCTCAGACTTGCAACAAGTCCTAACGGCATTCTGGTCACCGTTAATTTTTCAACATTAGCGGCGACCAGACTTTTGACGCCGTAGAGAGTAGCGAGAAAT
This sequence comes from Raja brachyura, assembly GCA_963514005.1. The sequence goes on from OY740810.1 coordinate 33,209,091, forward strand.
CTTGTGATGTGGGTGCAGTGGTAGTGGGTCGCCAGGAGGTCGTAGGCTGTCATAGATTGTCGCCGTTGCTGACCGATGAATTTAATTGGCTCATTGGGAAAAAAACCGTAAACAGTAATTTTCAGAACCAAGGATAACTGACCGGTAATGTTAAATGTCCGCCGAGCTTCACAGCCGTGTATCTCTGGCTTCTTACAAGTTGTCTCCCCCCTTCTCCCCACCCCTTTTAAAGAACTTACGTGACCCTTCCTGTACACTGTGCTTTCACTGTCTTAATTACAGCGCCAACCTTCCTGTTCATCACGGTGTTTGTCTGTATCACATTGGCTTTGCACCGTGTGAATTTTACTCAGACAACGTTTCCCCGCTTGCCCTGTCCCCCGCCTGCATAACGGGCTGGTGAAGGAAGCAATGTGTGATGTGTGTTCCACTGTGACAGTCGCCGGCAGTCGCCTGAAAAAATTGCGGGACAGGCCCATAAGGCAGCCAAGGCCTGCCAGACTTCAACACGTCCCCACCTCTCCTTTCCAGATTTCTCCACCTCACCCCAATACAATCTCCCTGAAGAAATGTCCCCAGCTAATTCAACACGTGTCAATTCCCTCCACAGATGCTGCCTGACAGATCACTCCAGCCCTTTTGTGTTTTGAGAAAGATGATGTGAAAGGTAAACTTGCTTTCTTGCAGTCTAGTTCCTCTAAAGAATGTATATTTTTGGTAGCAATCATTCACAAAGGATGCTTCCATGTTTGTTATTAGACTACGGGCAGGCAGCACGGTGGCCCAGCAATAGAGCTGCTGCCTCACAGCACCAGAGATTCTGGCTCGATCCTGACTACGGGTGTTGTCTGTACGGAGTTTGCACGTTCTCCACGTGACCGCATGGTTTTTCTCAGGGTGCTCCTGTTTCCTCCCGCACTCCAAAGACTTCAATAAGATGTGTGAAGTGTCCTCAGTGTGTGTGAGAGTGTTAATGTATGGGGATTGCTGGTTGGCATGGACTCGATGGGCCGAAGGACCGGTGTCTGCGCTGAATCTCCAAATAAAACTAAACCATCTCTCTCGACCGCCTCACTAGAACGATGCAAATTCTCCAGCTTTGCATCGCATCTTCGGCATTGGTTCAAGACCCAAGAGGATGCTAGTTCAGTGCCTGCGGTGATATATTTTTAAAAAGCATCAATTTAATGACTGCACTGGCTGGCTTTGGAAACGGCAATGGAGGTGAAAATAGACTTTGCAAGATCAGGGCAAGTGCCAAAAACAAGCAGCACATGAGGATGGCATTAAACCTTGTGAGACAAACAGCTGAAGCAACATATGGCAGCAGAATTAACCTTTATACAAGTGATGGCACACTTTCCCTCACTTGGCAACATGCGGCCAAAATGAAACAATCTTACCCGCCTATTGTTTCATTAATCTCACAATGTCGAGAAATACTTCAGATGGGTGGTGGTGAATCAGGGTGGTGAATCTGTGGAATTCTTTGTCACAGAAGGCTGTGGAGGCAAAGTCAGTGGATATATTTATGGCAGAGATAGAGAGATAGATTCTTGATCACTACTGGTGTTAGTGGGGAGAAGGCAGGAGAATGGGGTTAGTAGGGAGAGATAGAACAGCCATGATTGAATGGCGGAGTAGACAATGGGCCGAATGGCCTAATTCTACTCCTATCACATGATCACATGACCTTATGATGAGGACAAATCTGCGGTGTCACCTCCATCAGGGCAAGGCACTAAAATACAGAGTCTTGTAGCCAGAGTAGGGGAATCGAGAGTTTAAGAGTCCAGAGGACATAGGGTTAAGGTGAGGGGGGGAAATCTAATAGGAACCTGAGTGGCAACATTTTTACACAAAGGGTGGTGAGTGTATGGAACGAGTTGCTGGAAAAGGTAGTTGAGGTAAGTACTATTGCAACGTTTAAGGAACATTTGGAGAGGTACAGGTTTAGAGGGATATGGGCCAAACGCAGGTAGATGGGACTAGTGTAGATGGAGCATATTGGTCAGTATGGGCAAGATGGGCTGAAGGGCCTGTTTTTCACACTGTATGACTCTCAATAGCACTGGGTTCTGAGCTCTGAATGTGGAATATACCGTGTACTGTCATATTTCAGGCACAGGGTATCTAAAGAACTAAAGTGATGAGTAACTGAGTGTATAAGCACCTTGCTGGCAGTCAGCTCTCAAGATCCTTGTAATTTGATCTGTTTCAGCTGATCCACACAGAAGTGTTGTACACCTTACCCCTCCCTTAGACCTGCTTCTAAACTGCACACCCTCCACTCTTCCTTTAGACTTTAGAAGTACATCGTGGATACAGGCCCTTCGGCCCATCGAGTCTGTGCCGACCAGCGATCACCCCGTGCACCAACGCTATCCTACACACTCGTGACAATTTAGAATTTTAACCAAAGCCAATTAACCTACAAACCGCTATGTCTTTGGAGTGGGGGAAGAAACCAGGCTACCCGGAGAAAACCTACGCGGTGCCGGGGAGAACGTACAAACTCTGTACGGGCAGCAGCAGTGGTCAGGATCGAACCCACGTCTCCGGCGCTGTGGGGCAGCAACTCTACCGCTGCGCCAGCGAGCCACCCTTAGCTCCCTTAGCTCAGAGTGAAGAACATGAACTGCTTTCCCTTTCCACATATACTGCTGGACTGGCTGAGTTCTCCCGGCACTTCTGGGTTTATTCCAATGGCCCAAGCTTACTTACCTGTTTTATTCAGTTCACACTGACATTTCTCAGGTTCACGGGGGTTACACAAAAAGCTGGAGAAACTCAGCGGGTGCAGCAGCATCTAAGGAGCGAAGGAGATAGGCGATGTTTTGTGTCGAGACCCTTCTTCAGACTGGTCAGGGATCAGGGAAACGAGAGATATAGACGGTGATGTGGAGAGATAAAGAACAATGAATGAAAGATATGCAAAAAAAGTGTTGATGATAAAGGAAACAGGCCATTGTAAGCTGTTTGTAGTGTGAAAATGAGAAGCTAGTGCGACTGGGGTGGGGGGGGGGGGAGATAGAGAAGGAATGCCAGGGCCCGAGGGCTGAAGGAGAGATGGGGAGGGGGAGGAGGCAGCCTGGGTTAACAGAATTGAGAAAATTCAATGTTTAAGCCCAGAGGATGCAGACTCCCCAAGCTGAATATGAGGTGCTGTTCCTCCAACTTGCGGTGTTGCTCACTCTGGCCATGGAGGAGGCCCAGGACCGAGAGGTCGAATACGGAATGGGAGGGGAAGTGCTGAGCCACCGGGAGGTCGGGTTGGTTATTGCGGACCGAGCGGAGGTGTTCGATCGCCCAGCCTCTGCTTGGTCTCACCGACGTAGATCAGCTGGCATCTGGAGCAACGGATGCAGTAGATGAGGTTGGAGGAGGTGCAGGTGAACCTCTGTCGGACTTGGAAGGACTGCTTGGTTCCCTGAAAGGAGTCGATGGGGGAGGTGAAGGGACAAGTGTAGCATCTCTTGCGGTTGCAAGGGAAAGTGCCCGGGGAAGGGGTGGAGCGGGAGGGAAGGGAAGAATTGACGAGGGAGTTGTGGAGGGAGCGGTCTTTGCGGAAGGCAGACAGGGGGGGAGATGGGAAGATGTGGCGAGTGGAGTGGTCACGTTGGAGGTGGCGAAACTGGCGGAGGACTATCTGTTGTATGCGTCGGCTGGTGGGGTGAAAGGTGAGGACCAGGGGGACTCGGCCCTTGTTGTGAGTGGGGGAATGGGGAGAGAGGGCAGTGTTGCGGGGTATGGAGGAGACCCTGGTGCGAGCCTCATCTATAGTGGGGGAGGGGAAACCCCGTTCTCTGAAGAACGAGGACATTTGTGATGACCTGGTGTGGAATACCTCATCCTGGGAGCAGATGCGGCGTATACGGAGGAATTGGGAATAGGGGATGGAGTCCTTACAGGAAGCAGGGTGGGAGGAAGAGTAGTCCAGGTAGCTGTGGGAGTCAGTTGGTTTGTAGTGGATGTCGGTCAGGAGTGTATCACCTGCAATAGAGATGGTGAGGTCAAGGAATGGTAGGGAAATGTCAGAAATGGTCCAAGTGTATTTGAGTGCCGGATGGAAGTTGGTGGTGAAATGGATGAAGTCAATCAGTTGTGTGTGAGTGCAGGAGGTGACACCAAAGCAGTCGTAGATGTAACAGAGGTAGAGGTCGGAGGTGGGGCCCTGGTACGCCGAGAACAAGGATTGTTCGACGTACCCGACAAAGAGGCAAGCGTAGCTGGGGCCCATGCGCGCGCCCATAGCTACGCCTTCAATTTACGTTTAGCCTCACTCTAACAATGGAAGAAGCCGGTTCACTCCTGCCTTGATCAAACGGACACTGTGCCTCAGCCGAAGATAGACACAAAAAGCCGGAGTAAGTCAGGCTGAATGTCATAGGAAAGGAAAACGAGAGATAGAGATGATGATGTAGAGAGATATAGAACAATGAATTAAATATATGCAAACAATTAAGGATGATAAATGAAACAGGCCAGTGTTAGCTGTTTGTTGGGTGAGAACGAGAAGCTGGTGCGACTTGGGTAGGGAAGGGATGGAGAGAGAAGGAATGCCGGGGTTGCTTGAAGTTGGAGGAATCAATATTCATACCACTGGGTTGTAAGCTTTTATACGTTGGCAAGACCAAACATAGACTGGGTGATCATTTCTCTGAACACCTTCGCCTAGTCCGCCTGGACCTACCTGATCTCCCGGCTGCGAAATACTTTAATTCTCCTTCCCATTCCCACACTGATCTTTCTGGCCTCGGCTCCTTCCATTGTTAGAGTGAGGCTAGACGTAAATTGAAGTAACAGCATCTTGTATTTCACTTGGGCAGCTTACAGCCCTGTGATATGAATATTGATAGGGACAATTTACATTTATACCAAGCCAATTAACCAACAAACCTGCACGTCTTTGGAGTGTTGAAGGAAACCGGAGCACCCGGAGAAAACCCACGTGGTCACAGGGAGAACGTACAAACTCCAGACAGACAGCACCGATAATCTGGATCAAACTCAGATGGTTTTCGAAGATTGCTGCCATGGTCTGCACTAGCTACGATGCTGTTTGGCTGCAGATATCAGGAGGGATCTGAACTCATAGCACAACTTAGAGGGTGGTTTGTATTTGGGACGAGCTGCCAGAAGAGGTGGTTGAGGCAGGTACTAATACAACACTTAGAAGACACTAGGATGGGTACATGGATGGGAAAGGTTTAGAGGCGTTAAAAAGACACACAGTGTGGGAGTTACTCAACGGATCAGGCAGCATCTCTGGAAAACATGAATAGGTGACGTTTCAGGTCAGGACCCTTCTTCAGACTGATTGGAAGAGGGCGGTGATAGCTGGTTAAGAGGTCGGTGCAGGACATGTGATGGGCAGATAAATCTTGCATGGTTCAAAGGTTTAACAGTGAGGAAGGTTCATGTACAAATGAGACCAAGTGGGTCTAGCTTAGATGGGGCATCCTGGTTGGCATGGGCGAATTGGGCCAAAGGACATACTTCTGTGCTGTTTGACTAAATGACTCCCCCAGTTCTGGCCCAGACCCAACCACCTCAGTGTAATGGCTGAATTAAGAGCAAAAAATGGTTTTCAGTGCACAGTCACCAGGCCTCCTCTCTCATAGACCGGGCCTTGGGCTGAGACCGATCATCGCTGTTAAAGGGTCATGCACATAGCGTTAGAGTTTGGAATTTTGTGATACGGTGTGGAAACAGGCCCTTCAGCCCACCGCACCGATCAGCGATCACACCATACACTAGACTAGAACTATCCTACACACAAGGGACAACTTACATTTTTACTGAAGCCAATTAAGCTACAAACCTGTATGTCTTTGTGTGTGGGGGGAAACCGGAGCGCCCGAGCAAAACCCACGTGGTCACGGTGAGCATGGTCACAGTGGCGCAGCAGTAGTGTTTCTGCCTTACAGCGAATGCAGTGCCGGAGACATGGGTTCGATCCCGACTACGGGTGCTGTCTGTACGGAGTTAAGACGTTCCCCCCGTGACCTGCGTGGGTTTTCTCTGAGATCTTCCGTTTCCTCCCACAGTCCAAAGACGTACAGGTTTGTAGGTTAATTGGCTTGGTTAATGTAAAAAATGTCCCCAGTGGGTGGAGGATAGTGTTAGTGTGGGGGATCGCTGGTCGGCGCTGACCCGGTGGGCCGAAGGGCCCGTTCCGCACTGTATCTCTAAACTAAAACTAAAACTAAGAACGTACAAACTCCGCACAGACAGCACCTGTAGTCAGGATGGAACCCGGGTCTCTCACACGATAAGGCTGCAACTCTACCGCTGCACCACCGTGCTGCTCCAAAAGCTGGTGTAGACCATCCGTGCACCTGCTCAGGTGTTGTGTCATTTACAACCCTGGCCTTTAGTTTATATTAGGTGTACTGGGGAATGCAGTAAGATGAATGTGTGAAAAATCTTCACAGTGAGTCGGCCAATACAGGTTTTGTAGATAAATTGGCTTCCGTAAAATTGTAAATTATCCCTAGGATAGTGCTAGTGTACTGGGTGATTGCTGGTTGGTGCGGACTCGGTGGGCTGTTTCCGCGCTGTACCTCTAAAGTCTTTACCACCTGAAACAGATCTGCAAGAGAAAAATATTGTTATTAAAGCAAAACTTGTGACCAATGTTATATCTTGCACTAAATGTTGTCTCATTTATCCATTATCTGTGCACTGCGAAGGGCTTGAATGTAATCATGAATGGTCTTTTCTTTGACTGTTTAGCATGCATACAAAACACTTTTCTCTGTACCTCATACACCAGACTAAAACTGGATGGTGGCAATTGTTGTCCCTCTATTTAAGAATGGGTGCAGGGAAAAGCCGGGGAACCAGTTTTAGTTTTAGAGATACAGTGCAGAAACAGGCCATTCGGCCCACCGGGTCCGCGCTGACCTACGCCCACTAGGGACACTTTTTTTACATTTACCAAGCCAATTAAACTACAAACCTGTATGTCTTTGCAGTGTGGGAGGAAACTGGAGATCCCGGAGAAAACCCACGCAGATCACAGGGAGAACGTACAAACTCCGTACAGACAGCACCCGTAGTCAGGATTGAACCCGGGTCTCCAGCACTGCATTCGCTGTAAGGCAGCAACTCTACCGCTGTGCCACCGTGACCACCAGTGAGTCTAACATATGTGGTTGGAAAGTTACTAGAGAGTATTTTGAGAGAGAAGATATACATACAAGTAGAAGGACAGGGACTGACTAGGGACAGTCAGCGTAATTTTGCGCGTGGGAGTTTACAAATCTAATTGAGTTTTTTGAAACTGTGACCAAAAAGGTTGATGAAGGCAGAGCTGTAGACATTGCATATATGGATTTTAACAAGATATTTGACAAGAGTCTCTATGGTTCGAGCGCCTGGGATCCAAGGAGGGATAGCCGACTGGATAGAAAATAAACTTTATGGATGGAAACAGAGGGTGATGGTGGAAGGTAGTTTTTCGGACTGGAAGCCTGTGACTAGTGTGTGCCTCAGGGTTTGGTGCTGGGTTCATTGCTGTTTGTCATCCATGTCAATGATTTGGATGAGAACATACAAGGCATGATTAGTAAATCTGTAGAAAGGGCAGAACCTACACAGTGAATGGCAGAGTATTGTAGAGAAGAGGGATCTCGATGTGCAGGTACATAGTTCCTTGAAAGTGCAAGGAACATCCGCCAGAGAACTGTGAGGGTGTTGCCAGGACTCGAGAGCCTGAGATATGGGTAGAGGTTGAGCAGGCTGGGACTTGGAGCGCAGGAGGATGAGGGTTGATCTTATAGAGGTGTACAAGATCATTAGAAGGATAGATGGAGTAAATGCACAGCCTTTAACCCAGGGAATCAAGAACCGGCAGATGTAGGTTTAAGGTGAAGGGGGGAAATCTAATAGCACCTGAGGGGCAGCTATTTTACACAAAGGTTGGTAGGTGTATGGAACGAGATGCCGGAGGAGGTAGTTGAGACAAGTACTATCGCAACGTTTAAGAACCATTCAGACAGGTACAGGTTTAGAGGGAAATGGGTCAAACTCAGGCAAGTGGGACGTGTAGATGGGCATGTTGGTCGGCGTGGGGCAGTTGGGCTAAAGGGCCTGTTTTCACACTGTGTGGCTCTATGACTGCGACTCTAAACTAAACCAGGTATACTTATTCTAATAGCACAGGGGAGTATTCACTTTCAGGGCGAGGGAATAGCAGGGAGAATAAGCAGAAAGGAAAGATTTTGAACAGAAATGTCTCTAATATACTCCACTTAAATGCTAACATGTTTAACGATGTAAACTCACGTTCTGTACAGTTTCTAAAAATCACGACGCACTGCGGGGAAACTGAACCTGGTAATCATTCATTATAATGGCAGAATAATTATTGCTTTCTCTCTCTCAGCTCTTTTGGGGTTTTCTGTTTCTCTTTGTTATATAAACATATTGAATCCCGTCTAAGTGTGTAATTCGGCTGAAATAATGGCATCCAATTAGATCTGTGCAAATGCAATGATATATCCTGACATAGATGAACTGGGTTTTTGGTGAAAAGCAATCTGTTTGTGGATCTGGAACATTCCATGGGTGTTTCTAAAGGCATCAGTCAAATACAGCATCAAACCATATTGTTTCCTGTTGAATTAATACATACAAACCCCATGCCCGGTATACCAGCAAAGAGCAGTATGTTCAACACTCTCCTGAGGCACTTTGCTTGATGCAGTGAGAACTGCCAAATCTCACTACAAGTAATTCCCTGCCTAACACATAACCAGGCAATGGAATTCGTTAAATTAATTGGAGCCGGTAAAAGGTGACGATGATCGATAAACGCAACCTCTAACTCAGGAGAGAGTTAACCGGCACGGTGGTGCAACGGTAGAGTTGCTGCCTTGCAACGCCAGAGATCCGGGCTCGACCCTGACAGGACGGAGTTTGTACGTTCTCCCCGCGACCTGTGTGGGTTTTCTGTGGAATCTGTGGAACTCTCTGCCACAGAAGGTAGTTGAGACCAGTTCATTGGCTATATTTAAGAGGGAGTTAGATGTGGCCCTTGTGGCTAAAGGGATCAGTGGGTATGGAGAGAAGGCAGGTACGGGATACTGAGTTGGATGATCAGCCATGATCATATTGAATGGCGGTGCAGACTCGAAGGGCCGAATGGCCTACTCCTGCACCTATTTTCTATGTTTATCTGTTTCTATGTTTCTCTGGGTGCTCCGGTTTCCTTCCACACTCCAAAGACGTGCAGGTTTGTAGGTCAATCGGCACAATATATAACCAAACCAATAAATAAACGCTAATAGTGCAAGGTTTAGTTTACTTTGGAGGTGCAGTGCGGAAACAGGCACTTTGGCCCACCGAGTCCGCGCTGACTAGCGATCCCTGCACACTAGCACTATCCTACACACTAGGGACAATCCACAATTTACAATTTTTACATAAGCCAATTAACCTACAAATTTGCACGTCTTTGGAGAGTGGGGGGAAACCGAAGCACCTGGAGAAAACCCATGCGGTCACAGGGAGAACGTACAAACTCTGTACAGACAGCGCCCGTGGACAGGATCAGACTCAGATCTCTGGCGCTGTGAGGCAATGTCTCTACCATTGCGTTACTGAGATCCTAGGAAAAGAACGTGAAAACCTATTGTGGAATCTCCAGGTGGAGGAATGGAACCTTTTGCTCTCTTGCTGTTTTACAAAAGGTGGTAGATTCCAGGAACTTTAAGAGAGAGAGAATACATTTCTTTGGAGCACAGGTGTAACCAAATCCAATGAATCACTTCTGGGAAAGGAAGTGCGGGGGGGGTGGGGGGTTTCCTGAGGCTCCTGGGACAGGTCGAGCTACCAAGAAGGGAGGGATTACACGTTACAAGGAACTCTTGAGAGGGAAGTGCGTGGCTTCATATTCTGCCTGAGATTGGAGGGAGTTTTGCGTAATTTACTAGTGTGAACAGAGACAGTAGCATAGTCGTACGACGGGGAAAAGCAGGTAAACCACCCCTGGGGGTGGCCTGGCCGGACCCGAATGACAGATGTTGCAGAGTTTGCAGACAGATGTGGTATCTGCTTGGAGCAAAATGTTTGATAAAGTTGCTGGCGGTGATGAGCAGCAGAACATCAAGGTAAAGAAAGGACAAGATTAAAATATATATTTTAAACTGGCATTTGTGGTCTTTGTGTATCCTTCAATTTCGTGCAACAGTTTAGTTTAATTTAGTTTAGTTTAGTTTATTGTCCCGTGTACCGAGGTACAGTGAAAAGCTTTTTTGTTACGTGCTATCCAGTCAGTGGAAAGACCATACATGATTCCAATCGAGCCGTCCACAGTGTACGGATACAGGATGAAGGGAATAACGTTTAGTGCAAGATAATGACCAATAATGTCCGGTTATAGATTGTGCAGATGCTGGCTTATACCGAAGACAGGCTCAAAGTGCTGGAGTAACTCAGTGGGTTAGGCAGCATCTCTGGAAAAAAGGTTAGATGACGTTTCGGGTTTGGAACCTTCTTCTGTCTGAAGAAGGGTTCCGACTCGAAACATTACCCATCCGTTTTCTCCATTGAAAGATTGTCCGAAAGACTCCAATGTGGCAGATGGGAGGTCAGGAGTGGGTGACCTGCTCCGAGCCAATGTTGAGCAGCACAACGTCAAGGTAAAGAACATCAAGGTAGCTCTTGTGTGCCCTTCAAAGTCTTGCAACAACTGTGCTGAGACTAGTTTAGTTTGGTTTCGAGATACAGCATGGCAACAGGCCCTTCGGCCCACGTACTGACCAGTGATCACCCATATGCTAGTTCTGTCCTACACACTAGGGACAATTTACAGAAGCCAATTAACCCACAAAGCCGTAAATCTTTAGGATGTGCGAGGAAACCTGGGCACCCGGAGAAAACCCACGAGGTCACAGTATGAATGTACAAACTGTGCAGACAGCACCCTTAGCCAGGATCGAACCTGGCTGTCTGGTGTTGTGAGGAAGCTTTGGGTGGCACGGTGGCACGGTGGCGCAGCGGTACAGTTGATGCCTTACTGTGCTCACAGCGCCAGAGACGTGGATTCGGGCGCTGTCTGTACAGAGTTTGTCTGATCTCCCCGTGACCGCGTGGGTTTTCTTTGAGATCTTTGGTTTTCTCCCACACTCCAAAGACGTGCAGGTTTGTAGGTTAATTCGCTTGGTGTAAATGTAAATTGTCCCTAATATTGTAAGATAATGTCAATGGGAGGGGATCGCTGGTCGGTACGATCTTGGTGGGCCGAAAGGCCTGTTTCCACGCTGATTCTCTAAACTAAACTCTAACATTATGCCACTGTGCCGCCCAACATAAAAGACTAACATAAAAAGTTTGCAGAAACATAGGAGCATGTTGGTAGATTGGATGGCCAATTAAATTTGGAATGTGGATGCAACAAACTGCAGATGTTGGTTTATAAAAAAACCCATAAAGTGCTGGTGGCAAAAGAAGTGTCCCGACCCATAACATCACCTATCCATATAACAATTACAGCACGGAAACAGGCCATCTCGGCCCTTCAAGTCCGTGCCGAACAACTTTTTTCCCTTAGTCCCACCTGCCTGCACTCATACCATAACCCTCCATACCCTTCTCATCCATATGCCTATCCAATTTATTTTTAAATGATACCAACGAACCTGCCGCCACCACTTCCACTGGAAGCTCATTCCACACCGCTACCACTCTCTGAGTAAAGAAGTTCCCCCTCATGTTACCCCTAAACCTTTGTCCCTTAATTCTAAAGTCATGTCCTCTTGTTTGAATCTTCCCTATTCTCAAAGGGAAAAGCTTGTCCACATTAACTCTGTCTATCTCTCTCATCATTTTAAAGACCTCTATCAAGTCACCCCTTAACCTTCTGCGCTCCAGAGAATAAAGACCTAACTTATTCAACCTATCTCTGTAACTTAGCTGTTGAAACCCAGGCAACATTCTAGTAAATCTCCTCTGTACCCTCTCTGTAAATCTCTCTCTGTACCCTGTATCCATGTTGGTTTCCTCCAACCATCCCTCCCTCTGGTTCTGCGTTTCTCTCCCTACCTCGCTGTGATATCCGATTCCACTTCTGAACCCTTTTGCCTTGTCCATTCATCACCTCCAGCCTCGTGAATACTCTCCGCCCTTCACCCCCCCCCCCAGCTGACACATTAAAACTCTCCTCACCTTGATCCACCTATCACTTGCCAGCTCTTGCCCCGCCTCCCCCCCTCTCCTCTGTCTCCACTCTACTCCATCAGTCTGAAGAAGGATCCTGACCACAAATGTCTTCTGTCCAATTCCTCCCACAGTTGTGATCTGACCCATAGAATTGCTCCAGCAGTCAAAAATCAGACTGGAGACTTTAGAGATACAGCTTGGAAACTGGCCCTTCAGCCCACCGAGTCCGTGCTGACCAGCGATTACCCCGTACGCTAGCAATATCCTACACACTAGGGACTATTTATAATTCTACCAAATCCAATTAACAACAAACCTGCGCGTCTTTGGAGGGTTGGAGGAAGCTGTAGCACCCGGGAAGAACCCACGCAGTCACCGCGAGAATGTACAAACTCCACACAGACAGCACCCATAGTCTGGATTGAACCCGGGCCTCTGGAGCTGTAAGGCAGCAACTCTACCGCTGCGCCACCGTGCCGCCCCAATGACATTTAAGACCAAACAGGTTTATTGATGTAAACGTAGGATGATCTCCCAGTTAACCAACCTGATCTCCCAGTGGCTGGCCACTTTAATTCTCCTTCCCATTCCTACACAGACCTTTATGTCCTAGGCCTCCTCCATTGTCTGATTGAGGCTAAATGCAAATTGGAGGAACAGCATCTCATATTTTGCTTGGGCAGCTTACAGCCCAGTGTTGTGAAAATTGATTTCTCTCACTTCACGCATTCCCTCTCTCTCTATCCCTCCCCCACCCAAGTCACACTAGCGTCTCATTTTCATCCTACAAACAGTTAATGATGGCCTGTATCATCGTTAATTTTTTGCATACTATTTTGCATATCTTTCATTCATTGTTCTTTATCTCTCCACATCACCGCCTAGATCTCTTGTTTCTCTTATCCTTAACCGGTCTGAAGAAGGGTCTCGACCCGAAACATCACTCATTCCTTCTCTCCATAGATGCTGCCTGTCCCGCTGAGTTACTCCAGCTTTTTGTGGCTATCTTCGTTTAAACCAGCATCCGCAGTTCCTTCTTACACATCCTATACAAAATGATGCCATTGCAAAAAGGGACACAATGTGCTGGAGTAACTCAGTCAGCAGGTCAGGCAGCATCTCCGGAGAACATGGATAGAGGATGTTTCAGCTCAAGACGCTTCTGAACAAGGGTCCCGAACTTAAACATCCCCTTCATCATCAAAGGGATTTACCAGAGTCGCTGCCTAAAAAAAGCCATCAGCATTATCAGAGACCCACACCACCCTCTCATCCACACTCTCATTTCACTCCTACCATCGGGGAAGAAGGAACAGGAGCCTGAAAACTGTAACGTTCAGGTTCAGGAGCAGCTTCTTCCCTACAACCATCAGGCTATTGAACACGTCAACCTCCAAATATGTTCTGCACTATATAGACGGGGCCAATTTTTTTTCGGACTGAGAGTCTGAAGAAGGGTCTCCACCCAAAACGTCACCTATCCCTGTTCTCCAGTGATGCTGCCTGACTTGATGAGTTACTCCAGCACTTTTTGTCCTTTTTGTATATTAACCAGCATCTGCAGTTTTTTGTTTCCACTACTTACACACAAAATGATAGATACTCTATTACTTGGTAATCCCCAACTTAGTTATAGTGGACAATCGGCACTAACAGATATTACCCCCCACCGCACCCCACCTATGGTCCGTATAGAACAAGGGTTTACTGTATATAAGGAAATGACAGCCACCAAGAGAATGGTTGGTGTAGACACAAGGAACTGCAAATGCTGGGTAATAAAAAGTCACAAAGTGCTGAATTAACTCAACAGCATCTCAGACAGCATCTCTGGACTACATGGACAGGCATCTTTTTGGGTCAGGACCCTTCTTCGGAGAAAATGGTTGATATCTAGAACGCACTGCCAGAGGAGGTGGTGGAATCAGATACAAATATTATGTTAAGAGGCATTTAGACAGACAATTTTACGAGGAAAAGTATGGAAGGAAGGCCTGCACAGAGCGGATGTGGAGAGGATGTTTCCACTAGTGGGAGAGTCTAGGACCAGAAATCATAGCCTCAGAATTAAAAGATGTTCCTGTAGGAAGGTGATGAGGAAGGAAGGATTCTTTTAGTCAGAGGGTGGTGAATCAGTGGAATTCATTGCCACGGACGGCTGTGGAGGCCAAGTCAATGGATATTTTTGAGGCATAGATAGATAGATTCTTGCTGAATATGCATGTCAGCGGTTATGGTGAGGGCAGGAGAATGGGATTGGGAGGGAGAGATAGGTCAGCCATGATTGAATGGCAGAGTAGACTTGGTGGGCCGAATGGCCTATCACTTGTATGATCCTAATGCAGGAATATGAGATTTCTGGAGATAGGCATGGACGAGATGGGCTGAAGAGCCTGTGCTGTGTTACTCCAGGACCCTATGACTCACCATATGTGAACCAACTGTGGTAAGGCATTGAGTATAAGAGGCATGAAGTCATGATACAGCTTTATGAGACGTCATTCCATGAAGTCGCCCCATTCCAGGAAGGAGGTGGAGGCTTTGGAAAGGATGCGGAGGAGGTTGACCTGAATAATGCCTGGATTAGAGGATATTAACTACCGAGAGAGGTTCAACAGAATTGCGTTGTTTTCTCTGGAATGCAGTAGGTTGGGGGGGGGGGGGGGGGGGGCTGATAGAAGTATATTACATTATGAGAGAGATAGATAGGCTAGACAGTCAGAACCTTTTTCCCAGGATAGAAATATCAAATGTGAGAGGACATAGCTTTAATGTGAGAGGGGCAAAGTTTAAAGGAGATGTGCGGGGTATGGTTCTTGCACAGCAGGAGGTGCGTGCCTGACACACGCTATTGGGAGAGGTGGTGCCACGCAGTGGAGACGTTCCCGAGTGTGCCGCCGCCGCTGCGCCTGCCGGGAGGGTTCGCCGGTCGGCGGGATCGCGCCCGAAGGCTGGTTGGTGGGTGTACCCAGGAGGGAGCTGGAGAAGTCGGAGGTGAGGAGTGTGGGCCGGTAGGAGGGTGAACCGGGGAGAAGCCTCCAGTGCCTTCAACGTCGGCTGCAGAAGGTGCCCCTCGGGCGTGGAGAGGAGAGGGACGTCGGCTCGTGGGAACCGCTCCAGTACATGGTGTGAGCGGGCCGACCGGACTTTGGACTTTGGATCTTATAGATACATGTAAAATTCTTGAGGGGTTGTACAGGCGAGATGCAGGAAAAATGTTCCCCATGTTGGGGAAATCCAGAGCCGGGGATCACAGTTTAAGAATAAGAGGTTCGCCATTTAAGACTGAGATGAGGGAAAACATTTTCACCCAGAGAGTTGTGAATCTGTGGACTCTCTGCCACAGAAGGCAGTGGAGGCCAATTCACTGGATGTTTTCAAGAGAGAGTTAGATTTAGCTCTTAGGGCTAACGGAATCAAGGGATATGGGGAGAAAGCAGGAACGGGGCATTGATTTAAGATGATCAGCCATGATCATATTGAATGGCAGTGCTGGCTCGAAGGGCCGAATGGCCTACTCCTGCACCTATTTTCTACGTTTCTTTGAACAAAAGCACCAACAATGGCGGTGCCTGCATGTGTAATATATGCAGTGCATGTGTGACAAATATCCCTATTGAACTATTGAACTATTCCTGGAGGCAGATGCAATAGTGGTATTTAAGAGGCTTTTGGATAGGCAGATGGAAATGCTGGGAATGGAGGGGTATGGGTTATGTGCAGGCAGATAACAATTGGTGATGGGATCATGGTAGGCATGGATATTGTGGGCCGAATGGCCTGTCCCAGTGCGGTACTGTTCTGTTATGTGTTCTAATTGACCCAATGACCTAATAAATGTATTTCAATGAATTGGTTAGTCAAACATCCAACCATTTCTTTATTATCACGTGCAGTGAAATACTTTGTACTCGTACAGCTCAGCAAGTTATGAGCACAGTCCCCTGGTGAGCACAGAATGTACAGAACAGCCCACTGAGTCCATATACAAGGGGCGCCATTTTGTCACCACTTTACAGACCCAGCTGTAGCTGGCTACAAAGGCCCATTGCAGCCGTCGCCCTCTCCTTGCACGGCCCTCTTCGCCCCTTGTTCCACAGGTGGTGCCTCCTGCAGCTGACCTTGAGAGAGCAGAAGGTAAGACCCCCCCCTCCCCTCCCCCCTCTCTCCGGGTTGTTTTGTCCAGTGACTGCTGCCGTCGCCACCTCCCCCCCCTCCTCCTCTCCGATTCCTGGTCTTCAGGGGCGAGCGTTAACCAGTTGTCTTTTGTTCCTGCTTTCCTTGTTTGAATCCCTCTCTGCCCACAGCACCTCCACTGTTGTGTAGGGAGGAACTGCAGATGCTGATTTACACCGAAGGTGGACACAAAAAGATGGAGTTACTCAGCGGGACAGGCAGCATCTCTGGAGAGAAGGGACCCGTCTTCAGACTGGTCGGTGGAAAAGCGAAACGGTGAGATATAGACGATGATGTAGAGAGATAGGGAACAATGAATGAAAGACATGCAAAAAAGTAACGATGATATTGGAAACAGGCCATTGTTCGCTGTTTGTTGGGTGAAAATGACAAACCCATGCGACTTGGGTGGGGGAGGGATGGAGAGAGAGGCAATTCCCGGGGTTACCTAGACTGATACTGTCATATTATGCATTTAATATATTTGTGTAATTAATACCTTCCTAACCACTCCCACCAACAAATAAACTGCAAGTGTGTGGGATGGAACTGCAGAAGCAGATTTATACTGAAGATAGACACAGAGTGCTGGAGTAACTCAGTGGGTCAGGCAGCATCTCTGGAGAAAAGGAATAGGTGACGTTTCGGGTCTGAACCCTTCCTCAGATTGGAACATGACCACAAAATGACCTAAAAATTCTAAATCAACGTTTTTCACGAACCCCATCAGTGCATTGTCAGCGCTACTCAACACAACATGTACGATCACAGCAACAGAACAGAAGATGCTGGAAACACACAGCAGGTCAGGCAGCATCTGCGGAAGGGGAAATGAGCAGCAGTTGTGGTCTGAGATCCTTTGTACATAGCAGCCTTGAAAACAATAGCCACATTGCAAAAATCAAATGGAACAAGTAAATGATATCTACGACATTCTACACTCAGAGTAAAAGCACATACCTTTAGAAAGGTGATGAGGAGGAATTTCTTTAATCTGAGGTTGGTGAATCTGTGGAATTCATTGCCACAGAAGGCTGTGGAGGCCAAGTCATTGGGTATTTTTAAGGCGGATATTGACAGATTCTTGATTAGTACAGGTGTCAGCAGGCAGGAAAGTGGGGTTGAGAGTGAAAGATAGATCAACAGAGTAGACTTGATGGACTGAATGGCCTAATTCTGCTCCGATGTTGTATGAACTTAAGAAACTAATGATAACCACAAACCATTTGAAAAGCATAAAAAATCAGCA
Organism: Raja brachyura; assembly: GCA_963514005.1. The sequence goes on from OY740810.1 coordinate 33,226,684, forward strand.
TGGTTTAGCACATCCAACTTCAGAGTCTGTACATTAAAGATTTATCATTCCTCAGATGTAAAATGTTATGCTGGTCATGATGCTGAAGAAATTAAGGTTAGGTTTAGATTTAGGTTAAACATTTAGGTTTATGTCAGGGGTCGGCAACCTCCGGCCCCCGGGCCAAATGCGGCCCGTAACCCGGAATTATCCGGCTTTTTTCCCGTAATCATCCGGGCCGTCGAGCACCCCGAGCGTGGAAGAGCTCTGGCTGTACCGCATCCTGGCTCCTTCTGTGAACATGTTTACGGAAGAACTGCAGATGCTGGAAAAATCAATGGTAGACAAAAATGCTGGAGAAACTCAGCGGGCGAGACATGCAAGGATTGCACGAGGCTGCCTCACCGCTGAGTTTCTCCAGCATTTTTGTCTACCTTCTGTGAACACGTGATTTGATGCCTGCCATCCGGGGCGGGATCCATGTGTACACGTGATAGATGTGGCCCGCCATCCGCCCACAGACATGCGTCCTGGCCCCTATGCAGAACAAGGTTGCCCACCCCTGCTTTAAGTTTATGTTTATTGTCACCTGGTACGGTGAAAAGCTTTGTCTTGCATGCTATCCAATCAGATCATGTCATATTGTAGATAAATATAATCAGATTAAATTCGAGTGTAATAGGAAGAGCAAAGGGGAAGCTAGAGAGCAGAATATAGTTCCCAGCATTGTAGCGCATCAGTTCCATGGACATAGGCCAATGTCCGCAATCATAATCGTACTTTATTAGCCATACTTTATTTGGAACTCCCGACATCGGTCTTATCCCGGGACTGCGAGCTCCTGATGGTTAAGTCCGCAGGCTGCGGTTGGAGCGTCGATCCCAGGCAAGTGATCGGCTGCGATGTTAAGTCCACGCCCCACGGTGGGGCTCAGAGTCAGTCCCGAGCGAGGCCGCCAGCTCCACGATGTTAGGCCGCAGAGAGACCGGAGATACGACCCGGAAAACAATCGCATCTCCGGCAGCGTACGGGATTGAAACCCCACCCTCCACCCCCCACATAAAACAAACCAGACATTAACACAAACTTTTTAAACACACTAACAATAACAAAAAAAGACGAAAGGACAGACAAACTGTAGGCGAGGCTGCCATCGAGGTGCCACCCAGTGGTAAGAGATAGAAGTCACGTTTTGTTGGAGGAGAATCTTCAATTATATTTCTCGTCCCTTCAGATATTGCTCAGTGAGCCAGCACAGGAACATTTAAGTAACATATCTTTAAATTTAGTTCAGTTTAGTTTCGAGATACAACATGGAAACAGGCCATTTGGCCCACAGAGTTCATGTCAACCATTGGCCATCCGTTCACACTAGTTCTGTGTTATCTGCTTTCTAAAATTGTGAGAAAACATTGCCACGCAGTCCATTGAATTCCTTTTAATGTTTCTGACATTGAAATCATTCAAAACCTATTAATTGTTAATAAAGGTATTACTGCATGAAAATAAACATGAATGCATTGAAAACACAATGAAACAAATATAGATTGATTGACAGATACAGCATTGAAACAGGCCCTTAGGCCCAACAAGTCTTACCATCGATCACCCATTCGCACTAGTTCTATGTTATCCCACTTTCACATCCACTCCCTGCACGCTCGGGGAAATTAACCTACAAACCCGCACGTCTTGGGGATGTGGAAAGAAACGGAGCACCTGGAAAACGTGCAAACTCCGTACAGACAGCACCTGAGGTCAGGATCGACCTTGGGTCTCCGGCGCCGAGAGGCAGAGGCTTTACTGCTGCCCCACCGTGCCGCACTGATGAGGGAAAGAGGTGACGATTCTTGCGCATAATTACCAGTTTCAGTGTAGTTTATTGTCACGTGCTTTTGTTGCGCTCATTGGAGATTTGGATTTCAAGTAAATTGTGCACAAAAAAAAGACACAAAATGCTGGAGTAACTCAGTGAGTCAGGCAGCATGTCTGGAGAGCATGGATCGATGACGTTTCGTGGAGATAAGGTGGATTTGAAAGCCCAGAGTATCTTGAAGGGCTGCGGGTTCTTGGATGACAGCAATAGATAGGCTCTTTTCTAGCTGTGATTGAAATACTCCGTTGCAATGAAACATAACAAAGGCTTCTTTTGATTGCTCAAAGCCTCCTTTCAGCTTCCACATCAGTAGCTGCCAACCCACGACAAGGCCCCAAGCAAGGGAAGGCACTTTGTTTGTTTCACATACCAACAATCAAGTAGTCTTTACCAGGGACGATTTAGTTAGATGGAATGAGAACATTCCACTTTTCACTGCTACGCTCCAAGACGTAACCAAAGACAAGGACAGAAGATAGACACCAAACGCTGGAGTAACTCAGCGAGTCAGACAGCCTCTCCGTAGAAAAGGAATAGGTGATGTTTCAGGTCAAAATCCATCATCTTTGTCGAGTTGGTAGATTCCTTTTGCGATATTTTGTTTAATAAAGTAACTGGCTTTTCTTTTTTCTTTCTCTATTTTTCCCTTTTTCTTTCCTCTCCAGGGTCTATCTTTTAATTCCCGTTTCTATCTCTCCAAGGGTTTCCTTTCCCTCTGTTACGCTGGCACTTTCACATCTTTTTCACTTTTCTACTTTCTATGCTGCTATTTTTCTCTCTATTCTCTCTTTTCTAAAGCCTTAAAATAAAAATTAAGGGGTACAATGACTGTAATACAATACAAGGGATGTACACTGATGTAACTTACAGTACCGCTAATAAATAAAGATATTTAAAAAAAAATAAAAAAAATTCCTTCATCTTTCAACTTCCAATCCAACCTCCCTTCCGTTGACTCCACCTACATTTCACGCTGCCTCAGCAAGGACCAGTCTCACCCCAGTCGCTCTCTATCCCCCCCCTCTACCATCAGGCAAGAGGCACAGAAGTGTGAAAACGCACACCTCCAGATTCAGGGACAGTTTCTTCCCAGCTGTTTTCAGGCAACGTAAAGGGCCTGTCCTACAAGCATGCAACTCTATGCGATTAGCGCGACCTAACGTGGTCGCTTGAGCTGTCCGGCGTCGTGGGGCCGGTCCCACTTCGATCGCCGGAGCCGTGCGGAATTGTGCAGAGTTCGTCCCGAGTTCGTCCCGACACCGCGCGGGGCTCCGAAAAACTGACTATGTTGAAAAATTCCGCGCGGCAACGGCTTGTCGGCTCGCAGTCGCCTCGGCACATTACACACCGCCCCGACACCGTGCCTCCGTGAACCTATCTGTAGGTGCCTCCGTCACCCTCTATGTGTGTGGCTCCGTGGCCCTCTGTGTGTGTGTGTGCCTCTGTTCCCCTCTCTGTGTGCCCCTCTCTGTCCTGGCGAACTTACCTTAGACTTCGCTCCAAGTTCGCCTCACTTTGCACCGCGTTGCGCCACTCACGCGACCTCCGTGCGGCCCCTGCTGTCGGTTTGCTCGCGCTTGCCGCATGCAGGCGCATGCTGGTGGGAACGGCCCTGTACAGGAGATCACCCGACCTCCGCGCGGCCCCCGCTTCTAGTTTGATCGCGTTCATCGCATAGAGTTGCATGCTGGTAGGACAGGCCCTTAACAGTCCTGAACTACTATCTACCTCATGGCCTCTGAGCGGAGTCCAACGCTACGGGAACGGTCTGCCGAGTCCACTGAGGGGCCGAGATACCGGCCCGCAAAGTAGGCCTCGGAAGCCGGCTATGGATACGGATCTGCCGGCTCCAGCTAGTCCGGAGTCCCAGAGCCCCAGCCACAGGGGTCAAATTCCAACCGACGATTAGCGCGGACGTCCGGACAAGATTGGGATTGGCCGCCTCACGTGGCTTAGGCGCTATATTTTGGGGGAAAATATGTTTGCTCTCTTGTAATTTTGGCCGAATTAAAGGAGGTGCCGGACCACCAGTTGCCGGAAATGGACCTGTACGTGATGAATCAGTCTGAAGAAGGGTCCTGACCCAAAACATCACCTGCCCATGTTCCCCATTGGGGCTGCTGACCCACTGAGTGACTCCAGCACTTTTTGTGTATTTTAGAATGTAGAAACAGAAACATAGAAACATAGAAAATAGGTGCAGGAGTGGCCATTCGGCCCTTCGAGCCTGCACCGCCATTCAATATGAACATGGCTGATCATCCAACTCAGTATCCCGTACCTGCCTTCTCTCCATACCCCCTGATCCCCTTAGCCACAAGGGCCACATCTAACTCCCTCTTAAATATAGCCAATGAACTGGCCTCAACTGTGGCATTCTGTGGCAGAGAATTCTATAGATTCACCACTCTCTGTGTGAAAAACGTTTTTCTCATCTCGTTCCTAAAAGACTCCCCCCTTATCCTTAAACTGAGACCCCTTATTCTGGACTTCCCCAACATCGGGAACAATCTTCCCTCATCTAACCTGTGCAACCCCTTAAGAATTTTGTAAGTTTCTATAAGTTCCCCCCTCAATCTTTTAAATTCCAGCGAGTACATGCCGAGTCTATCCAGTCTTTCTTCATATGAAAGTCCTGCCATCCCAGGAATCAGTCTGGCGAACCTTCTCTGCACTCCCTCTATGGCAAGAATGCCTTTCCTCAGATTTGGAGACCAAAACTGTACGCAATACTCCAGGTGTGGTCTCACCAAGACCCTGTACAACTGCAATAGAACCTCCCTGCTCCTATACTCAAATCCTTTTGCTATGAATGCTAACATACCATAGGCTTTCTTCACTGGAAACATAGAACATGGAACAGTAGAGTGGGCCGGGCCACTCCCAGCATAGCAGGCCCGACTCTGTCTGCTGTGGCCCGACCACGGTGGAGCCATCCTGCCTGCTGCGGTCTCCGGCAAGACCAGGAACCCACCCCAAGGCATCACGGAGTCCGTCCGCCAAAAGGATCCGGGTCGCCGGGAGCGAGCCATCGACTATCCATGTTCTCCAGAGATGATGCCTGACCCGCTGAGTTACTCCAGCACTTTGTATTTTGTTTTATAAACCAGCAGCTTTTTTTTTGTAAGTCAACAACTTCCTTGTTTCTTCATTCATGACATTTTGACAGATCTTTGGTTTAGTTTAGAGATATGGCACGGAAACAGGCCTTTCGGCCCACCTAGTCCACACTGACCAGCGATCACCGCACATTAACGCTATCCTGCCCACGCTAGGGACAATTTACACTTCCACCAAGTGAATTAACCTACAAACCTGTATGTCTTTGGGATGTGGGAGGAAACCAAATATCTTGGAGAAAACCCACACAGGCCACGGGGAGAACGTACAAACTCCGTACAGACAGCACCCGTAGTCAGGATCAAACCCGGGTCTCTGGCGCTGTGAGGCAGCAACGCTACTGCACCCTACATATCAGAATATCTACATATTTGAATTTTGTAAAATGCTAGGAAATCTTTAATCATCCACCAGTAGAATTTTAAGGGAAATTGTCAAAAACGAACCGGAATTTTCACAATTGTCTCACCAGCTCTTTTCAATGGCAGTTTAAAGTGCTGGAAACTCGTCCGTTATAACGTTTTGTTTGGTGTACTTCCATGGCATGGCAAAAACAAAATGCCAAAGCAAACCCTCATGTAATAGACCAGGAACCTTCGTTGCCATTCCTTCTGTCAGGATATTATTTTCCACAGGAGCATCAATTTATGTTGAGAGTTCAGCATACACGAAGTAAGGATGTGGTGAGAAGGTGATTAAGGCTGATGATTTTTCTTTGGAGTGTTGTGTAGATTCAGAAATCCTTTGATCACATCTGCGAAGCAAAGATCATGCTTAGACCGCAGAGATTTAGCAAGTCAAGCTAATTAAATCTTGTGATACTTTTCAAGGAGGGATGCTGCATTTGATTCAGCATAAGCAAGCAAAAAAAAGATGTATTTCTTTCATCCATCTCAGGAGAGCGGCCTTTGAATTAAGAACGACTTATTTGTCGTTCGAGAGGCTCCTCTCATGGGAATGTTGCCAGCTTCCATCTTCAGATCAAGTACAATAGTCTGCTTTTGGGTTTTCTTTAAGCTGTGGTAATATGCATTTTGTAAATGCACTTCCTGTGTTTGTCGACTGCTGCTATCCAGAAGATCCTCCTTCCAATGCTATTAATTCAGCAGTCTCTATTTTACAAGTTAGTGTTTTGACTCATAAATATGTATGGATGAACCAACATTCCAACTGGCCTGATATACATAAATTAAAGAAACAGCAAATGTACCTCATCCGGTCGAGATCAAATGAAGCCTTCGTTTTGTAATAATACTGGAACTTATTCCATTAATTTAAATGAAGCAAGTTTTAAATTAGGCATCCGCTCCATCTTTTTTTCAGGTATTTGACCAGAGGATGCATACGCGATTTTAGTCGCGCTCTTATTTCATGCGTGGATCAAGGAGAAAGCATCTAGCAAAAGGCAAAGTACTGGAACGACTCGCTGGGTAATAATGTTAGAGCATCATACAGCAGGGAAACAGGCCCTTCGAGGGCTTGATTGTCATCATGTATTGTCTTTCCGCTGACTGTATAGCACCCAACATAAACGTTTTTCACTGTACCTCGGTTTGTGTGATAATAAACGAAACTTTCCCATCCATGTACCTATCCAAGTGTCTTTTAAATGTTGCAATTGTACTTGCCTCATCTTCCTTCCAATTGAGCATAGAACATGTCGGCACAGTGGTAGAGTTGCTGCCTTGCAGCGCCAGGGACCCAGGTTCAATCCTGACTATGGGTGCTGTCTGTACGGAGTTTGTATGTACTCCCTGAGACTGCTCGGGTTTTCGCTGGGAGCTCCGGTTTCCTCCCACACCCCAAAGATGTGCAGGTTTGTAGGTTTATTGACTTCAGTAAAAATTGTAAATTGTCCCTCGTGTGTAGGATAGTGTTAATGTGCAGGGATCGCTGGTCGGTGGGCCAAAGGACCTATTTCCACGCTATATCGCTAAACTAAACTAAACTAAACTAAAGCTAAACTAAACTATACTAAACTAAACTAAACTATACTAAACTGAATTATACTAAACTAAACTAAACTAAACTAAACTTTCCTATCCATGTACCTATCCAAGTGTCTTTTAAATGGTGTTTTTTAACTGCCTCATCTACCTTCCACATAGAGCAAGAACAGGCCCTTCGGCCCACAATGTCTGTGCCCAACTGAGACCATTACTTATCTGCCCACACATAACCCATATCCTTGCATATCTATATGCCTTTGCAAAAGTCTTTTAAATGCCACTAGCGTATCTGTTTCAACCATCACCCAAAACAGCAAATTTCAGGCACTCACCACCCTCTGTGTTAAAAACTTGCCCTGCACATCTCCGTGAAATAAGCAAGTTCAGTATTCCAAAAAATGAAAGGAATCATGGGATTTGTCAAAGGTCATTCGCGATAAAGAAAAAGCGAATGAAGTGCTGGTTGCATAAACTCTGTCTAAATTCTTATCGTTATTCATAATTTATGTGTAAAAATATATTTAATCTGAGGAACGGGGTTGCCAGGTAACGGGAGAGTGGGGTGTAACAGTGAGACAAAGGGGGCAGATGCGAGTGGAAGACAGACTGGACCGGCGGAGAGACATTCTCGGCAGCTGCACTGCTGCGCACACAGACCCGCCCACACACAAAAGACTGCAGCAACTCAGAATGCCGTCAATGTTTATCACGAGTGACATTTGACCTGGGCATGCGCAGTCGGAATACCAAGCTCGCTTATTTTGCGCCTCTCAATTTTGCCCCTCTGCCCTCTGGTGTTTAAGGTAACTCCTCTGGCAGTTTGTTCCGAATACTCACCATCTTCTCAATGAAAAAGTTGTACCTCAAGTTCCGATTAAATCTTTCCCCTCTCACTTTAAACCTGTGTCCTCTGGTTCTTGATTCCTTGCCACGGGTAAAATACAATGCAATACAATTACAGCAGGCAGCCTCTGTGGAGGGAGGAGATGTTTTGGGTCGGGAGCATTGATCTAAGTCTAGACTAAATTAAATAAGAGTTTAGTTTAGTTTAAAGATACAGCACGGAAACAGGGCCTTCGGTCCACCGAGTCCATGCCGACCAGCGATCACCCATACACTCGTTCAAGATGCCAGGGATCATTTACAGACGGCAAACAACCTATAAACCTGCACGTCTTTGGGATGTGGGAGGAAACCGGAGCACCCAGAAAAAACCCATGCGGACACAGGGAGAATGTACAAACTCTGTACAGACAGCACCCGTAATCAGAATTGAACCCGGGTCTATAACTCTGTAAGACAGCAACTCTACCGCTGCACCACCGTGCCACCCCTTTCTAAATTCTGGAAATAAGTCTAGCAGACTTAGCAGGAACTTAGTAGGCAGGGGGGAGATGGTGAATCCATTAATTATTTTAAACATTCTGAGCAGCTTTGATAGGTTTCTTTGATGTAAACCGGCATCTCCAGTTTCTTCTTGCAGATTTTGTCTGCTCCATTGCGAAATCTTCTCAAGTGCTGTGAAATATATTGTTTTTACTGAAAAAGGGAGAGTGGATCCTGAGTCTAGTTCAGAGATACAACATGGAAACAGGCCCATCGGCCCACCGAGTCTGTGCCATCCCACAATCACCCGTTCACTAGTTCTATCTCACATACTCGGGACAATTCACAGAAGTCAATTAACCTACAAAGCACCCGAAACGTCGCCTATCTCCTTCGCTCCTGAGATGCTGCTGCACCCGCTTAGTTTCTCCAGCTTTTTGTGTAACCCTGTAAATATTTGGACTGTGGAAGGAAACCGGAGCACCTGGAGAAAACCCAAATGTGTAACGGGGAGCACGTACAAACTCCGCACAAACAGCACCCGCAATCAGGATTGCACCTGGGTCTCTGGCGCTGCAAGGGGGCAACTCTATCGCTGCGCCTCCGTGCCACCACCGAGTCATTTGCCCTCAAGTAAATTCATGACTGCATAGGCTCTATCGTGTGAGTTTGACACCATCAAGCGCTGGGCAGAAGCATCGTGACCACAGAAAGATTTGACAGTGCAAGAGAAACATTTCACACTAAGATTGTTCATGCAAATTTTTTGCCAAACTTTATGAGCACAGCAAAGCACAGCTCAAATGCACTAGTTATTTGATTGTTGGGACTGTAAAAAACATCTCCTATGTTGTAAATCCTTGACTTAATTTTATTCAACTGTCATGGGGAGAACCTACAAATTCCGTGCAGACAGCACTCCGAGTCTGGATCGAACCCTGGTCTCAGGCGCTGTAAGGCAGCAACTCTACCACTGCAGCACTATGCCACTCCGTTGATGCCTAGGTTAATTAGACATAATCCTTCTCAAAGAGGATGACCAATTTTCTGCAAGAGAGTAAACCTCTTCTTGGTGCATCCCATCTACAAACAATGTCGACTCCTGTAAGTCAGTGTTGCTTTAATCATTATTCATGAATTCAATAATTTTGCTTTCATATTGTTAATAAAACAAGATAGTAATCAGATTCTTCAACCTTTGAAAAGTGATTTGAATTTAAAATGAAACTGCTCACGCATAGATTTTGCTGATCATGTCAATGACTTGAATTATTAGATATTCTAAACATGTTTGCTGGTTTAGTTTAGTTTGGAGATACAGTAAGGAAACAGGCCCTTTGGCCCACTGAGTCCGCACCGACCAGCGATCACCCCGTACACTAGTTCTATCCTACACACTAGGAACAACTTAGGACAATTAGCCTACAAACCTGCATGTCTTTGGAAACATTGAAGGAACCGGAGCACCCGGAGAAAACCCACATGGTCCCAGGGAGAATGCACAATCCCCATACAGACTGCACCCGCAGTCAGGGTCAAACCCGGGCTTCTGGTGCTGTAAGGTGGTAACTCTACCGCTGCACCACCGTGCCACCCTCTCTCTGTAATATTTGTTTTAAAATTATTTCAATGCATTACTTTATGAAGAGGGAAATTTAGCTTACTTGAAATCTTACTCTACAATGAACAGAAACTGTCACCGAGTAGTTACAATTCCCAATTACTTATAGTGCCTGTTTACCATCGCTGACAACCCTCTCAATCCACATTGCCAAAGTGAATCAGACTCTCATTTGTCAATGAAAATATTAAAATCCCTCAGCATCTTCACCAACTCCTCCTAAACAAGAGGCCCTGCCACCAGGAACACCACTATCTCCGGGTTCACCTCCAAGCATCCATTGTGCCCAATGGCTTGGGCTATAGGGAAAGGTTCGGCAGACTAGGACTTTATTCTTTGGCACTCAGGAGAATGAGGAGTGATTTATACAGATGTATAAAAGCATGAGGGGAGTGTACAGATATTACTACCCGGAGTAGGGGAAACATGAACCAGAGGGGCAGGTGAGATGTGCAAGATTTATCTGGAGTCTGGGAGACAGTATTTTCATTCAGGCTGTTGTGGGCATATGGGTCGAGCTGCCGGAGGAGGTAGTTGAGGCAGGCACCATAACAACACTTAAAAGAGATTTGGGCATGTATATGAACAGAGTCATAGTGTTATACAGCATGAAAACAGGCCCTTCGTCCCAACTCGTCCATGCTGACCAACATGCCCCATCGTCACTAGTCCCACCTGCCTGCGTTTGGCCCATATCCGTCGAAACCTGTCCCATCCATGTACCTGTCCAATTGTTTCTTAAACATTGTGATAGGACCTGCCTCAACTGCCTCCTTTGGCAGCTCGTTCCATACACCCACCACCCATTGTATAAAAAATATACCCCTCAGGTTCCTATTAAATCTTTCCCCCCTCACCTTAAACCTATATCCTCTGGACAAAAGACGTTACATTTAACCCGATCTATTCCTCTCATGATCTTGTACACCCTCATCCTTCTGAGCTCTGAGAAATAGGATTCTAGCTTGCTCAACACCTGCCTATAGCTCATGGCCTCGAGTCCTGGCAACATCCTTGTAAATCTTTTGTGCACCTTTCTAGCTTGACAACGCCCCACCAACACCTTATATAATTACAACATAACCTCAAAGATTCTATGTGTAGGAAGGAACTGCAGATGCTGGTTTACACCGAAGATAGGCACAAAATGCTGGAAGGAATGGGTAACATTTTGGGTCGAGACCTTCCTTCAGACAAGCGATGATCACGGAAATGTATAATGGTTTATTGTTGGCTGGGGGGAAGGCGACAACGAGGCATATACACAGTAAAATTAACCAGGAGGGCAGTGAAACTAGAAGGAGAACTAGGGTGGGTTACTTGAAGTTAGAATCCCCAATATTTATAGCGCTGAGTTGTAAGCTGCCCAAGCGAAATACGAGGCACTGTTGGTCCAATTTGCATTTGGCCTCACTCTGACAATGGAGGCCCTGGACAGAAAGGACAATATGTCACCAGGGAGGGGAGTTAATGTGTTTACCAACCGGAAGATCAGGTGGGCCCAGGCGGGTACCTGTCTCTATACCTCCTCCCTCGACTGCGTCCAAGGGCCCCAAAGGTCCTTTCAGGAGAGGCAGAGGGTCACTTGCACCTCCTGCAACCTCATTTTAATCATTTTTATGTGGCATCCATATTCTGCATTTGGCTGTTATTTAGAAAAGGAAATAAGAGTGCTGAAGACTCATAACAGCTGAAAGTATTCTGTGGACAATGAAAATGATTCAATCCCTTGATTCACTGGTGCTTTATTGTCACATGTATCCAGGTCCAGTGAAATGCTTTATATTGCATACAATCTGGTAAAATCATTCAGCAGACCACACCTCAACAGTACACAAGTGTCGCTGTGTTTCTGCCACTGAAAACATTACAAAAAGTAACTTGAACAGTCTTAACTTCTGCTCGCAGTGGCGATCCAGGCCTGTTGCTGCCGTTAGCAGCAGGTGGCCCCTGCTGGGTCCCCCAATGGTTCTTGGCCGTCCCCCGCCGGGTAGCTCTCGGCAGCCCGTCTCACTCTCGGTGGCCTAGGCTCTCGGTGGTCCCCACCCTCTCGATGGTCGCACCTCCCCCTCACTCTCCACTGTCCCCCAATGCTCTCGACTGCCCCTCTCGTTACCGAACGTCCCCCTCACTCGCCACAGTCCCCTTCACTCTCGATGTTCCCCTTTTACTCTCTCGACAGGTTCCCATTCGCTCTCGACGTCCCCTCTCATTCTCGACGGTTGCTCGTGGCGACCCTCCTCGCACTCGGCAACGTAGGTCCAACTAAAGACACAGAGTGCTGGAATAACTCAGCGACTCAGGCAGCATCTATCATCAGAACATGGATAGGGGATGTTTTGGGTCGGGACCCCTCTTCTGACTTCTTCATATGGATCTTATCTCACAGATGTATGTTTAGTTTGGAGATACAGCGCGGAAACAGGCTCTTCAGCCCACTGCGTCCTTGCCGACCAGCGATCCCCGCACACTAGCACTATCCTATCCTACACACTCTAGGGACAATTTATAATTTTACCGGAGCCAATTAGCCTACAAACCTGTAAGTCTTTGGAGTGTGGGAACAAACTGAAGATCTCGGAGAAAACCCACGCAGGTCATGGGGAGAACATACAAACTCCGTACAGACAGCACCTGTAGTCAGGTTGGAACCCGGATATCTGGCACGGTAAGGCAGCAACTCTACCACTGGGCCACCGTGCCGCACAAATGTATATTGGATTTTTTATTCTAGTCCACCACCAGTTTCCCGGCACCCTTGGTTTCAGAGACTTGCCGGATTATCCGGCTGGACCAACAGAGCTCACGTAATTATAATTAAACAATACACCTCTGACCCACTAATTATACCCCTCCCGTGTCTGAAGCACCGTGGACTGCTAGAAACACAAATAAAGAATTAACAGATGGCAACGAAGTAAACAACTTGTATGTGTAGGAAGGAACTGCAGGTGCTGATTTAAGCCGAAGATAGACACAGAATACTGGAGTGCTCAGCGGGACAGGCAGCATCTCTGGAGAGAAGGAATGGGTGACGTTTCGGGTCGAGAAGTCTGACGAAGGGTCTCGACTGGAAATGTCAGCCATTCCTCATAAACAATGAACTCTTTCCGGATGGAGACGCACGTCTTGAAAGAGCGTATGCCACAGGTAACGCTCTCGTAATTTTGTCCAGATTAAAAGAGGTGTTTTTTATTAAATTAGTATTTTCATTCACTGTAAATATTCACGGAGTGCTGCTTGATCGTTATTGATCGCGGGTTCTTCATCATAACAATGGTGCTGAGAAACATGAGTATCTCCACCTATCTCCAGTCGGACCATCGGTTGCCAGGAAATCAGTGGTGGACTCTGAATAATTTTTCAGAATTCGTGCACCACCAGCAAGGCCAACTGATTGCACTCAAGACGTTAGTGGTGAACCATCTTCTTTAACAGCTGTCGTCCGAAGAAAAGTTCGGACGACAAACCATGTTGTCCAGAGATGCTGCCTGACCCGCTGAGTTACTCCAGCACTTTGCGTCTTTTTCTTTGTAAACCAACACCTGTAGGGCGGCATAGTGTAGAGTTGCTGCCTTACAGCGCCAGTGACCTGGGTTCGATCTTCCTCACGGGTGCTGTCTCTACGGAGTTTGCACACTCTCCCTGTGACCGCGTGGGTTTTCTCCAGGTGCTCTGGTTCCATCCCACGTCCCAAAGACGTGCGGGGTTGTAGGGTAATCGGTTTCTCTGCATTGGGTCTAGTGTTTAGGACAGAACTAGTGCACGGGTGATCGATGGTGGGCGCTGACACGTGGGTTGTGGGGCCTGTTGCCATGCGGTATCTCTAAATTTTAAGAAGATTTTCCTTGCTTATAAGTCTGGGTCCAAGATCAGGAACAACATTGGAGGTTAAAAGTCACAGGTCAAGGGTCACGGAAAGCCCCTCTAGGGTGTGTATGTGGGGAAAGGCCTGTCAGGAGGGTGACTTGGTGTGTGTGTGTGTGCTCTACATGATACGATGCTCATCATAGAAACATAGAAAATCGGTGCAGGAGTAGGCCATTTGTCCCTTCGAGCTTGCACTGCCATTCAATATGACCATGGCTGATCATCTCAAATCCACACCCTGTTCCTGCTTTTTCCCCATACCCCTTGATTCCTTTAGCTCTAAGAGCTAAATCTTACTCCCTCTTGAAAACATCCAGTGAATTGGCCTCCACTGCCTTGTGTGACAGAGAGTTCCACAGATTCCCAACTCTCTGGGTGAAAAAGTCTTTCCTCATCTCAGTCCGAAAAGGCCTAACCCTTTTTCTTAAATCGTGACTCCTGGTTCTGGACTCCCCGCAACATCGGGAGCATTTTTCCTGTATCTAACCTGTCCAATCCCTTAAGAATACATTTCCTGGTGTTCAGGACCGCTGAACAGGTAAAACAACAAGAGGTTAGGCATCACAATAAAAACAAACGAGGGAACATGGAACACCTAGACCTAGAGGGGGATAATAGGCAGAAGGTGACTACTCCCTAATCAAAAGCTTATGACAGTGATATTCAGCAAAATGTCCCCAGGCCATTCCTCAGGACGATTCCCACGCACAACCTGATGCTGAGCTGCATTCGGGGACGAGTGATGGGTTTGTGAAAACCCCTTGAATGGGGAAAGAGGAGCGGTTAGTGGAATTGGATCCCACAGCAGAGACCTCTGGCTGCTGAAGGCACCCCCAGCAGCTTATGAGGGATTAAAATCGAGGAATTCTCCCAAGGTCGAAATTGGAGGCGGGCAGATACCTCCAAGGGTCACAAGGCTAGGGTTGGTTGCAACGATGAGTTGGGAAGGCAACAAACAGAGGGGAAAACAAGGAACTTTAAAACTCAGGCATTGATTACTTGGGGACGTTCTTTTCGCAAGGGCAGGAATGGGGCCAGAGTTTAGCTTAGCTTAGTTTAGAGATGCAGCGCAGAAACAAGCCCTTTAGTCCACCGAGACCACACCGACCAGCGATCCCCGCACATTAACATTATCCGACACACATTAATATTATCTGACACACACTAGGGACAATTTACATTTATACCAAGCTAATTAACCTACAGGCCTGTACGTCGTTAGAGTGTGGGAGTGAAACCGAATATCTCGGAGAAAACCCACGCAGGTTACGGGAAGAACGGACAAATACGACTAGCCTAGGTGGGGCATCTTGGTTGGCATAGACGAGTTGCGCTGAAGAGCCTGTTTCCGTGCTGCGTGACTCGATGACCAGGAGTAAGCCATTTACAGTCTAGCTTGTCCCACCATTCAGCGCAGGCAGACTTGTCCTTATCTCAATAACAACTGTCCAATCCCTTAAGACTATGTTTCCTGGTGTACAGGACTGTTGAACAGGTAGAACAACGAGAAGTTAGACATCACAATAAAAACAAACGAGGGAACATGGAACACCTAGACCCGAGGGGGGAATACAGGCAGAAGACGACTACTCCCTAATCACAAACTTATGCCAGTGATATAATCATAATCATATTTAAATAGCCAAGTATGTTTTGCAACACACGAGGAATTCACTATTCCATACTGTCATACTAATAAAAAGCACGAGAACAAACAAAATACATTTTAACATTAACATGATGGAAGCCGAAAAAATAGTTAAATCTGTTCCCTTCCCTGTCCTCCAGTGGTCGGGGGCCTCGAGCCTTTCGTTGACGGGACGATCTTACTCCCATAGCCGGCGGCGGGCCTTCCACGTCGGGGCGATCAAGCTCCTGCAACAGGGGTGGGGGGGGGGGGGTAATCTCAGCTCCCCCGCGCCGGGCAATCTACCCCTTTTGCAGCTTCCCGACATCGGTCTCACCCCGACACCGCGAGCTCCTCGATGTAAAAATCCGCAGGCCACGGTTGGAGCGTCGATCCCAGGCAAGGGATCGGTACCGATGGTAAGTCCATGCCCCGCGGTGGGGCTCAAAGTCAGTCCCGCGCAAGGCCGCCAGCTCCATGATGTTAGGCCGCAGAACGACCGGAGATACGATCCGGAAAACAATCGCATCTCCGGGAAGGTAAGAGATTGAAAAAAAGTTTCCCCTGACCCCCTCCCCCACCCCCCACATAAAACAAACCAGAGAACATTAACACACTAAAACCATTTACACACAAAAACACACCAAAAATAACAACAAATTAGACGACAAGGGCAGACAGACTGTAGACCAGGCTGCCATTGAACCGGCACCCGGTGCTAATATGTAGCAAAATGTTCCCGGGCCATTCCTCAGGACCATTTCCACGCACAACCTGATGCTGAGCTGCATTCGGGGACGAGTGATGGGTTTGATAAAACCCCTTGAATGGGGAAAGAGGAGCGGTTAGTGGAATTGGATCCCACAGCAGAGACCTCTGGCTGCTGGAGGCACCCCCAGCAGCTTATGAGGGATTAAAATTGAGGAATCCTCCCAAGGTCGAAATTGGAGGCGGGCAGATACCTCCAAGGGTCACAAGGCTGGGATTGGTTGCAAAGATGAGTTGGGCAAGGCAACAAACGGGAAAACAAGGACATGTTGGGGACATGTTCATTTAGCAAGGGCAGGATGTTTAGTTTAATTTAATTTACTTTTGAGATACAGTGTGGAGACAAACCCTTTAGCCCACCGAGTCCACACCGACCAGCGATCACCGCACATTAACATTATCCGACACACACTAGGGACAATTTACATTTGTACCAAGCCAATTAACCTACAGGCCAGTACAACGTTAAGAGTGTGGGAGTAAAACCGAATATCTCGGAGAAAACCCACGCAGGTCACGGGAAGAACGTACAAACTCCATACAGACAGCACCCGTGGTCACGATCGAACCCAGGATCCGTGGCTCTGGCGTTGTAAGGCAGCACCTCTACCGCTGCACCACTGTGCCTTATAGACAATAATATGGTATTAAGCAGGAAAGAGTGCAGAGAAAATGAACGAGGATATTGCCTGGACACGAGGGCTTGACCTATAGGGAGAAGTTGGGCAGGCCAGGACTTTATTCCTTGAAACCTGGGAAGCTGAGGGGTGATCTTGTAGAGTTGTATAAAATCACAAGGAGAATAGATAGGGTGAATGCACAGACCTTTTCCTCAGTGTAGGGGATCAAGAACCATAGGACATATGTTTAATGTGAACCTGAGGGGAACATTTTTCACCGAGGGTGGTGGATAGAAACATAGAAACATAGAAAATAGGTGCAGGAGTAGGCCATTCGGCCCTTCGAGCCTGCACCGCCATTCAATGTGATCATGGCTGATCATCCAACTCAGTATCCCGATATATGGACTAATCTGCCAGTTGATGTAGTTGAGGCAGCATTTAAAAGACTCTTGAACGGGTGCATGGATGGGAAAGGTTTAGAAGGATATGGGCTAAGCACAGACAAATGCGACTAGCGTAGGTGGGGCATCTTGGTAGGCATGGACAAGTTGGGCTGAATGGCCTGTTTCCGTGCTGTGTGACTCAATGACTATAGGTAAGCCATTTGGCCAGTCCAGCTTGTCCCACCATTCAGCGCAGGCAGCCTGGTCCTTATCTCAATAACATCCCCATTCTCTTAGAAATATAGAAAATGTGTGCAGGAGTAGGCCATTCAGCCCTTCGAGCCAGCACCGCCATTCAATATGATCATGGCTGATCCTCCAAAATCATTACCCGTTCCTGCTTTTTCCCCATATCCCTTGATGTTGTAATTCCCATGCCCCTTAATGCCCTTTGTATCTATTTACTTTTCAAATCTATTCACCACCCTCTGCGTATAGAAATCAAGGCAGCACAGTGATGCAGTGGTAGAGTTGATGCCTCAAAGTGCCCGAGACCCGGGTTTGATCCTGACGACAGGTGTTGGCGGGACGGACTTTGTACGTTCCCTTGGTTTTCTCCAGGTTTTCTTCCAGGTGCTCCGGTTTCCTCCCACATTTGAGGCTTGTAGGTTAATTGGGGTCCGTAAATTGCACCCACTGCGTTGGATAGTTCGGCTGATGGAGTGGCCGAAGGGCCTGTCTCCATGTTGTACACTTAACAAAAAGCTCAACTCAACTAAATGTTCGTTAATTTCTTGCTCCTTATCTTGTTCTGGGCCTTCTCTCCTTGCATCCAGTCTGTGCAACCCCTGTTTGAATAAGGTCTCCCTTCTCATCGTAACTCTGCTAGACTCAGAGCTGATCAATTCCAATCTACCCTCGTGTAACAAAGTTGGATTAGTCAGAGTACTGAGTATAGAAGTTGGGAGGTCATGTTGCAGTTAAATAAGACATTGGGCGAGACATCAAAGACACCATCCTAGGCATCAAACTTTCATTACACTCTCTCTGGGAAGGCATGGATAATTCTTTAGGTTAATGGACCAAAATTGTACTCAATGTTGAAGGTGCCGTCTCACCAAGTACATGTGTATTTGTGGACCAGGAAACTGGATGCTGCAAGGACCCATCGGAACAAGCAGCATCCATGCAGGCACAAATGTTTCTGATATTTCTGGTCTAGTGAGGTACAGTGCCTGACAGCACCAGAGATCCCGGGTTCGATCCTGACTACGGGTGCTGTCTGCATGGAGTTTGCACATTCTCCCTGTGACCACGTGGGTTTTCTCTGGGTGCACTGGTTTCTTTGCACACTTCAAAGGCATATAGGTTGGTAGATTAATTAACCTCTATAAAATTGTCCCCAATGCGTCGAGTGTAATCGTTCGTCTGCGCGGTCTCGGTGGACGTTTCCATGGCGGGTTCCCCACCCTCAACCGGTGGAGCTGCTGTCTCAGAGCATCAGTGACCTGGGTTTGATTCCCACCCTGGGTGCTGTCATTGTGGAGTTTGCACGTTCTCCTGTGACCACGTGGTTTCCGTCCGGGTGCTTTGGTTTCCTCCCATTTCAAGGACGTGCAGATTTGTAGGTTAATTGGAGCTTTATAGAGAGTGGATGAAAGAAGTGGGATAACTGAGAACCAACGTGAGCAGGTGATTGATGCTTGGCAGGGACCCCTGGGCTGAAGGTCCTGTTTCCATGCTGTATCTTAATTTTGCTCAATCCAAGTAGAATGTGAGATGTTATTGAGTTGCCCTTAATGGTGGCCCTTCAGCCCATCATGACTATGCCGACCATCACTTCCATCTTCACTAATCTCGCTTGCCTGCATTAATTCCATACCCCTCTATGTCTTGCTCACTCAAGTCCTGGTCCAGGTGCCTCTTAAGTATTGCTGTTGTTTCTTCCTCCTTTGGCAGCGACTGCATGAAAATAATATTTTGTCTCCTCCCTCTCACCATAAAACTATTTGAACTTTTCAAAATGCTGTATACCTTTATTACGTCATCTCTCCGCCTCCTTAGCTCCAGGGAAAACAGACCAGTCTATCCATTCTCTCCGTCAACCACTGAAAATAAATCACAGATTTCCCTGCTCTTAAAATGAAAGCTAAAATAAGTGAGAAAAACATTGAGAAATGCACCAAGTAGCTTCTTTCTATTTTAGAGTAATTGAGTTGATTTACGTCACTAATTAGTCGTAGGCATAGGGTTTGGAAACAGGCCCTTCGGCCCACCTTGTCATGGCCTTCTTCTTGCGTATGGCGTGCACAGCCTAAAGTTGTAGGACAACTGGTTCTATTTGATCTTATTTGATTGTGCACGTCAGGTTGATTGCATTCGTGGAAAGAGGGCGGATCACATGAAGGTTGCATTCATGGTGTGTTTGTCCCATAGCCCTCTAAATAATTCCTGTCCATATATCTGCTAAAATGTATTTTAAAAGTCATAATTATATCCACTTTGAATGTCCTGTTTCCTTTATCATCGTTACTTTTTTGCATACCTTTCATTCAATGTTCTTAATCTCTCCACATCACCGTCTATATCTCTTGTTTCCCTTATCCTTAACCATTCTGAACAAGGGTCTCAACCCCAAACATCACCGATCCTTCCCTCCATAGATGCTACCTGTCCCGCTGAGTTACTCCAGCTTTTTGTGGCTATCTCCGTTTAAACCAGCATCTGCAGTTCCTTCTTACACATCCGATACAACATGATGCCATTGGGAAAGGGGACACAATGTGCTGGAGTAGCTCAGCAGGTCAGGCAGCATCTCCGGAGAACATGGATAGACGACGTTTCAGGTCAAGACTCTTCTGAACAAGGGGCCCGAACTTAAATATCTTCATCATACAGGAGTCGCTACCTCGAAAAGGCACACACTCACTTCACTCCTACCATCAGGAAGAAGATACAGGAGCCTGAAAACTGTAACGTTCATTTTCAGGAGCAACTTCTATAAATATATATATACTTGGAATTCCATATACTTATATATATATATATATATATATATATGTATACACTCACATGCGCGCGCACACACACACGTGTACCGTACAAGTTGCCCAATATAACACTATATATACGTGTAATACAGACATAGTAGGGTATATATATATATGTGTGTTTACAATATATAGTACTCTGGACCACCTCTTATCCGCAGATTTACTAACAGTGTTATCTACATTGTCATCCACAAAGATTGTTTCCTTTTGCTTTCCTTATAAAACATTTTTGAAATCATTTTAAACATCATCAATTCCTTTAGTAAAAAGGGGGAAACTGTAATGTTTCGTTATTTCGCAGAGTCCCCCTAGTCCTCACCTTTTACCCCACTAGCCGTCACATACAACAAACAATCGTCCGTCATTTTCGCCACCTCCAACATGACCCCACCACTCGCCACATCTTCCCATCTCCCCCCCGTCTGCTTTCCGCAACGACCGCTCCCTCCATAACTCCCTTGTCAATTCCTCCCTTCCCTCCCGCACCACCCCTTCCCCGGGCACTTTCCCTTGCATCCACAAGAGATGCTACACTTGTCGCTTTACCTCACCCGTCGAATCCATTCAAGGACTCAAGCAGTCGTTCCAGGTGCGACAGAGGTTCACCTGCATCTCCTCCAACTTCATCTATTGCATCCGCTGCTCTAGATGTCAGCTGATCTACATCGGTGAGACCAAGCGTAGGCTTGGCGATCGTTTTGCCGAACACCTCCACACAATTCGCAATAACCAACCTGATCTCCCGGTGGCTCAGCACTTCAACTCCCCCTCCCATTCCGAATCCGACCTTTCTGTCCTGGGCCTCCTCCATGGCCAGAGTGAGGACCACCGGAAATTGTAGGAGCAGCACCTCATATTCCGCTTGGGCAGTCTGCACCCTAGCGGCATAAACATTGACTTCTCCAAATCCGGTAGCCCTTGCTGTCTCCTCCCCTTCTCATCTCCCCCTCAGCCCTCGGGCTCCTCCTCTTCCTTTCTCCTTTCTTCTTTCCCCCCCCCGCCTCCCCCCCCCCCCATCCCCCTTCCCCACCCTACTTCAGTCTGAAGAAGGGTTTTCGGCCCAAAACGTTGCCTATTTCCTTCTCCATTGATGCTGCTGCACCCGCTGAGTTTCTCCAGCACTTTTGTCTACCTTCCAATTTCTTTGTTCAGTCGGAGGTGTTAATCAGTAAAAGAATACACTGTTTTCGTGGTCCGCATTGCTTGCCCCTCTTGTCCCAAAAGAAGGGTTATATCATAAACCTAGCTCCTTCCAACACCAAGCCCCCTGAAATTAGTGCTTTATGCTCCTTACGGACTTGGTGGGACAATTGTCAAAACATTGCCACTTATTAAATTACTCCGTGCGTTCACCCTATCTGTTTCCTTCATGACTTCAATGAGTTTGTACACATCTATGACACCACCCATCAACCTCCCTGTGCTCCAAGAAGTGTCACTGTATTGACACTAATTTCTGTACCCTGGGTAAAAGACTCTGTGTGTTCACCTTATCTATTCTCCTCATGAATTTACACACTTCAGCGTGATCACCCCTCAGCTTCCTGCGCTCTATGCAATAAAGTCCTAGCTTGCCCACCCTCTCCCTATAGCTGGTTGCTTGCCAGGAGCAGCAGTATAGGGCCAACGTCATGTTGAAACCAAAGTGTAATTGGAATTAAAACAGTGCACTAGAAACTGGAGTGGCACGGGGGCACAGCGGTAGAGTTGCTGCCTTACAGCACCAGCGACTTGGGTTTGATCCTGACAATGGCTGCTGTCTGTACTGAGTTTGTACATCCTCCCGGTGACCTGCATAGGTTTTCTCCGGGTGCTCTGGTTTCCTCCCACACTCTAAAGACATACAAGGTTGTAGGTTAATTTGCATGGTAGAATTGTAAATTTCCCCCATCATGTGTAGGATAGTGTTAGTGGACAGGGATCGCTGGTTGGCGCGACTCGGAGAGGTGAAGGGCCTGTATCTCTAAACTTGACCAAACTTAACTAAACTCCAAAGCCAGTGTCCTTGTACCGAATGGGTCAAAATAGTAAGATTAAATGAGAACTTACCAGTTTGAAGTTTGATCTTTATTTTATGAGGAGTTACGATGAGGGATTACGTGAAGAAGCCCCACCAGGTGCATGCGCGTCATACTTCAAAGCAGCAGCGTGAAAACACAGAAACTATAGTCAAAGTGATATAGTAAGACTCAGAAGACTAGAACTACCAGATGATCTTTGCAATTATGAGGTCCGGGAGCGGAGGGCACGTAATCCCTCTTCGTAACTCCTCATAAAATAAAAATCAAACTTCAAACTGGTAAGTTCTCATTTAATCTTACTATTTTACTTCGGAGTCACGTGAGTGACTACGTGAAGATTTCAAAGCTCTGTGATTTCATGCCGTAGATCCATTCCATACGCACACTGCTTCAGTTGACACAGTAGTGAATAAATAATGTATTGAACATTGCTTCGAATTATCCAATAATAATTTTCATTAATAATAACAAACAAAACAGTAATAACTCCTCTGTACCAGGGGGAAATTACAAATGAAATTTAGAAAGAAAAGAAATCAAACCGAACCCAAAACAGCACGCCCAAAACCTTGCACTGTCAGGACAGGTTTATCATTAAATTTGGAGAAAGTCGCCTCCTTAGATCATCCTACGGCCCCGAGGATTTGGTCTACAGGCACGTCCTGCGCCTTCGCTGCGGATGTTGATGCCGCCCTGGTGGAGT
The DNA here is from genome assembly GCA_963514005.1 of Raja brachyura. Next base: position 33,249,603 of record OY740810.1, read on the forward strand.
GAGATTTAAACACATGAGTGTCTACTCCAGCACAATCCAAAACCTGTTTTAACCATCTAGAAATAGTTTGTACTGACACCTTTTTATGAGTTTTTTTGTGGCTGATGAGCATTGCTGTCTCAGAGCCTATGAGACTCTTAGTTACCTTGATATATTGACTCAGGTGCTTGACTACACATAACGTTTGGTCAACGGGGTATGCTTTAAAGCTTGCTTTGGTTCCGGCTATTCCTGGCTTGCTTTGTTTGATTAAATCATACACATAAAACATAATGTTATCTACAGAAGAGTACATGCTATCTAGCCATAGCTTTTGCAATGTTTGAACTTGTTGCGCTGATACTAGCGCCATGAGCATAACCACTTTAAGTGTTAACTTCTGAAAAGACAGTGACGTAATTGGAGCCCTTTGCCGAAGCAGTGTAGGAACTATACTGACATCCCACATTTCTGTATATCTAGGCTTATGAGGGTTCTTGTTAAAGATTCCTCTCATGAATCGGGACACTAACGGATGAGACCCGATAGGTTGTTGTTCTGAAAACAGCCCTAAATAGGAGGACAAAGCACTCCGAGCACTATTAATGACACTATAGCTCAAGTGTTCATCAAAGTGCAATGTAGCAAGGAACTCCAATACATCCGGTATGCTTGCAGTATGATAAGATATATCTGACTGCAAGGAAAACATCTCCCATTTCTTAATATGAGACACATATTGTTTATTAGTGCTATCTCTCCAAGCTGCAGTTATCACATCCATGGTCCTACTCGACAGTCCAAGCCCTCGGAACGGTCTAGTCAGAACCTGCAGATTAACAAATTAATACGATTATGTAACGGGTGACTTTTTCCTGTTACTGGATGCACCAACAAATTACTGCAGTTGGGGACAGCCATGATTGGCTGAGTCATCATTCTCGCACCAATGGGAACCATGGCTGTGTAGGCCAGACCGGAACCACCAAAACCCCTGAGGCAAAGTCCTGCTCTATTTTGGTGAGGCATAGCCTAATGAGGCAGAATGGGGAAAAAGCGTAAAGGAACGTACGTCCCCAATGTAGCGAGAATGCATCCACTGCTACTGCTCCTGGATCTGGTTCCCACAAAATGTATTTAGGCAACTGGTGATTTAGCCTGGATGCAAACAGATCAATATCTGGCAAACCACAGCGGTTGACAATCATTATAAAAACATCAGGATTTAGCATCCATTCTATGTTGTCATTAAATTTCCGTGACCTGTTGTCTGCCACCACATTATCTCTACCTGATAGGTAGATAGCTGAGACCCAGATATTTCTGGAAATACACCAGTCCCAAATGAGGTTAGCCAGATTATCACATGATACTGACCTTATTAGTCCCATGTGATTGATATAGGCAACAGCCGTGGTATTGTCAATCTGGAGCTGAACATGTAAATTATTCATTGCTGAACAATAAGCTTTTAATCCATAGAATGCACCCAGCAATTCTAAATAATTTATACCATGCCTGTGCAGGATTAAATCCTCTTGCACACTCCATCCACCACCACAGCTAGACACGCTGTCCGTGGCTCCCCATCCCAAAGCACTCACATCTGTTTGTAAAACCACTGAAGGTTGTTGAACCAAAATGTTTTTGATAGATTGTATAATATTGATGATCCACCATTGTAATTCAGCGATGGTTCTGGCTGGCAACTGCATAGGTCTATCAAAATGACCTGCATGTTCTTTAAGTGCTTGTTCTCTAGCCCGTTGCAGACTCTGATAGTGCAGGGGTCCAAACTCCACTGCAGGGGAAGCTGCCACTAATTTGCCAATAACTCTGGCTACTTCCCAGATGGAGGGGTGTAATTTTTCAGTGAGACTAGTACAGACCTCCCTGATTTCCACAGCCTTGGCTGTAGGCAAAGTCACTGACATATCAACTGAATCAATGACAAACCCCAAATAATCATTTTTTTGGGATGGCTCTAACTTGGATTTTGTTGGATGCACCCGAAAGGCTAACCTCTCAAACAGGTGTTTGGTTGCTGAAACCGACTCCTCAGCTGTTTCTTGAGTGTTGCTTATGATTAAGATATCATCTAGATAAGCCATTACAATGTGATTCTGGGCACGAAGTAGCGCCAGCACTGGTTTTAACAATTTTGTGAACAACCTAGGTTAACCCATTGGGTAATGCTTTAAATTGCCACAGCTGTCCCATCCAACTAAATTTCAAGTATCTTCGGTACTGATGATGAATTGGTACTATGTGTCTTTTAGATCTATGATTGCCATATAACAACCTTCTGATAACAGCTGTTTAGCAGTATTGAAGGTCGTCATTTTAAAATGCCTATACTGGACATAGGAATTTAACTGGGTTAGATCCAGAATGACTCGACACCCACCATCTTTTTTCTGTCTGGGGAATATATTGGACACAAGTTGTTGAGGATGGTATGTCATCCTCTCAATTACCCCTTTTTGGAACGAAACCGCATTTTCTTCATTTACCTGCTGAGTTTCTGGTCCAGAAAAAAACCTATACCCAACTAGGCATATTTTGTGCAGGTGGATGAATTCCTGATATAAACTCTATTCGAGACCCTGAGACAGTGTCCAGTATAAACAGATCAGATGTTATGCAGGACCATTCATCATAAAATAACTGCAACCTACCCCCAACCGGAGGTTGTTCCCCAGAAGATTTATCCTGGACTAAATGAATCACCCGTACCTCTATAGTTGACCTTGGAGTTCTTGTCCTTTTTGCCATACAGATGGGTAATACCGCCGTCCCACTGGCCCCACTCTGCTTGGCCCTGCCCCCGGATCTGACCCCCTTCGTGTCGAAAACGACCTGTGAGGTGGCATCCTGGCGGAAGGGACGTGAGTCTTCATGAGGCCTATCATCTTGGCCTCTTCCTCCAGGTCTTTGACGTGTTTAAGCAAGTCATCCCCAAATAAATAATTTGCCGCTTGAATATTGGTCGACCTGCATAAAGCTGCAAATCGCGGGTTTTATAGGTTTTATAGGTTTGCAGGTTTTATAGCTATTTTCCGGATGCAATTCACTTCGAAATATGCATTACACAGTAGGGCCTGCACATCCTGCTGTGTGCCGGACATCGGTGCCCATCGGCGCATTTTGCCAAAAGCCGTGATGCCTGCCCCCAATTTGAGGACCCGCTGGAAACAGATTTCTTGTCCATGCATCGTTGCACTCATTTGTGCCCAGATAGCAGAGTTCACAGTGGGCATTTTGAGCGACGCACAATTCACAGGTGTTATGTATCTGGTGGTTGTTTGTTCCATTATTGTATCTTGTAGCTGGTGAGATGCCATGTTGTTGATGTTGGCCGCCAGGTTTTCCTCCATGGCTTCACCAGCACCTTCTGGAATAGCAAAGTTCCTTGCTACATCCGGGACACCTGGAGCATAGCTCATGTGCTTTGGTGTGTGCCTAAAAGCAGACACCAACTTCAGGGTCAGACTCCTCCTGCCCTAGCTCTCCCGAGTCTTGCTCCATGGAAGTCTCTTCCTGCCCTAAACAAGGTGCTGGAGAGGGCGATTCCCACTGATATCCATAAGCAGTGTAGTCTTCTTCCCTGTATGGGCCTCTACGTTAGGCTGTCTGGGGAATCCGAGGGTCATTCGAACCCGATTGGAAAATTTCATGGCTCATTAAAGTTTGGAGTATCTTCTCCATCTGGTTGAGCCGTCCCCATACCTTTTTATTAAAAGGAGGGGAGTCTTCCTCTTCATCAGACCCGTCAGATAAGACGGGCCAGAGTGATTTTATTTTGGCCTTCCTCCCTTGTGGAGTGACCTCAGTGCCCTGAAGCACTGGAACTGATGGGGGCAGTTGAGCTGCCGGTAGAACAGCAGCCGGTATCGGAGCCGGCGTTACTGCAGCCGGTATCTCCCGACCCGATCTGCGGGCGGTAGCCGCGGGCCCGCGTGTTTCACTCCTACTACGGACCGTTTTCTTTTCAACACGTTCCATTACCACCAACTCCCGCTGGCTCCCGAGCCAGGCTCACGAAGTTTCAATACTCGCAGGAAAAGTTTGAAATTGACTTACCTGCGGGTTTACTGCTCACCGCTGGTGGAGCTGCGCTCTCCAGCCCATCAGTGCGCCATGCGTCGGACGTAACGACACGCATGCGCCTGGCGGGGCTTCTTCACATAGTCACTCACGTGACTCTGAAGTAAAATTGGCCACAGTGATCAGTCAAGCAGTCAACAGGATGATTCACAGCTGCAATGACCCAGGTTCGATCCTGTCCTCAGCTGCTGTCATAGAGTCATAGTCATTAGACTTTAGGCTTTATAGATACATCATGGAAACAGGCCCTTTAGCCCACCGAGTCTGCGCTGAACACCAGATCACCCTCGTACACTAACACTATCCTACACACTAGCGACAATTTACAACTTGCAGGAACCAATTAACCTGCAAACCAGTTTGTCTTTGGAATGTGGGAGGAAACCAGAGAACCCGGGGAAAACCCACACTGTCGCAGGGAAAATGTACAAACTCCGTACAGGCAGCACCTATAGTCAAGATCGAACCCGGGTCCCTGGCGCTGTAAGGCAGCAACGCTACTGCTACAGTGCCGCCCCGAGTCAGAGAGAGATGCAGCATGGATCCCACATTTTGCCCACATTCCCCCCCGGGTTCCACAGCTCACCTACACACTCGGGGCAATATACACCGGGTAATCAAACTGCCAACCAGGACTTCCGAAGGCTGTGGGAGGGCAATTAATCTGCAATCCCGTATGTCTTTGGGATGTGGGAGGAACCCGGGGTAAATCTGTGCAATCACAGGGAGTACGTGCAAACTCCACACAGTGGTGCAATTAGCTGCCTCAAAGTGCCCGAGACCTTGGTTCAATCCTGCTGTCGAGTGCTGTCTGTGTGGAATTTTTACGTTCTCGAAGTCATTACATGGTTTTTCCTGGGTGCTCCGGTTTCCTCCCAGATCCCAAAAACATGCAGTGTTGTAAATTAATTGTCCCTCTTTAAAATGATCTTGAGTGTGTAAGTGAATGAAAAGGTGGGATGACACGGAAGTAATGTGAACAATCGATGGCCGGCATTGATGTAGTGGGCTGAAGGGCCTGCTTCCATGCTGCATTTTTCAATCAATCAAGGGCGGCACGGTGGCGCAACGGTAGAGTTGCTGCCTTACAGCACTTGCAGTGCCGGAGACCCGGGTTCAATCCCGTCTACGGGCGCTGTCTGAATGGAGTTTGTACGTTCTCCCCGTGACTGCATGGGTTTTCTCCGAGAGCTTCGATTTCATCCCACACTCCAAGGACGTACAGGTTTGCAGGTTAATTACCTAAAATCAAAATCATGGGGTGCAAAATCAAAAATAAATTCCTCAAGTCTATGCAATTCAAAGCCTATTTCATTTCGGAGTCACGTGAGTGACTTCGTGAAGAGCCCGCCGGCGCGCATGCTCGACATATCGTCGTAACGCGTTGCTGCGACGGCTGGCGGTGGAGCGCGCTCCTCGCCAGCCCTTCATAAGGGGCCACGGAGGTGAGTATTCCACCTTTAGTTGGTGGTCCTTGTTGTCTGATTATGTCTTGCAGCAAGGACATGGATGGGAGTTCGAAGGGCTGGAGGACGTCAGGACGAGTTCGCCGGTCAACAGTTCCGGGGCCTTTACCATCGGCAGTACCTGCAGCGCAGGCCGGGACTCAGGCGGAGATGTGGGTAAGCCCTGTGTTCACAGGTCCAGATCCGCCAGCACACCACAGCTCGGAGGAGTTCGACGAGGAGGAGTGTGGTGTGCCGCCAGAGCAGGGGGACCCTGCCATGGCAGTCAGGTTGTCAGCGGGCTCGCTGGCGACCTCGAGCAGGGCGCGTGCCGTTGCACGGCCTGTTCCACTCAGCCCTCCGAGAAGGGGGAGGGGAGGAGCCCAGAAGCCTAACCCTGTTAGGGCTAAGGCATTGCCTGTCGCGGAGGAGCGGTCAGGTTCCAGGGCGAGACCCGGGGCGGCTGTGAGGTCCAGCCGGCACACCCCGACTCTCGACGCCGGGACGGGTCGGTTGAGTCGGGTCTCGTCGCGGTCGCCGAGCCCCCCATGGATGGGTGGGCGGCACCATGCGTCGGCAACGTCCACGATGTGGGCAGCCGGCAAGACTGCGCGGGCCCCAGGCAGCCATGCTTCGGCTGGGGCCGACACCTCGCCGCATGTGCCCTTAGTGGCAGCGGCTTCAGCTCTCGCTAAACGGAGGCGATTGAACACGCCCGCGCAGGAATCGCGCAGTTTCGCCTCGGCGGCTGTTAGCGACAACTACCGGCACCGGCAGGGCCTCGACGAGGTGCGGGCCGATGACAGGAGCCCGGTTTTCTTTTCAGAGCCGGAGGACTCCGACCACCTGAGTGTTCAGGGTGAAGGGCGTATTGACCGTATGGAGCGGCTGCTGGAGCTCCTGCTTCAACGTCAACAACAGCAGGGCAGCAACAGGCACAGGGCGTCTTCACCAACATCTACTATCAGCCTGGAGCAGCACGAGGAGGAGGTTCTGGTGGATCCCGTACCACCTCCGGTGGAGGTGCCAGCGGAGGAACTTTTGGATGTGGCGACCAAATTCGCGGCCCCACATACGGCTGGTCTTCCTCTCAATTCAAAGCTGGCAGCCACAGTGGACTTTCTTAATAATCAGGTGCTGCAGGAAGAAGTCCTCATCCAGGCTATGAGCCGTCACAAGGCTCCATCAAACTGCAACTCCCTCAACGTGCCTGTGGTCAATACGCCAATATGGGGCAACATCAGTGCGGCTATCCGTCAACAAGAGCTACAATTGCAGCGGATCCTGAAACTCCTCACGGCCGGTATTACCGCCTTTGCGCGGTCGGTGGACGAGGACGAGCTGAATTTGGACCAGGAAGATGCTCTGGCCTTATTGTGCGCGACCCAGCACGAAATCAACGGGTTTCGCAAAAACAGCATCCGCCCAGCACTCAACCCGAAGTTTGCAGGATTGTGCAAACCACCGCCGCCGCCGCCGCCCCGTCAGCTCTTTGGTGAGGACCTCTCGAAGAGAGTCAAAGAGCTTGACGAACAAGCCAAAACGGTAGGGATCATGCGCTCTAAGAGTGCCCCCACACCGTCCGGCTCAAAAGCTCCATACATTCGCTCACGAGGGTCGGCCAGTGCCTCGACGAGGACTCACCCTCTAGCTCCACAACGACAACAACACCAGAACCAGCACCAAGGGTCTTTTTTAGGACAGGGTCGGCAGAGACCTTTTTGGAAATCGAAGACGCCGCGCCCTCAAGCCAACCCAGCACCTCCACGGCCACCCACACGTGTCAAGGACCGCCGGTAACCACGGAGGTGAGGGGGTCTGGTTCTCTCTTTTCTCTCTGTTTAACTTCCCATGTTGGTGGTCGTTTACGGTTGTTTTTGGATGCATGGGGTAATTTTACTGGTGATGAGTATGTGTTGCGGAATATTCAGGGGCATAAAATTGAGTTTATTAATGGCGACATTCCTCCATCCCAGCACATGCCTGGTCGTACGTTCAAATTGTCTGCTGCAGAACAGGCAGCAGGTTACAAGGAAATTTTAAGTTTGGAACAGAAGGGCGTGATTGAGAAAACAGTGCATGAGCCAATTGAATTTGTTTCGAACATATTTACTAGACCTAAGAAGGATGGAGGCTGTCGTGTCATTATTGATCTAACCCGTTTGAATACGTTTGTAACATATACTCATTTTAAAATGGATACGTTTGAAACAGCCAAATCATTGATTTCTCATGGCTGCTTTATGGCATGCATTGATTTGAGGGATGCATATTATTCAGTATCCATCCAGAAAGATGATAGAAGGTTTTGAAATTTATCTGGATGGGGCAACTTTGGCAGTATAAGGCTTTGCCTAATGGGCTTACTACAGCCCCTAGATTGTTCACTAAATTGGTGAAGCCAATCATGGCTTATTTGAGACAACGACATCATATAGTTATGGCCTATTTAGATGATGTCTTTATTGTGGGCCACACCCTGCAATTGGCTGAACAGGGTGTTGCAGCTGCTGTCAATATATTTCAACAATTAGGATTCATTGTCCATCCAGAGAAATCAAAGTTCTGCCCTGCCCAGGTAATTAATTACCTAGGGTTCACGGTGAACTCAATGAGCATGAGGATAACTATACCAATTAACAAAATTGAGGAAGTCACTAAGGTGTGCAGAGATTTAATTGGCACCAATATACCATCGATTCGGCATACAGCCACAGTAATTGGCAAGTTAGTGGCTTTGTTTCCGGCAGCACGATATGGACCTTTGCATTATCAGAATTTGCAAAGAGCTAAAATTACTGCGTTAAAATGGAACGCTGGTCATTACGATTGATCTATGCAGCTGCCGTCCGAAGCGATAACTGAGTTGCAATGGTGGGTGTGTCACATTAGCAACTCATTTAAGCCTGTCAGGGAGGCTAATCCGGTGGTATATTTACAGACTGATGCAAGCTCCAATGGCTGGGGAGCTACTGATAATTGCTCTAGTTGTGGGGGTAGATGGGACACCCTTGAGGCATCGATGTTGTTGACTCAAGGGATTAACTATTTGGAGTTGCTGGCAGCATTCCACGGACTTCGTGCATATTGTTCCAAGCTTGTTGGAGCACACGTCCGTCTCCAAATAGACAACACCACAGCTGTGGCATATTTAAACCATATGGGTGGTACCAGGTCAGTTTCGTGTGACAAATTGGCTAACTCAATTTGGCTCTGGTGTATTCAAAGAGACATTTGGATTTCAGCTACCTATTTGCCAGGTGAGCTTAATACTGTGGCGGACACCAGGTCACGCAAATTTAATGACAACATTGAATGGATGTTGCATCCTGAGATTTTTGCTAAAGTCACAGCCAAATTTGGTAAACCGGACATTGACCTTTTTGCGTCACGGTTGAACCATCAGGTACCAGCCTACGTTTCATGGGAACCAGATCCTGGGGCAATAGCGCTAGATGCATTCTCGCTGGACTGGGGGAATTGGGTTTTCTATGCCTTCCCTCCGTTTTGCCTCATCAGTCGGGTATTGCGAAAGATTCAGGCAGATGCTGCCAAGGGCATCCTTATTATACCCGACTGGCCCACACAGCCTTGGTATCCGGTGGTCTTTGACATGCTCAACGAACCTTGGGTCCTTTTGAAGGGTTGCCCACAATTGGTTACTCACCCTGTGTCAGGGGAGCCACATCCCTGCCATGGCTATTTAAATTTGTTGGCTTGCAGGTTCTGAACAGGCCGTTAGTCCAATACGGCCTCTCGGCTCGGACCATGGATACCATCGGGGCGTCGTGTCGAGAGTCCACAAGGCGAAGATACCGCTCGCATATTAAGAAGTGGGAAGCCTACTGCAGCCGCTCTCGCATCACGTACGATGACGTGACAATAACCGACGTCCTGGAATTCCTCGCGGGGTTGCACCATGATGAACACTTAAGTTACAGTGCCATCAACAGCGCCAGAAGTGCGCTATCATTCTACCTCAAGATTGGGGTAGGATCCAACAGGCTAGTGTCCAGACTCATGCGGGGTATATTGAATATGAATCCGCCTACACCACGCTATAATATCACCTGGGATGTCAGGGACGTATTAACCCTGCTCAGGACGTGGTCTCCCATGGAAGGGCTCCAACTGGACCAACTCACCATGAAGCTGGTGATGTTACTAGCGCTGACTTCAGCTCAGAGGGTACAGACACTACACAAACTGCGTGTCGACAGAATGACATCTACCCCTACAGAAGTAGTCTTTTTCGTTGACGAGCTACTAAAGCAGCATAGACCTGGGTGCACAGGGCTGCAGCTGAAGTTCCCGGCATACCCCGCAGATGCTAGGTTATGTTTAGCCTCACATATCCGCCACTATGTCAAGGTGACGGCACGCATCAGAGGAATGGAGAGATACCTGCTTGTCACTCATAAGAGACCTCATCATCGAGTGACAGTCCAGACGATATCCAGGTGGCTTCGAGTCGTCTTGGGTAAGTCAGGTATCGACACTAATGTGTTCAAGTCTCATTCCACCAGGGCTGCATCGACGTCAGCGGCGAGGGTCATGGAGTTGCCCATGGACCAAATTCTCGCCACAGCAGGATGGGCGAATGAAGCTGTGTTCCAGCGTTTTTATAACAAGCCTGTTGCTGCTCCTCTACAGTTCGCAGAAGCCGTGCTGAATGCAGGTCAAGAACGTGGAGATGTCCCCGCATGAGGGGTTTTGATTTGTTATTAATAAATATGCTTTTGTTTTGCAGTATGAGCTATTGAGCCAGTTTGTTCCTCCCATCCATCCCTGGTAGTGGTGTGTCAGCATGGACGTGGTCCAGGGCGTGTAATCACAGAAGCTTTGAAGTCTTCACGAAGTCACTCACGTGACTCCGAAATGAAATAGTAAGATTGAACGAGAACTTACCAGTTCGAAGGTTGATCTTTATTTCATGAGGAGTCGAAGTGAGGGATTTCGTGCCCTCCTCGCCCAACCCTCAATCACCTTCATCTGGTAATCTTAGTCAATTCAATCATACTATGCGAAGTCATTTCTATTGTTGGTTCTGTGATTCCACGCCGCTACTTTGAAGTATGTCGAGCATGCGCGCCGGCGGGCTCTTCACGAAATCCCTCACTTCGACTCCTCATGAAATAAAGATCAACCTTCGAACTGGTAAGTTCTCGTTCAATCTTACTATTTGTATTGTTTAATAGCTTGATGGCTGTAGGGCAGAAGCTATTCCTGAACCTGGACGGTACAGTTTTCAGGCTCCTGTACCTTCTTCCCGATGGCAAGATTTATCATAAGGAAGTGAAAGAGCCAACCCCATTTGACTGAGGAATTAACCCCATCCTCTGTGATTCTGATTGTTTCCAAACTAATCATAAATATGGCCTTGAGGAGTTCTAGGAATTCAAAGCAGCTAAGCAATTATAACTTTAAACTTATCATTTCCAGAATGATTTTGAGTTCAATCCACAAGTTCTATTTTGCTTAGCATCTCGAGAGACCACCATGGTTTACACTGGACACCCTCAAACCTCCAAATAAACTACCGTATTTCCCAGAAATGAAGACGCACCCCCAATTTAAGTTGCTAAGTTTTGAGAAAATGATGACGGGACAAGATCAAGGGTTTGGTTTAGTCTAGGGGTCGGCAACATCGCCTGCGTGCCCCGGGACTGGCTTCAGTTCCCAGATCCCTCGCGTCCCTTGGACTAGCTGCAGTTCCCAAGTCGCGTGCCCTGGGACTGGCCGTAACGCTCAGGTCGCCTGCTCCGGGACTAGTAGAGAGAGAGAGAGAGAGAGAGAGCGAGCCCGGGAGGAGCAGCCAGCCTTCTTAAAATATCTGTGGCAGCGGGTTTGGCCATTGAACAAGACACAGAGGACGGCATGGTGGCACAGCGGTAGAATTGCTGCCATACAACGCCTGAAACCCAGGTTCGTTCCCGACTACGGGTGCTGCCTGTGTGGAGTTTGTACGTTCTCCCTGTAATTGTGTGGGTTTTCCCCAGGTGCTCCTGTTTCATCCCACACGCCAAAGACATACAGATTTTTAGGTTAATTGGATTCGGTAAAATTGTAAATTGTCCCTAGTGTGTAGGATAGTATGGGATCGCTGGCTGGCGCAGACAAAACTAAACTAAATATTTGCTCTTTTTAATTGAATGGTGCAGGAGAGTTTTTACTTTCAGCCTCATGTAATCAGTGGTGTGCAGATGGGCTTGGAAATCATTGGGCATCTTTAATTGCCATTAAACATTGCTGCTCATTTTATCTTGTACTTTTATAAAGGCGAGGCCATTTAAGGCCAAGGTGAGAAAAAACTATTTCACCCAGAGAGTTGTGGGTTTCTGGAATTCCCTGCCACAGAGGGCAGTGGAGGCCAAATCACTGGATGGATTTAAGAGAGAGTTAGATAGAGCACTAGGGGCTCGTGGAATCAAGGGATATGGGGAGAAGGGTTATTGATTGGGGACGGTCAGCCATGATCACAATGAATGGAGGTGCTGGCTCGAAGGGCCGAATGGCCTCCTCCAGCACCTATTTTCTATGTTTCTGACTGAGAGTCGGGGGGAGGGAAGCTAGAGATATGAAAAGATACAGAACAAACCAGAGCCAGCACCAATGATGGTGGGCTGTGGAAGTGGTGACAATGAAGGGATATGAACAATGAGACTGGCAGGGTGACTAGGGTGGGGAGAAGGGTGGGGAGAAGGAATATAGAGAGAGTGTGAATGCTTACAAGCCAGCAGTATGAATATTGATTTCTCCAATTTCAAGTAGCCCTTGCATTCCCTCTTGCTCCGTCCCTCCCCCAGCCTAGTTGTCCTGCTAGTTGCGCTGTTCATTTTCCTTTGTTATCATCTCCTCCAAAGCCAACAATGGACCATTGTGTGTTCCTTGGCCATCGGTGCCGGCTCTGATTTGTTCTGTACCTGTTCATATCTCTAGTTTCTCTCTCCCCTGACTCTCAGTCTGAAGAAGGGTTTTGACCTGAAATATCACTGATTCCTATTCTCCAGAGATGCTGGCTGACCCGTTATTCCAGCATTTGTGTCTATCTTAAGAGGAAGGAAATGTCCTGATTATTACTTCCTTTTTTTTTAGCTGATGAATAATTTCCTTGTTCTACATTTGGTGATTAATTTCCTATTTGTACCTTGCAGATCCTTGAAGGTGGCATCAAAGGTAGATAGAGTGGTCAAAAAGGGCTTTTGGCACATGGGCCTTCATCAGTCATTGAGCATTGAGTATAGATGTTGGGAGGTCATGTTGCAGTTATATACTGTAAGACAAAGGTGAAGACACATTTAGAGTATGTGTTCAGTTTTAGTCACCGTGTTATAGGAAAGATGTTTGCAAGCTGGAAGGGGTGCAGAGAAGACTTACAAGGGTGGTGCAGGACTCAAGGGCCTGAGCTATAGGGAGACGTTGATCAGGCAAGGACTTTATTCCTTGGGGTTCAGGAGGATGAGGGGTGATCTTATAGTGTGCAAAATCATGAGAGGAATAGATCGGATAGGCGCACAGAGTAGGGACATTGAGAATCAGAAGGCATAGGTGAGAGGGGAATGATTTAATAGGGACCTGAGGGATATCTTTTTTACACAAAGGGTGGTAGGTGTATGGAATGAACTGCTGGAGGAGATAGTTGAGGCAGGCGTGTCGATATGTTTAAGAGACATTTGGACAGTTACATGGGTTGGACAGGTTTAGAGGGAGATGGGCCAAACACAGGCAGGTGGGACTAGTGTAGTTGGTTGGTGTGGGCAAGTTGTGCCGAAGGGCCTGTTTCCACACTGTATGACTCTATTTGGAAGAAACAATGGATGTAGCAGGGACAGAGAATGCACTCTGCCGGTGGACTTCAAAGTTTAACATTGGTAGTAGCTGGAAGCATCACCACTCACTAAACAGGTCATGGTCTGAAGGACAAAGCTGCCAGAATGGGCAAGTGGTCGGCGAGAGGGACAAACATACTTAGCCTTCTAAATGTGGTCCAAGCATCAGATGGGGTAAAAGAGGATGGGGAGTTGCTTTATTGATGAAGGAGAATGTCATGGCAGCAAAGGCCCACCACGGATATTCCGTCAACTGTTGGACCGGCTTTAATCCAGACAAAATTACAACGGTTAGTGTTAGTGGGTGGCTGATGGTGAACATAAACTCGATGGGCTGAAGGGCCTGCTTCCAGCGCAGTATCCCTCTATCCACAGCATTTCCCTTTTTTGACCTTGACATGTGTACAAAATCATGGGAGGAATAGATCAGGTAGATGCACAGGCTCTTACCCACAGTAGGGGAATCGAGAACCAGAGGCTGTTGGTTTAAGGTGAGGTGGGAAAGATTTAATAAGAATCTGAGGGGTTATTTTTTCACACAAAAGATGGTGGGTGTTTGGGACAAGCTTCCGGAGGAGGTTTTTGAGGCAGATACTGTTGCAATGTTTAAGAAACATTTAGACAAGTAGATGGATGGAACAAGTTTGGAGGGTTATGGACCAAATGCAGGCAGGTGGGACTGGTGTAGATGGGACATGTTAGATGGTGTGGGCACGTTGGGTTGACCATGCTGTAAGACTATGACTCTATGAACTTTAGAACAGAAGAAGTGGAGTCGGTATAGCCCCTTGCACCTCTCATTCAAGGTGGTCATGACTGACCATTTATCCCACCACCAGCCTAGATTCTCGACCACAATCACCTCCCTCTAATTCTCCAGCTTAATCCACCCCTTAATCCATTCTTTTGTCACCTTAACTGGCCTGTCCAGTTCCAAATTCAAGATTCAAGATTCTCCTCTTCTGGGAACCTCGTTATAGAAAAGATGTTGTCAAGCTGGAAAGGGTACAGAGAAGATTTACAAGGATGTTGCAAGGGATAGAGGGTCTGAGCTATAGGCAGGGACTTTATTCATTGAAGCGCAGGAGGGCGAGGGGTGATCTTATTGCGAGACTAGTATATCTGGGACATGTTGGCTGGTGTGGGCAAGTTGGGCCGAAGGGCCTATTTCCACACTATATCACTCTATGACTCTGACGAGGAAACATCCTACAAGTGTGCCCATACATTAGACTCTAGACTTTAGAGCTACAGCGTGTAAACAGGCGCTTCGGCCCACTGAGTCCACGCTGGCCAGCGGTCGCCCCGTACACTTGCACTATCCTACACGCTAGCTCAAATTACAATTTTACAGAAGCTGATTAACCTACAAAACTGTACGTCTTTGGAGTGTGGGAGGAAAGTGGAGCACCAGGAGAAAACCCACACGGTCACAAGGAGAACATATAAACTCCACAAAGACAGCACCCGTAGTCAGGATCGAACCGGGTCTCTGATGCTTTAAGGCAACAACTCTATCACTGAGCCACCCTGCCACCCTAATGCTTTTGTCTCTATGTACACCCTAACATTCCCCTCTATCCATTCACCCTCGTCTTTAGGCAATTTCTTCCCTCTCCCTTAGTTATCTTCATTAAGTACAGTACAACCATGAGGCCGTTACACCCTCTCTACATGTTTCTTCTCTTCTCCCATGCAGGAGGAGGAGAGAGAGAGGTTTCCATTTGAACATCGTACATGTGACAACTGCTGAGCAGATGGTCGTGGAACTGAGAGATGCGCCCAGGACTCCAGCCACGCATTTATGTCTTTGCCACCATAGTCACTTGATGGAGTGACTTGATAGATAGACCACTGAATAGAGTAGATGTGGAGACATTTACAAGAGTCAGAATAAAAGGACGTACCTTTAGAAAGGAGATGAGGAGAAATGTTTTTAGTCAGAGGGAGGGGAATCTGTGGAATTCACTGCCACAGATGGCTGTGGAGGACAAGTCATAAGGCAGAGATTCATAGATACTTGATTGGTACGAATGTCGAGACTTATGGGGAGAAGGCAGGAGAATGAGGTGGAGATTTTGAAAGATAGATCAGTCCTGATTGAAAGGCAGAGTAGACTTGATGGGCCGAATGGCGTAATTTATTTTCCAATTACATATGAACATGAACTTATTTCAACAGTGACTGAAATATCACAGTTTGTTTAAGAAAGAACTGCAGATGCTGGGAAAATCGAAGGTAGATAAAATGCTGGAGAAACTCAGCGGGTGAGGCAGCTTCTATGGAGTGAAGGAATAGGCGATGTTTCGGGTTGAAACCCTTCTTCAGACTCACAGTGGGACTTTACAGAGCATTCATACCTTGCCCAGTCTAGGTCAATTTTCTTTCACCTCCTATTGTTTCTTCACATGAGAGGCGGACATTTAAGAAGATCACCAACGTGGACTAGTGCCTTTCACAGGGGCACCATCAGGACCAGGGCACGTCATGGGGGTAGATAGGGTCTTTCTATTTGATGTTTAGTTTAGGTTAACTCAATTTAGAGATACAGAACAGAAACAGGCCCTTCATCCCAATGATTACAAACCGACCAGCAATCCCCGTACAATAACACTATCCGGCGCACACGAGGGACAATTTACAATATTACCAAGCCAATTATCCCACAAACCTGCATGTCTTTGGAGTGTGGGAGGAAACCGGAGTTCCCGGAGAAAACCCACGCAGGTCACGGGGAGAACGTGCAAACTCCGTACCTGATCCTGGAGTCAGGATCGAACCTGGGTCTCTGGCGCTGTAAAGCTGCACCACCGTGCTGCGCTGCTGAACGTCTGAAAAGAACAAAATTAATAGTGCCGGCAAGGGCAGAAGGCCAAAAGGAGTCATAGGCTAGAGAACTGCAGATGGTGGTTTACAAACAAAAAACACACATAGTACTGGAGTAACTCTGCAGGTCAGCTAGCATCTCTGGAGAACATGGATAGGTGATGTTTCAAACTGACCCTTCTTCAAATTGATCCTTATAACGAACCATAGGGAAATATGGTGTCCATTAAAAAACCGATTGTTCGCTATAACCAAATAAGGAATTGGCTTCAACCACCTAGCCGTCACTCCCTGAAACAATGTTGTTTTCAAACACAAAGTTCTCTTTAACAGCTAAAAACATATTTTTGTTACTGAAAGCTAAAAATACTAAAGGCTGTCGAAGTGATTGCTTGTCAATTTCAATGACTTGATAGACACAAAATGCTGGAGTGCCTCAGCAGGACAGGCAGCATCTCTGAAGAAATGTCTGATGGGTCTCGAATCGAAACGTCACCCATTCCTTCTCTTCAGAGATGCTGCCTTACCCGCTGAGTTCCTCCAGTATTTTGCGTCTATCTTCAGTGTCAACCAGCATCTGCAGTTCCATTCTGCACACAATGTCAATGCCTTGCCAATTTTTATAGCCTCCACAATATAACCAGCAGTCTGTGTTCTTAGAAAGACAGTGCACTATAACCAAAATCCATTATAAAGAGGGTTTAGGGTAATTCAATTTGAGAGTTGCCCTCTCCAGCTGCACTCAGTCAGACTCAGTGCATCAATTGACAAAAAGTATAAACACCAGCAATGTTGCTTGCATCCGAGGGTCTTCCAGGCTCATTGCCTCAGCTGCAAGAAAATCCCAAGAACATATCTCAAGCTACGTGGGACAACATTGCAGAACAATGTAACAAAGTATTTTAGTTTAGTTTAATTTAGAGATACAGCACAGAAACCCGCACACTAATATTATCCAACACATACTAGATACAATTTGCACTTTTACCGAAGCCAATGAACCTACAAACATGCACGTCTTTAGAGTGTGGGAGGAAACTGGAGCACCGGGAGAAAATCCACGCAGGTCACAGGGAGAACGTGCAAACTCCATGCAGACAGCACCCGTAGTCAGGATCGAACCTGGGTCTCTGGCGCTGTGAGGCAGCAACTCTACCGCTGCACCTCATAGCCGCTTCATACATGATAAGCATAGTTTTCTCTGGAACATCAACCTCTTAGCATCTGGACCCTTACACAACTTGCCCCGCAGCCATTAACCATGTCGGAATATCTACATAATTGCCATTCTTCTTGAACAACAGATAGTTTAGCCTGGATTCAAAATGGTCGCCCATTCTACCCGTGACAGTGGTAGTCAGGATGAATAGCGATGATGGATTCCACCCCCCCACTCTCACTTACTGCATCCTGCCTCCTATAACCAACATACAGAGCAGCAATCCTCTCCCAGAATGGGCTGCGGGGACGCGGGGAGAGAGGGAGGGAGAGCAAATGGGAATATACATGGCTATATTTGCGTGGCTCAATGGGGACCAGAGGTAGTGATACTACACTACATTTTGCTATCTATGGTTCTCTTCCTTTTATGGTAACTAGGTCATCCAACCCGCTCTCACTCATGGTGAAAGATGGCCTCAAGTTAATATAGAGACACAGCTACCTGACCAAGCACAGGATAAAATTAACAGGAACCAGTACATCCCATCCCATTGGTATGATTTCAGATCTAATTCAAACAAAAAAGGAAGACTTTGGAATAGAATGATCAAAGAACATTTTAATGAAGGAAAAGAATGTGTGGCACGGTGGTGTACAGGTCGAGCTACTGCCTGACAGCGGCATACATTCAATTCGGGTTCGATCCTGACAATGGGTGCAGTCTGCACTGTCTTTGCACATTCTCACCATGACCTGCATGAGTTTTCTCCGAGATCTTCCGTTTTCTCCCTCACTCCAAAGACGTACAGGTTTGTAGGTTAATTGGCTTGGTATCAAATGTTAATTGTTCCAAGTGTGTGTGTAGGATAGTGTTAGTGTGTGGGGGTTGCTGGTCGGTGCAGACTCAGTGGGCCTGTTTCCGTGCTGTATCTCTAAACTGAATTAAATTAATACAGGAATAGGTGACGTTTCGGGTCGGAGACGTCTGAAGGAGGGTTCTGACCTGAACCATCATCAATTCTTTTTCTTCAGAGATGCTGCCTGACCCGCTGAGATACTCCAGAATTTTGGCACACCGAGTCCATGCCGACCAGTGATCGCTCCATACACTAGCACTATCCTACACACTAGGGACAACTTACAATTTTCCAAAGCCAATTATCCTACAAACCTGTACGCCTTTGGAATGTGGGAGGTAATAGGTGCACCCAGGGAAAACCCACGCAGGTCAAAACATAGTCTGTCCATTGCTCTATGTAGCTGCTGCCGGACCTGCTGAGTTCCTCCAACACTGTGTTTTGTTTTTCTCATTGATTCCAAATTCTGCACTCTTTTGTATCTCCGGGATTACAAACTGGCTGGGAATTAAGCTATTGTGATTCAAACGCAAACTGATTGCAGGATCAGATGAAGGGTCACGACTGGAAACGTCACCCATCCTTATCCTCCAGAGATGCCCCTTGACCCATGGAGTTGTAGCTGTAGAGTCATAGACTGATACAGTGTGGAAACAGACCCAACTTGTCCACACCAACCAACATACCCCATCGACACTTGTCCTCTCCAAGTATATGTCTAAATGTTTCTTAAACATTTCGACAGTTCCTGCCTCAACTATCTCATTTGGCAGCTCATTCTGTACACCCATTACCCTTTGTGTGAACAAGTCACCCCTCAAGTTCCCATTAAAGTTTCCCTCCCCTCATCTTAAACCTATGACGTCTGGTTCTCGATTCCTCTACTCTGGGGAAGAGACTCTGTGCGTCTACCCAATCTATTCCTCTCATGATTTTGTACACCCCTATAAAATCATCCCTCATCCTCCTGTATTTCAAGGAATACAGTGCTAGTCTGCTCAACCACTCCCGAAAGCTCAGGCCCTCGAGTCCTGGCAACATCCTCATAAATCTTCTCTGTACCATTTCCAGCTTGACAACATCTATCCTAGAACATGGTGCCCAGAACTGAGCACAATACTCCAAATGTGGCCTCACCAACATCGTATATAATTGTACCTCCCAACCTCGATACTCTGATGAATGGTCTCAACCCGAAATTCAATTTCTCCAGAGATGCTGCCTGATTCTCTGAGTTGCTCCAGCATTTTGTGTCTATCTTCTCTATACTCTGATGGATGAAGGCCAATGTGCGGACAAGTTACTCCAGAATGGCCTCTCCAGCTCGCAGTATCCCATGAAAGGGCGGCACGGTCCCTAGTGTGTGTAGGATAGTGTAAGTGTGCGGGGATTGCTGGTCGGTGTGGACTCGGTGGGCTGGAGGGCCTGTTTCCGCGCTGGATCTCTGAAAACTTAAACTAAAGAAAGATTTGGATTGCACATTCATCCCAAATCCCAATCTAGTCCTACCATCGTGTCTATATGCACAGCGACAGGGAGTGGGAAAGGGAGAAAAGAAGGAATAAAAGTTAGTGCTGCAAAGTGATATTTTGCCGCTGCAATCCTTGACATTAAAACTTTACTGTCAGTCTATCCGCGGGAAAGTAGAACACTTTGTCAAGACATAGGGTGGTAGTCAAGGTTCTTGAAGGTTCTTGACAGGCACTGCAGTAAAAAATGTTTTGTTCAAAATGGTTAAATGGACTATATCCTCTCTAATATATTATAAGAACAAACAACATTTGTTTGTGCACTTATATATAAATTGCAGCAACATAAATACTTGGCTGTTCTATTTAGACTGAATACGAGCAACATGGTTATTCTGAGATATTGCAAATCACTTCACCTTCACTTCTTCTGCGGTAAATTGGTGAAATACATTGCTCACCAATTATAGAATTGACCCCGATTTTCATTTCCACTCATTTCCTCCACCAACACGCTGCCCAAAATTACTCACGTTGTTTCAACTTCCACTTTAAAAAAAAATTCTTAGAGAGATTCAGAAACACCAACTGCACTGGCACGCACGTTCTCACACTGCACATCCACAGGGTAAATTAATCTTGCCTCTAATAAACTGATGTGCCATCCCATTAAAATTATGAATCTAATTTAGTCTGACATTTTGTTCAATTCCCTCGTGTGCTTGTTCCGAAACCAGTGCCGATACTGTGTGCGGAAAACTAGGGAATCAAGTGGGAATTCGAGCCTTCATTTCACAGATGCAATCACTGATACATGCGGTTAGGTCTCTGTTAGCCTTTTAGTTCCAAAGTTCTGCTGATTCTGTTAATGTTCATAAGTTCTAGGAGCAGAATTAGGCCATTCAGCCCATCAGGTTTTAATGTCATTTGGGCGGCAGGGTGGAGCAGTGGTAGACCTACTGCCTTACAGCACCAGAGACCCGGGTTCGATCCTGACTATGGGTACACACAAAAGCTGGAGTAACTCAGCGGGACAAGCAGCATTTCTGCAGAGGGGGAAAGGGTGACCTTTCGGGTCGAGACCCTTCTTCAGACTCGACCCGAAACGTCACCCTTTCCTTCTCACCAGAGATGCTGCCTGTCCGCTGAGTTACTCCAGCTTTTTATGTCTATCTTCAGTTTAAACCAGCATCTGCAGTTCCTTCTTACACACTGACTATGGGTACTATCTGTATGGAGTTTGTACGTTCTCCCGTGACCTGCGTGGGTTTTCAGAGCCATTTTTCACTTCCTCCCACACTTCAAAAACGTACAGGTTTATCGGTTATTTGGCTTTGCATAAATGTAAATTGTCCCTAGTGTGTGTAGGATTGTGGTAGCGTGCGGGGATCGCTGGGCAGCGCGGATGATGGGCCGAAGGGCTTGCTTCCACGCCGTATCTGTAAAACTAAAAAAGCCTACTCCAACCATTCAATCACGGCTGATATATCGTTCCCTCTCAAAACCATTCTCCTGCCTTCTCCCCATAACCCCTGACACCATTACTAATCGAGAATCTGTCAAACTCTGCCTTAAGAACATCCATTGACTTGGCCTCCACAGCTTTTTGTGGCAATGAATTCCACAGATTCACCACCCTCTTATTAAAGAAATTCCTCCTCATCTCCTTTCTTAAGGTACGTCCTTTTATTTTGAATGTTACACCTGGATGGTGTTACTGAAAAATGAAAGAGAACAGTGCCAGAAGTAATAAGCAGTAAATCTTACACAAACAAACTTATACTAAAGAGCAAAAACCAAATTCAGAAGAACATTTTCAGTTTCAGAAGAATAATGTTTTTTCATCTGAATGTCTTCTAAATTATATTGTACCATTCTCTCAGCGGCACGATCTGTTATACTATGACAGTGCTTTATAGCTTATTGGCAAAAGGGGAGCCATCATCCATTAAAGTATCACTGTGACATACTTTTACATAAGTAAACACCAGAGAGGCTGACATACTTAGCAACTTCCAAGTGAGTTACACATAAACTTGACTGAACGTCTTCGAGCCCACAGAGGTACGGACACACAACTTCTCGAAGTGAAAGAAATTCATTCTTGCAGCTTCACCTCAATGCATCTGCATTACCACACCAGGGTCCAAATCAACATGGGAAAAAGGTGGCTAACGAAATGGAGCACGACAATAGCCAACTAATACACATTTTTTGTTTAGTTTGGAGAAAGGTTTAGCAAAGAAACAGACCCTTCGGCCCATCGAGTCCATGCCAACCAGTGATCCCCGCACATTAACACTATCCTCCACGCACTAGGGACAATTTACAATGATACCAAACCGATTAGCCTACAAACCTGTACGTCTTTGGAGTGTGGGAGGAAATCGGAGATCCCACTGAAAACCCATGCTAGTCACGGGGAGAACGTACAAACTCCGCACAGACAGCACCCATAGTCAGGATCGAACCCGGGTCTCTGGTGCTGTAACTCTACCGCTGTACAACTGTTTATTTAATGTCATATAAAGTCCAGTACAACTGCTAAGAAATGTCATAGTCACACAGTCAGAGAGCATTGAAAAAGTCCCTTCAGCATACCTTGCCCACACCTACCAACATGACCCATCTACACTCTCAATTCCTCTACTCTGGGCAAGAGACTTTGTGCATTTATCAACAGTCTGAAGAAGGATCCTGACCTGAAATGGCACCTCGTTTAGTTTAGTTGATTATTATTGTCACGTGTGGGTACAGTGAAATCCATGTTCTCCAGAGATGCTGCCTGACCTAGTGCCTGCCTCCTCTGGCAGTCTGTTCCATGTACCTACCTTTTTGTGTAAGAAGGTTGCCCCTTGGGCTCCTATTCAATCTTTCCCCCCAAATGTCCAGCTGCAAAGGGTCCGATATCCGCCAGCGTTGATGGATCACAGCAATGTTCCATTGGCTATGTGCTTGAATTCTGTTCATCGCCATTGACGGCACGGTGGTGCAGGCGGTAGAGTTGCTGCCTCACAGCGTCATAGAACTGGGTTTGATCCTGACGACGGATGCTGTCCGTACAGATTTTGTAGTTCTCTCCGTGACCCGCATGAGTTTTCTCCGGGAGCTCCTGTTTCCTCTCTCAATCCAAAGATGTACAGATCTGTAGATTAATTGGCTTTGGTAAAATTGTAAATTGTCCCTTGAGTGTGTAGGGCAGCGTTAGTGTGTGGGGATCGCTGGTCGGGGTGGACTAGGTGGGCTATTTCCGCGCTGTATCTCTAAACTAAACTAAACCATTTATTATTTCATTGACACCTGCATCTAGGTTGACCTTGGAAGGAGGTCCCAATCTCTGGGGTCCTCCAAGACCATGAGTGATCAGCCCTCTGCCAGGTTTGTATTGAGTGCAGGCTCTGCTGTATACAGCTGACTACAGGCAGCAATTTTGCAAAAAGCAGGAAAGATGAGACTAATGCAATGACAGACTAAAAGAGGCACAATGGATATGTTCTATTTCAGAGGAAGCAATAATTCTTTGCAAGATTGTTAGGATCGTCTTCAACCTACTTTTGTGATCTTGCTGCTCCGCTGCATTTAATGCTGTTAATTACTCACGTGAAGAATGTATTGCCCAGCTGCATTCTAGGTGGCTGACATGATTAAAGTAAGCCCACTAAAGTAGCTCCACGCTGAGTGCCTGCATTTGATGCATCCCGGCGCGTTTAATCAACGCTTTCTTGTTGATCTTGGACAAGCGGGAGGCAGCGCCCAGGTTTGCAGTTGCTATTCCAAGTCGCATCCGCCACTAGGCAAGTGGATGGTGCTGCAAGTGGAATAAGTAAAACTCCAATAATCCCAGCGCTGGGGGCCCGGGTCCAATCCTGTCTGTCTGTGGGATACTGTCTGTGTGGAGTTTGCATGTTTCCGGGTGCTCTAGTTTCCTCTCAGATCTTAGAGATGCAGGTTTCGATGTTAATTGGCTTCTATAACTTGCCCAGGTGTGTAGGATACAAGAATGGGATAATCTAGAGGTAGTGCACAGGGTGATCGATGGTTGGTATGGACCCAGTGGGCCGAAGGGCCTGTTTCCATGCCATTTCTCCAAACTGCATCTAAATAGTGGTTACACAAAAAGCTGGAGAAACTCAGCGGGTGCAGCAGCATCTAAGGAGCGAAGGAGATAGGCGACGTTTCGGGTCGAGACCCTTCTTCAGACTGGTGTCTGATGGTTTGGGAAATGGAGATGGTTCGGCATTCAATAGCTCTGTCATTGATTGGTTCTAAACGGGCGCCGCGTGGTGCAGAAGGGAAGCTGCCCGATCGGGGCTGAGCCGTACTGGAGCAGACTCGGCGGCCAGCGAGAACAAGGCCCCAGTGGCCAGCGAGAACAAGGCTCCAGTGGCCAGCGAGAACAAGGCCCCAGTGGCCAGCGAAAACAAGGAGCCAGCAGCCAGCGAGAACAAGGCCCCAGTGGCCAGCAAGAACAAGGCCCCAGTGGCCAGTGAGAACAAGGCCCCAGTGGCCAGCGAGAACAAGGCCCCAGTGGCCAGCGAGAAGAAGGAGCCACAGCGTGCTGCCCGTGGCCACATGCAGCAACAGGCCTGGCTCGACGCTGGGAAGCAGGGCCTGGGAGGCCGCTGCCTGCAGTGGGAAGGTCAGAAGCCCCGGGGGAGGATGGAGCGGCTGGCGACGATGGACACGAGGAGTGGGCCGGTAGGAGGAGGATTGCCTCCAGCGCCTTCAAGGCCGGCTGCAGGAGGCGCCCCCAGGACACAGAGGTGTTGGGGCGAGGAGAGGGAGGTCGGGCCACGGGCCTGCCTGCCTGCAGCAGCCTGGACTTACCTGGATCAGGTGCGCTCCGGCACTTCCAGCATGGGGACCGGACGTGGACTTTTTCTTTGTAAACGGCGGCAAAACATGACGACTGTGCATTTGTGGGATGTGCACAAGAATTTCACTGTGCTGTGCGTACATGACCAGAAACATTGAACCATTGGGCAGGGACCCAAGGTGCCAGTGGGGTGTGTTGCCGGAACGGAGGGCCCGCATTCCTGTCAGGGTCAGGACCGGATGTGGGGTTGGGACGAGGAATAACAGACGTCGGGAAAGTGGCGGGGTTTGTGGCTGCCACCCAGGTCTGGAGAGCTGCATCTTTCCCACTTCCGATAGGGGAGTTGCACGGAAGGTCATAAGTCAAGTCAGGAGAGTTTATTGTGTTTAAGAAGGAACTGCAGATGCTGGAAAATCAAAGGTAGACAAACATGCTGGAGAAACTCAGCGGGTGAGGCAGCATCTATGGACCGAAGGAAATAGGCAATGTTTCGGGCCGAAACCCTTCTTCAGACTTTATTGTCATGTGTCCCGGATAGGACAATGAAATTCCTGCTTGCTGTGGCCCAACAGAATATTGTAGGCGTAAATACTGAACAGATCAGTGTGTCGAATACACCATAGAATATATATATATATATATATATAAACACATAAATGAACAGATAAAGTGCAATAGGCTGTTATAGTTCAGAGTTTGTTTGAAGTTGTGTTTAATAGTCTGATAGGGAAGCAGTTGTTCCTGAGCCTGGATGTTGCAGATTTCAGGCTCCCGTACCTTCTACCTGATGGCAGCGGAGAGATGAGTGTGTGGCCAGGATGGTGTGGGTTCCTGATCATGCTGCCAGCCTTTTTGAGGCAGCGACTGTGATAGATCCCCTCGGTGGTAGGGAGGTCAGAGCTGGTGATGGACTGGGCAGAGTTTACAACTTTTTGCAGCCTTTTCTGCTCCTGGGCTGCCGAACCAAGCCACGATGCAACCGGTCAGCATGCTGTCTACTGTGCACCTGTAGAAGTTCGAGAGAGTCCTCCTTGTCATATCGACTCTCCGTAATCTTCTCAGGAAGTAGAGGCGCTGATGTGGTTTCTTTATGATTGCATCTGTGTTTTGGGACCAGGAGAGATCTTCGGAAATATGCACGCCCAGAAATTTGAAGTTCTTGACCCTTTCCACCATCGACCCGTTGGTATAAATGGGATTGTGGGTCCCTATCCTACCCCTTCCGAAGTCCACAAATCAGTTCCTTGGTTTTGCTGGTGTTGAGGGCCAGGTTGTTGTGCTGGCACCATATGGACAGTCGCTCGATCACTCTTCTATACTCTGACTCATCCCCATCAATGATACGTCCCACAACAGTGATGTCTTTGTAGAACTTGATGATGGAGTTCGCACAATGTCCGGCTACGCAGTCATGAGTATAGAGTGAGTACAGCAGGGGGCTGAACACGCAGCCGTGAGGTGCTCCCATGCTGATTGTTATCGAGGCTGACACGTTTCCACCAATACGGACAGACTGTGGTCTGTGAATGAGGAAGTCGAGGATCCAATTGCAGAGGGATGCACAGAGACCCAGTACTGCGAGTTTGGTAACCAGCTTGGAGGGGATGATGGTATTAAACGCCGAGCTGTAGTCAATGAATAACAGCCTGACATATGAGTTTTTGTTGTCCAAGTGGTCCAGAGCGGAGTGGAGGGCCAGCGAGATCGCGTCCACCGTTGATCTGTTGTGGCGGTAAGCGAACTGCAATGGGTCCAGGTTTTTGTCGAGGTAGGAGTTGATTTGCGCCATGATCAACCTCTCAAAGCACTTTATCACCACAGGCTTTAGTGCCACTGGTCGATAGTCATTGCTCTTATTGGGCAATTGATGCCCTTTTAAAGCAGGTGGGAACCTCAGAAGTGAGAGGATGAAAATGTCCATAAAGACTCCAGCCAGCTGGTCCGCACAGGTTTTTAAAATACGCCTGGGAATACCATCAGGTCCAGGCGCTTTCCGAGGGTTCTGTTGTCGGCCTCTGTGACTGAGACTGAAATACCATCATGGCAAATGGGGGTTCTGGAAGGCACATTCGTGTTCTCCCTATCAAAGCGTGTGTAAAACGCATTGAGCCCGTCAGGGAGTGATTTGAGCTGCCTCCTGATTTCGTCTTGTAAGAGGTGATTGCATTCAAGCCCCGCCACAGTTGCCGAACAACTGTCTCATCCTCCAGCTTGGAGCAGGTTCCTTTTGATCTTTTTAATGGCCTTACCACGGTCGTATCTGGGCTTCTTGTAGACCTCTGTATCTCTAGACCTGAATGCCCGGGTCTGGTCTTCAGAAAAATGCGGATTTCATGGATCATCCAAGGCTTCTGGTTAGGAAACACTCGGAAGGTTTTTGACTCCAAACAGTCCTGGAGTTGTTCTTCTGCCCCCCGACCAGCTCAGTACAGTCCTCACCTCTGGGGGTGCGCTCTTCAATTGCTGCCTGTAGGCAGGAAGAAGCAGCACTGCGATATGGTCGGATTTACCAGTCGATATAGTCGGATTTACCGCACGGAGTCGCTCAAGCCTTCTGGAGTACAAGGCAGCTTCTGGCATACACTAGTAACACGCACAACACGTACTTTCTTACCTGCAAAAAACGCCCAAATCACTGCTGTTCACTGACTTGCGAAAGAGCAACGTGCCGGCGGATTGAAGTCCCGGCCCACGGCCGCCCGGGGCTGGAGGGTGGCTGAGCGCTCTGAACCCGAGCACCAAGGTGCAAGCGGCCGAAGGAGCAGATTCCTCGGGACAGCCCCCAACTCTCCCCCCGGGGTCAGCGCCGTCCACCCTGCGCGCGGCCGCACTGTCACGGGCTGTGGGTGGGCAGCGCCGGGTGGAGCGGGCCGTGGGCACACGGGGACGAAACCCGGCAATGTCCCAGTCATCTGCAGCGGAGTTGGAGACAGTCTGGTCCCTCCACTCACCCAGAGTCACTGACCTCACTGCACTGGTACTGGACCCGAGCCACACCGGGGTGAGTCACCCCCCCAGCCCCTGGACCCTGACCCACACACCGGGTGATTTTTTTCCTCCCCCCCCACCCCGGACACTGACCCCCACACCAGGGTGACCCCCCCCCCGGGTGTCAGGCTGTAGCCCCGCGGTCACGTTTCCGCCGCTAAACACCGGCCGCGGGGACAGACGGCCCGGAGTCCGGATGCTGGGACCAAAGGGACCCACTCTACTGGCAGCCATAGTAAGTGCTTACCTGACATTCGCCGCTTGTACTCCGGAAGGCCTTGCATGGCAACAGTAAGAGTCAAGTAAGGATCAAGTGTCAACCGTGAAATCACTCTATAAACTCACCAGGTTCACCAGAAAATATATTACATTACTGTATAACATCAAAAAATGGGAAATAGAAACATATCTGGGTGTTAGTTGGGTATCTCACACTAAAGGTTATTCCCTTCTTGCACTAAACATTATCCCTTTATCCTGTATCTGTACACTGTGGATGGCTTCAGTGTAATCATGTGTAGTCTTTCCACTGACTGGACAGCACACAACAACAAAGCTGTTGCTGTATCTCGGTACACGTGACAATAAACTAAACTAAACTAAACAAAATTAAACTAAAGTAAAGTAAACTAAACTAAACTAAAACTAATTAGAGTAGAAGGTAGACAACAGTGCTGGAGAAACTCAGCCGTCGCAGCAGCATCTATGGAGCGAAGGAAATAGGCAACGTTTCGGCCCAAAACGTTGCCTATTTCCTTCTCTCCATAGATGCTGCCGCACCCGCTGAGTTTCTCCAGCACTGTTGTCTACCTTCGATTTTCCAGCATCTGCAGTTCCTTCTTGAACTAATCAGTGTAGATACGAGAGTGGGATATATAGACTAGTTCTGTGTCTCCCACTCTCGTATTCACACTAGGGTCTTTTTTACAGAGTTAAGTAACGTACAAACCTGAACGTCTTTGAGATGTGGGAGGAATCACATACAATCCGGAGCACCCGGATGAAACCCACAAGGAGAGCACGCAAATTCACAACCGAGGTCAGGATTAAACCCAGGTCTCTGGCATTGTGAGGTAGCAGCTCTACCAGGAGTTGCAGCCAACAGTCCGGAGAAATGTGTCATTTTGGCACCACAGATTCTTTGTAACTAATGCTACTGTAACATTATATTCCGCACTCTGGGATTTCCCTCATTGTTCTGGCCGCTGCACTATGTTCAGAGATACCGTGTTGAAACAGGCCCTTCGGCCCAGCAAGTCCATGCCAACCAGTGATCACCCGCACACTAGTTCTATCCTACGTCAGGAACAATTTACAGAGCCCAATTAACCTACAAACCATTCCGTCTTTGGAATGTGGGAGGAAACCGGAGCACCAGGAAGAAACCCACGCGGTCACGGGGAGAATGAACAAACCCTGAACTGACAGCACTCCTTGTTCAGGTTTGAGCCCTGGCGCTGTTAGGCAGCATCTCTACCGCTGTGCAGCCACATGGCCTGGTTGTACTCATGTATTGTATGATTTGATGAGATTTGTCTTGATAATAATAAACCAAGGCTGTGGATTATCAGGGATTTAGTTTTGTTTAGTTTAGTTTACAATTACAGCATGGAAATGGGCCCTTCGGCCCACCGAGTCCGCGCCGACCAACGTTCCCTGCGCATTAACACTATCCTCGAGACACTTTTACACATACCAAGCCAATGAACCTACAAACCTGTACTTCTATGGAGTGTGGGAGGAAACCAAAGATATCAGAGAAAACCCACGCGGTCATGGGGAGAACATGCAAACTCTGTACAGACAGCATCCATAGCCGGGATTGAACCAACGACTCCGGTGCTGCAAGTACTGCAAGGCAGCAACTCTACCGCTGCACCACTGTGCCGACCCATGATTCCTACTTTAAGCCAGCCATGGTTCCATCACATGAGTAGTTCTTTGTACAAATGTACATGTTGCTGGGGACTCGGGGGCAGTAATTTACTATGAGTTTCTCTTGTCTCGGCTGTGTCAGTTTGATGGAGTCCACAGTGGACTTGGCTTAAAGGAGACACTGCCTGCACTTAGCAGTGACTCAACGCACCACAATCCGCAAGAACCCACGCCTGCTTTATGTCTTATTTCTGGATGCTTTGACCTACAATTAACGGCGAGTTATGAACGGACAACTCATATACTGTAAGTTGCTTCAAATAATGGAAATAACCATGAGTGTATTAAACATGGATCAGAGCCAACTGAGGGAAATGTACAGAGGGATGACCAAAGGCTTGATCGTAAGAGTTAGTATTTAAAGAATGTCTGAGATTGTGAGGTAGAACGTTTAGGAGGCGGACTATCGGCGAGGGTGCCTTTCATGTGTGAATGTACAGCAGCCACTGGTTTCGCCAATGCCAGGCGAAGTCAAACCAATTTGAGTTTCCAGCAAATACAGAGCAGGGAACAGCTAGGGGCAAATAGTTTTGAGGTGATGTAAGCTTTATTACCATAAATAGGTCAGCAAAGTGTGTCAGATGATGCCTGTGAGGAAGATGGTGCATGGCAGGATGAGGGCTGGGAATTCGAGTTGAGGCTGTGGATTAAAGAAGATCAAAGAGTCATCAGTAAGGTATTTCCTTTCCCCAGAGATGCTGCCTGATTGCTGAGTCACTCCAGTATTTTGTGTCTATGTGTGGTGTAAACCAACACCTGCAGTCCCTTCCGACACACCGGTAGGATATCGTTCAGTTTAGTTTAGAGCTACAGCACGGATCTCCCACTGCGGGACAGTTCGTACAAAGCTTGCACGTTCACCCCGTGACCACGTGGGCTTTCCACAGGTGCTCTGGTTTCCTCCCACACTCTGAAGATGTACATGTTGGTAGATTAATTGGCTTTGTTCAAGATTGTAAATTGTCCCTAGTGTGTAGGACAGTGCTAGTGTATGGGGTGGTCGCTGGTCCATGTGGACTTGGTGCGCTGAAGACCCTGTGATGATGATGATGATTAAGGTTACAGATACAAAAACACAGATACACTTGAA
Organism: Raja brachyura; assembly: GCA_963514005.1. The sequence continues at coordinate 33,280,105 of OY740810.1, forward strand.
ACAGCTATCTGATGTATGCATCATAGTGTCTTTAGCCAAAGCTAATTCGCAACACTTGTCCCTGTTTCCATGCTGTATGTCTAAACTATTCTAATGCAATGCACAGATAAATATAAATTTTTGAATTAAATTAATAAATTAATAACCCCATGTTACTAGTGCAAAAAAAGTGAAGTCCATAGTATAACCATAGACACAGACTTGTAGTAGCTGATGTTAGTGTTCAAGAGTCTGATGGTTGCAGTGAAGAAGCTGTTCTTCTACCTGCAGGACACAATTTTCTGGCTCCTGAACTTTCTTCCCGATGGTAGGACTGAAAAAGAGCGTGGCCAGGGTGGGCCTATAATGATGTTGGCTGCCTCCTGGAGGCAGCATCTCCAGTGCATCCCTTTGATGGTGGGAAGATCAGTACCTAAGATGGACTAGGTTTTTAAAAGGCAGTAATATAGGGTAGGGGAGGCACTGTGGTGTAGGGATAGAGTTTGGTGCTGCCTTACAGCGCCAAAGACCCGGGTTCGATCTTGACCACGGAGTTTGTACATTCTCCCGTGTCCCGCATGGGTTCCCCTGGGAGCTTTGGTTTTCTCCCGTACTCCAAAGACGTGCAGGTTTGTAGGTTAATTGGCTTCGGTAAAGATTATAAATTGTCCCTACCGTGTAGGATAGTGCTAGTGTGCAGAGATCGCTGGTCGGCGTGGACCCGGTGGGCCGAAGGGCCTATTTCCGCGCTGTATCTCTAAACTAAACTAAATAACAATTCTGGAAAGTGAAGCTTTAAAGAACTACAAAAAAAAACGGATTTACTTTTGGTAGTAAAAAAGAGGATTGACAAGATTTCTGATATTGCTTTTCCAGATAAGACCCCTTGATAACAATTCATGGAGAAAGTAATCCCTTTCCTTTTATAAATGCAGAACAAAGGATCACAAGGACAAAGTTAGCAATGCCAGCGAAGAATGAAGATTTCACTCTCAAAGTTATTGCCCATGATATTAATAGCCGAGTGTCTAATGCTGCTGCATGACATTGTTATTTCTCCTTTAGTGGAAGTGCTAACCCTTAACTAGGTTGACGAATTGCATTAAAATAGCACAAAATCCACAGCAGGATCAGAGGGCGTTTGGCCAGTCACGTCTATGACAGTGTGTTGCTCATCAATCCAGAACAAGTTCAATTGTCCACATCTCACAGAACAGGCCAAAAAACAAACTGCTGCAAGAACGCAACGGGTCGGGCAGCATCTGTGGAGGGAAACGATCAGATGTTCTTTTCAGGCCAGGGCCTTCCCAGACCTTCTCCAGACCCATTTTGAAGAAGGGTCTCGACCCTGAACGTCACCCATTCCTTTTCTCGAGCGATGCTGTCTGACCCGCAGAGTTACTCCAGCTTTTTGTGTCTATCTTCGGTTTAGACCAGCAGTTCCTTCCTACAACTTTCTTCATCTCCCTGAAAAGACATGTGTACTCCTGTGATTTAAAGACTTTTTCCAATTTCCTTTAGACCCCAATCTGAACCCCTTCCTGACACTGTACTGCCTGCCTAACGGATATTTATCAGGTTCGCTAATTTCCGGTAATCCCTAAAACTCTCCCTCCTCCCCCGTGCTCCATTTTCTCCCCAACACCCCTCACCCTCCTTTATTCCCCCTCCCTCCACCAAGACTCGCACCTATTTCTCCCCTTTCCCTCCACTCCCATTCCTTCCTCTGGCTTCACAATTTGTAACTCTTCATTGCTTTGCTCTCTGCCCTTTGTTCCAAGCATCTGCCTAACAACCCCCCCCCACACACACACACACACACCATCACCACCACCAATCACATGTACCTACCTGTATTTAAGGTGAAAGGGGAAAAGTTTTATACAAATCTTAGGGGTAACTATTTCATACAAAGGGTGGTGGGTGTATGGAACCAACAGCCGGAGGAGATAGTTTTAGGAAGTCTGATGAAGAAAAACTGTTCAATAATAAGTCTGCAGATTTTCCAGATGGTCTTCTTTACTTGTATCTGGTCTTGTGTGATAACTTGGAATATTCCCTTCAGCCAATTATGTCTGGCTGTACGGAGTGTGTACGTTCTCCCCATCACCACGTGGATTTTCTCCAAGATCTTCGGTTTCCTCCCACACTCCAAAGATCTACAGGTGAATTGCTTAATTGGCTTGGTGGATGTGTAAATTGTCCCTAGTGTGTGCAGGATAGTGTGCGAGGATAATGTACGGGGATCGCTGGTGGGTGTGTACTCAGTGGGCCGAAGGGCCAGTTTTTGCGCTGTATCTCTGAACTAAACTAAACTACACTAAAAAATTACAGAATCACCAGACTACCATTTTATCCTGCTTTAAAGTTTATTATTAAATTATGTTGTTGTTCCTGCTGTTATTTTGAATATTATGATTTAGCTCAAGGATTTTCCCACTGCGATATTGCAGTTCATCTTTCTCAATCCTCTTTGTTTACAGACCAACATGCAGCAAAAATCTCTTCCAAACCAATAGACACGACTTGAATGTATCAAGCATGCAAGCATTGTTTCTGTTCATCAATTCACGGTGAAATCTTGCACCAATGTTTATCATCTTAATGTAGCACTTATGGCAGTTGGCTCTCCATAACTCTCTTTCTTGGCATTTGGCCCCTACCTGTCAATCCCACGAATATCAACAACAACTTACATTTTTCAACTTACAACTTACAACTTACAAATTTCTTCAGTCGAGAAATTTCCCACGGTTTTCCAAAAGAGGAAAAAACCAGAGAATTGAAGGGAATTGCGGACGCAGCCCAGACCATCACCCAAACCAACCTCCCTTCCATTGACTCCATTTACACCACACGCTGCCTCGGCAAGATCAACAGCATAATCAAGGATGAGTCGCACCTTGGCCACTCCCGCTTCTCCCCTCTCCCGTCGGGCAAAAGGTTTAGAAGTGTGAAAACGCACACCTCCAGATTCAGGGACAGCTTCTTCCCAGTTGTTATAAGGCAACTGAACCATCCTACCAACAACAAGAGAGCAGTCCTGAACTACTATTGACCTCATTGGAGACCCTCAGGCTATCTTTGATGGGACTTTACTAACATTATCTTGCAATAAACCTAATCACGTTTTACCCTTTATCATGTATCTGTACACTCTGGATGGCTTGGTTATATTCAAGTATCGTCTTTCCACTAACTGGTTAGCTCGCAACCAAAGCTTTTCACAGTATCTTGATACACGTGACAATAAACTCAACTCAAACTCAGTTGAGTTGTAAGGGGGTCTTGAAGATAACCAGTGATTTGGATACCAGGCAGAGGCGGGTTTGGTGGGGGGCAGTAAATAGAGGTTGCAAGATCAGGTGTGGGTTAGTGCATTACTTTTATTTTGTAATTAAACACATCACTCATTCTTAGCAGAGGTAATCTGCACTTATTACGATGTTTTGTAGACACAAAGAGGTTGGTTTACACTAAAGATAGACACAAAGTGTTGGAGTACGTCAGCAGGTCAGGCAACATCTTTTAGTTTAGTTTAGTTTAGAGATACAGCGTGGAAACAGGCCCTTCGGCCCATGGGTCCCTGCCGGCCAGCGATCCCCACACATAAACACTAACCTACACACACTAGGGACAATTTTTACATTTACCAAGCCAATTAACCTACAAACCTGTACTTCTTTGGAGTGTGGGAGGAAACCAAAGATCTCAGAGAAAACCCACGCAGGTCATGGGGAAAACGTACAAACTCCGTACAGACAGCACCCACAGTCAGGATCGAACCCGGGTCTCCGGCGCTGCATTCGCTGTAAGGCAGCAACTCTACCGCTGCGCCACCATGACCGGTGAAAATGGTCACGGAGAATATCTGGAGAGAAAGGGTAGGTGACCTGTTGGGTTGGGGCCTTTCTTGCCTTCACCCTATCTTTCAATCCATCTTGACCACTCTATCTACCTGTGATGCCACTCAGGGAACTGTGTACCTGCACTCCTAGATCCCTCTGCTCTGCAGCATTCTCCAGGGCCCTGACATTCACTGTGAAGATCTGGCCCTGGCTTGACTTCCTGAAATGCAACAAACACACTCATCTTCATTAAACTCCATTAACCATTCCTCAGCCCATTTGCCCAGCTGGTCAAGATCTCGCTGTAATCTTTGCTAACCATGTGTGCTACCTACAATACCCGCCACTTTAATGTACTCTGCAAACATACTAATCAGGCCTTGTACATTCTCATCCAAATTATTGATATCATGAACTGATTTCAGAAAATGCAATGGTGTCTTGAACTTTATTGCATAAATTAACATAAATTAAAATAATTGAGTTCTTTTCACTTGGAAACAAGTGTACATCCAAGTGATGAAGCACAATTAGTGGGAACAGAATTCTATTTGAGCTTAGTTTTAGTTGAGTGGGGAACACGAGTCAACAGCGACCAGTGAACCACTCACATTAACGCTATCCCACACACACTAGGGACAACTTATTTATACCGAGCCAATTAGCCTGTATGTCTTTGGAGTGTGGGAGGAAACCAACATTCTCGGAGAAAACCCATGCGGTCAGAGAGAGAGAACGTACAAACTCCGTGCAGACAAGTACCCGCAGCCAGGATCGAACCCAGGTATCTGGTGCTGTAAGGCAGCAACTCTACCACTGCGCCACTATGCCAGCCTTTCAATATTCATCCACTTCTGTAGAAGAAATTATATAGCAAAATATTTCTTAAAAGGTGAGATACTGATCACTGCAGATTTGGATTAGTTTATTGTCTTAAACATCAGAGCGCAATGACATTCCTTGTTCACACGAAGCTCATAGAGAAAACTGCTATAAAATAATGATAAACCGAACAATGTGCAGTGGGTAGAGCTGCTGCCTCACCACGCCAGAGTCCCGGGTTTGATCCTGACCTCGGGTGCTGCCTGTGTGAAGCTTGTACGTTCTTCCTGTGACCACGTGGGTTTCCTCCAGGTGTTCAATTTCCTCCCACATCCCAAAGACGTGAAGGTTTGCAAATCTGTCAATTGACACACTCTGTCAATTGCCCCGAAGGCGTAAGGGGGAAAACTGATCATTAGCATGATCAGGTGATGGATGGTTGGCGCGGACTCAGTGGGCCAAAGGGCCTGTTTCCAAGCTCTATCTCTAAAATAAAACAAACCAAATTGTCGGTTCTGAAACATCTCATCATCTCAGGAAAGAAAGGAGATTATAAAATTTCTGTTGTCTTGGATTATTGAAAATAGTGTTGGTGAGTTCCATTTATTGAGTGCTGGACCGCTCTTCGGCTCACCATGTCCATGCCAACCTTATTGCCCATCTATACTAGTCCCATTTGCATGCATTAGGTCTGTATCCTTCTATGCTTAGCTTAGTCACGTACATGTCTAAATGTCCCTGACTAAATGCCCCTTGCGGCACGGTGGAACAGCAGTAGAGTTGCTGCCTTACAGCGACGGAGACCCGGGTTCGATCCTGGCTATGTGTGCTGTCTGTACTGATTTTGTACATTCTCCCCATGACCATGTGAGTTTTTCCCAGGTGCTCCAGTTTCCTCCCACACTCCAAAGACGTACAGGTTTGTAGGTTCATAAGCTTTGGTAAAGGGCCTGTCCCACTTGGCGATTTCTTCGCCGACTGTCGGCATTATATCAGTGACGTCAAAAGATTTTGAATATTTCAAAATCCAGCGGCAACAAAAAAAATGTTGCGACACTTGAAAAAACACCGCGCATCAATAGGTCATCACGCCGCGTCACCGTCGCGTCATACATCATCACGCCACGTCGCGTATTTTTTGGTGACCTGATACGTCAGTCAATTATGCCGGCAGTAGCCGAAAAAATCGGCAAGTGGGACAGGCCCTTAAGTTGTTGTAAAATTGTTTCTATGTGTGTAGGTTAGTGTACAGGGTGATCGCTGGTCGGCGTGGACTTGGTGGGTCAAGGTGCCTGTTACCGCGCTTCATCTGTACCTCTAATATCTAAAGTCTAAATGCAGTGATTGCCATTTTTGTACAACACTCTTCTAAATATTGAAATCCCATCGTCAGAAGCAATTAGAAGAGACTGGGAAGAGGAACTAGGCCTAAAAATCCAAAAAGACAGATGGGAAGAAAATCTTTTGTATATACACAATTGTTCGATTAACGTTAGACATACTTTAATTAAATTTAAAATACTGCACAGATTCTACTATTCAAAGACTAAATTGAATAAGATCTTTCCAAATGTATCTCCTTCAAGAAGCATCTATAACACATTCCTTCGCCTCTTGCATAAAACTACATAACTTTTGGACACGAATTTTTGACATTTTCTCAAAAACATTAAAAACAAAACTGGACCCCGACACGGAACTGATTATTCTAGGAACGTCAGAAGCCTGCTCTGAGCTATCAATCTTTCAAAGATGGTCTGATAACGGCGAAAAAACGGATACTCACATTTTGGAAACATACATGTGCCCCTACTCTCAAAATGTGGATTACAAACATGTGTGAGATGCTACATCTTGAAAATATGATTCTTGTCATACAGAAAAACCAGAGCATTTTTCGAAGACATGGACACCATTCATTGATTTATTACAAGAATAGTATGGTGCAACACAATTTTGGAGTTAAATTTAATTATGGGTTGGGTGATGGGCAGGGAGGGATACGAAGCCGGTATATCATCACTTTTTCTTTTTCTTTCCGTTTATATCTTTTTATTTCTCTACATCTTTCTTTTTTTTTAACTTACTCACTCTTTGGCTACACCAATTCGGTAGCCTAGGGGTTCTATTCCTGCACATCCACTTTTTGTCTCTCTTGCTTTCTCTCTCTCTCCTTTTCTTTCATCTTTAGCTATAAATTAAAACTGATGCTGTACAATAATTGTATTATGTCATATGCCGCTGTTTGTACCACTGCTTCTAAATAAATAAATAAATATATAAATAACATTAAAAAAATAAAATAAATGCAGTGATTACATCTGACACCATCTCTATCAGTTTGGTCCAGATATCATGCAAATGCATATGTAAGTCCTTCTGGGTGTAAAACGCTGACCCCTCAGATCCTCTTTCTCTCACCTCCACCTGATGGTGTCTTGTTTTTGATATCCTGACCATGGGGATGAGATTCTGATTGTCTGCCCTTCCTCAGCCTGTTATCATTTTATATTCCTCTATCAGGTCATCCTACAGTCTCCTTTGCTCCAGGGACAAGAAGACCAGTCTGTCCAATCTCCCCCCATAATTAAAATCCTCCAGTTCAAACCTCCAGGACCGAGATGAGAAGGACGTTTTTCACACAGAGAGTGGTGGGTCTCTGGAACTCTCTGCCACAGAAGGTAGTTGAGGCCAGTTCATTGGCTATATTTAAGAGGGAGTTAGATGTGGCCTTTGTGGCTAAGGGGATCAGAGGGTATGGAGAGAAGGCAGGTACGGGATACTGAGTTGGATGATCAGCCATGATCATATTGAATGGCGGTGCAGGCTCGAAGGGCCGAATGGCCTACTCCTGCACCTAATTTCTATGTTTCTATGTTTATGTTTCAAACAACATCCTGGTGAATCTCTCCACAATCTCTTCAGTGAAAACATATCCATCCTAGTTTGGTGCCCAACACTGTAGATACATTCTCACAAGTATATTTTGTAAAGTTTGCAACACAACAATCTGATTCTTAAATTCAATGCCCTGACCTATAATGGAAAGTATGTTATATGTATTTTCCACCACCTTTTCTGCCTTTGTTGCCAGGGGACTAGAGATTTGATTCAGTTCAATGATTCAATGGTCAATGATATTTTATTGTATTTACCTAGGTACAGTGAAATACTTTGTTTAGTATACAATCTGGAAAAATCGTACAGAATTCCCAAAGGTTCAGCAGCTTTGTTGATTAGCATTCCTCAGTGCCCTATTATTTACTGTGTGTATCACATCTTTGCAAGTGGAAGAATGTTAAAAAAAGACTTCTGTTCCTAATAACCATTCTCTCCGTTCATCAAATCCAAGAAAAATGTGGAGAGCGTTCTGTTATATTTGGCCTTTGTGGATCTTGAGTTGAGTTGAGTTTTGTTGAGTTTAATTTGATGTAACGTGTAAAGCTTTTGTTTTTGTGCTAGCCAGTCAGTGGAAAGACTATACATGATTACAATTGAGCCATGCACAATGTACAGATACAGGATTAAGGGAATAATAGTAGACAATAAACAATAGACTATAGGTGTTGGAGAGGCCATTCAGCCCCTCGATCCAGCACCGCCATTCAATGTGATCATGGCTGATCATCCCCAATCAGTACCCCATGCCCACCTTCTCCTCATATCTCCTGACTCCGCTATCTTTAAGAGCCCTATCTAGCTCTCTCTTGAAAGTATCCAGAGAACTAGCCTCCACTGCCCTCTGAGGCAGAGAATTCCACAGACTCACAACTCTCTGTGCGAAAATGTGTTTCCTCGTCTCCGTTCTAAATGGCTTACCCCTTATTCTTAACCTGTGGCCCCTGGTTCTGGACTCCCCCATCATTGGGAACATGTTTCCCGCCTTTAGCATGTCCAAACACTTAATAATATTATATGTTTCCATAAGATCCCCTCTCATCCTTCTAAACTCCAAAGTATACAAGCCCAGCCGCTCCATTCTTTCAGCATATGACAGTCCCGTCATCCCGGGAATTAACCTTGTAAACCTACGCTGCACTCCCTCAATAGCAAGAATGTCCTTCCTCAAATTAGGGGACCAAAACTGCACGCAATACTCCAGGTGTAGTCTCACTAGGGCCCTATACACCTGCAGAAGGACCTCTTTGCTCCTATACTCAACTCCTCTTGTTATGAAGGCCAACATGCCATTTGCTTTCTTCACTGCCTGCTGTACCTGCATGCTTACTTTCATTGACTGATGAACAAGGACCCCAGATCCCGTTGTACTTCCTACGCTCAATAACCTGAATAATCTTTAGTGCAGGATAAAGTCTGGTCCGATAGTCCAAAGATCTACAATGAGGTAGATAGTAGCTTGGAACTGCTCTCCTGTTGTTGGTGGGATGATTTAGTTGCCTGATAACAACTGGGAAGAAATCTCCCCTGAATCTGGAGGTGTGTGTTTTCACACTTCTGTGCCTCTTGCCTGATGGGAGAGAGGAGAAGAGGGAGTGAGTGGGTTGAGACTCGTCCTTAATTATGCTGCTGGCCTTGCCGAGGCAGCGTAAATGGAGTCAATGGAAGGGAAGTTGGTTTGTGTGATGGTCTGTGCTACGTCCACAATTCTCTGCAATTTCTTGCGGTCTAGGATGGAGTGGTTCCCCAACCAAGCGGTGATCTTATAAACGATTTTGATTTTGTCAGCAGGCGCGGCCTCTACCAGGTACTGGGGAAAATTCGATGTCCACCAGGCCTTCTAAACCTCCTTCAGTCCTTCTATGAGAATATGCTGGGTACAGTGCGATTTGATGAATCACATCTTTAACTGACTTCCCAAAATGTGTCACCTTGCACTTGTCAGGAGTTTCAGTGTAACTAAAGTAAGTTACATTTCCTCGAACACAAGCGCTGGAGTAATTCGACGGATCAGGCAGTATCTGTGGAGGACATAGATGGGTGATGTGTTGGGTCCTTTTGTCACATTTTCACCTCTAGCCTTTGTCCACCCATCTGCCCCTCACCTGTATCTCCCTAGCACTTGTTTGCAGCACCTGTCCCATCTGTAGACCCGCAATGTCACCTGTCCATGTTACTCCAGAGATGCTGCCTGACCCGCTGAGTTACTCCAGCACTTTGTGTCCTTTAGTTTAGAGATACAGTGTGGAAACTGGTACTTCGGCCCACCGAGTCCCCACCATTCTGTGTTCACCCGTACACAAATTCTGTCCTATACACAAGGGACAAATTACAGAAGCCAATTAACCTAAAAACCCAGACACCTTTGGAACGTGGGAGGAAGCCGGAGCACCCAGAGAAAACTATGCGGTCACAGGGAGAATGTACTAACTCCGTACACACAGCACCCGTAGTCAAGATCGAACCTGGTCTCTGGCGCTGTAAGGCAGCAACTCCACCACCAGGACACTGTGCCGCCCTGCGCCACTGTGCCTCCCTGTTTTCACTTATCACGTATCAGGCTTTTCCAGCTTTTCCCCCCAACTACAATCAGCCTGCACCAAATCATGGCCTATCCATGTTCTCCAGAGATGCTGCCCGACCCGCTGAGTTACTCCAGCACTTTATGTTTTACGTAAGATTCCAGCATCTGCAGATCTTTGCGTTTCCAAGTTATTTGTAAATTTGCTCTGATTAAATTATTCCTAGCCTACAATTTCACATCATTCCTACACAAGGACCTCTTTACTTTGACATCCATTCTTTCCTTGTCTCAGTGGTAAATGATACTGCATTTACTCAATCAAGGAAGAGTTGCGTGCCGCCTAAGGATTTAATTTTGTCTTCACAAAGATTCCTTTCATCAGAGCAAGGCAAAGATAACTATTAAGTTGTCCAAGGTACTTCCGTTTACCTGCAGAATCTTTATTAGTCATTCTCAAAGTGTATAAAATATTTTTTTGGATGGATCCACATCTCTTCAAAATTGAGCACTTATTTCCTGTAAATGTTTCCTCGTGAAAGTAGGATCTTTTTATTGAGTTACACGTCAATTCAAATCAACCTTTAATTGTCATTGTGCAGTGTACAATACAGAGACAACGAAATGCAGTTGGTATCTCCGAAGGGCGAACTTACGAATAAACAAGTAATTGCGCAGTAGTATGAGTATATACATATATACATGTACAGTGGTATCCGTGCAATTTGCTGTGTGACAGCCGCAGGGAAGAAGCTGTTCTTGAGCCTGCTGGTACGGCAGCGGAGGGACCTGTAGCGTCTCCCAGATGGCAGGAGGGTAAACAGTCTATGGTTGGGGTGTGAGCTGTCCCTGGCGATGTCCCTGGCAGGCATTGTTTACTATGGACAGACTCAATGGAGGGGAGTGAGGAGCCTGTGATGCTTTGGGCGATCTTCACCACCCTCTGCAGAGCTTTCCGGTCGGCGACAGAGCAGTTACCATGCCATACTGTGATGCAGTTGGTAAGGATGCTATCGATGGTAGAAGTTCACCAGAATCTGGGGAGACAGGTGGACCTTCTTAAGTCTCCTCAGGAAGAAGAGACGCTGGTGAGCCTTCTTGATCAGCGAGGATGTGTTGTGGGTCCAGGAGAGGTCATCGGAGATGTTGACCCCACAGGTACCTGAAGCTGGAGACACGTTCCACCTCCGTCCCGTTGATATGGATGGGGTCGTGCGTGCAGCTTCTCGATCTCCTGAAGTCCACAATGAGCTCCTTGGTCTTCTTGGAGTTGAGGGCCAGGTTATTGTCGGCACACCATGCTGTTAGGAGCTGAACCTCCTCCCTGTCGGCCGACTCATCGTTGTCGCTGATGAGGCCAATCACCGTCGTGTCGTCTGCATAATTGATGATGGTGTTGGTACCATGTACAGGTATGCAGTCGTAGGTGAGGAGGGAGTAGAGGAGGGGGCTCAGCACGCAGCCCTGGGGTACGCCAGTGTTCAGGGTGAGGGTAGAAGAGGAGTGGTTATCCACCCTAACAGACTGTGGTCTGGTGGTTAGAAAGTCCAGTAACCAATTGCAGAGGGAGGGGTTGATGCCCAGGTCATCGAGTTTGGCGATCAATTTAGAGGGGATAATGGTGTTGAATGCTGAGCTGTAGTCGATGAACAGCATTCTCACATAAGTGTTTGTGTTGTCGAGGTGGGAGAGGGCGGAGTGGAGTGCCGTTGAGATGGCATCCTCCGTGCTCCTGTTCTTGCGGTATGCAAACTGGTAGGGGTCCAGAGTGGGAGGTAGGCAGCATTTGAGGTGTGCCATGACCAGCGTTTCAAAGCACTTGGCGATGATAGGGGTGAGTGCAACTGGGCGGAAGTCGGTGAGGCTCGCCGCAGTGGAGTGTTTTGGCACTGGCACGATGGAGGTGGTTTTAAGGCACGTGGGGACAACTGCCTGGGTATGTGACAGGTTGAAGATGTCAGTCCAGACGTCTGACAGCTGTGCAGGACAGGTCCTGAGGACGCGCCCGGGGATGCCGTCAGGGCCGGCAGCCTTACGTACATTGATCCTACTCAGTGCCACGTGCAGATCATAGAGGTTGAGTGTGAGGGGCTGGTGGTCATCGGGGAGCTCAGCCTTGATGGCCAACTCTTGGTTGTCCCTTTCAAAGCTGCCATAAACCAGCATGTTTGACTATGGTTAGCAGCATGCATTACAAACAATCAGTCATCTGGATATTAATTGAAATAATTAAAATTTAGAACATTAACCGGAAGGAAGCTAGTGTGTGTGGTGAACTGGTATGGTGAAATTCATAGTACACTGGTGAACTTGACATAGTGCACTGGTGAACCTGACATAGTATACTGGTGAATGTGACATAGTGCACTGGTGAACCTGACATAGTACACTGGTGAATGTGACATAGTACACTGGTGAATGTGACATAGTACACTGGTGAATGTGACATAGTGCACTGGTGAATGTGACATAGTACACTGGTAAATGTGACATAGTACACTGGTGAATGTGACATAGTACACTGGTGAATGTGACATAGTATACTGGTGAATGTGACATAGTACACTACACTGGTGAATGTGACATAGTACACTGGTGAATGTGACATAGTACACTGGTGAATGTGACATAGTACACTACACTGGTGAATGTGACATAGTATACTGGTGAATGTGACATAGTACACTACACTGGTGAATGTGACATAGTACACTGGTGAATGTGACATAGTACACTGGTGAATGTGACATAGTACACTACACTGGTGAATGTGACATAGTATACTGGTGAATGTGACATAGTACACTGGTGAATGTGACATAGTACACTGGTGAATGTGACATAGTACACTGGTGAATGTGACATAGTACACGGGTGAATGTGACATAGTACACTGGTGAATGTGACATAATACACTGGTGAATGTGACATAGTACACTACACTGGTGAGTGTGACATAGTGCACTGGTGAACCTGACATAGTACACTGGTGAATGTGACATAGTACACTACACTGGTGAACCTGACATAGTACACTACACTGGTGAACCTGACATAGTACACTACACTGGTGAATGTGACATAGTACACTACACTGGTGAGTGTGACATAGTACACTACACTGGTGAATGTGACATAGTACACTGGTGAATGTGACATAGTACACTGGTGAATGTGACATAGTACACTGGTGAATGTGACATAGTACACTACACTGGTGAGTAGAAATTCTTGGACTGGGTAAGTGTTATATTAATGCTATTCCAGCTATGTTGCCAGAAATCACAGAGAATTGTGGACGCAGCCCAGAGCATCACTCAAACCAACCTCCTGTCCATTGACTCCATTTACACCTCACACTGCCTCGTATAATCAAGGACGCACACTGGCCACTCTCTCATCTCCCCTCTCCCATCAGGCAAGAGATACAGAAGTGTGAAAATGAACATCTCCATATTTAGGGACAGTTTCTTCCCAGTTGATATCAGGCAACTGAACCATTCTACCACTACTAGAGGGTGGTCCTAGGCTACTTCCTACCTCACTGGAGACCCTCACTGAAGACCCTCACTGGAGAGCCTTGGGCCATCTTTAATCGGACGTTACTGAACTTTATCTTCCACTAAATGTTATTCCCTTTATCATGTACCTGTACACTGTGGACGGCTCGATTGTAATCACGTGTTGTCTTTTCGCTGACTGGTTAGCACTCAACAAAGGCTTTTCACTGTACCTCGATTTCACGTGACAATAAGCTAAACTAAACTAAACGTAGGTTCAATGGTGTTATGGTATTTTATTGTCACATATACCAGTGAAATTGTCGTGGCGGTAGGTGTCCTCTGCCGCGCTCTGAGCCGCTGCAGTCCGCATCTGATCTGCGTGCTCTGCCTCTTGAAGTTGTCTGATCCCCTCGAGCCCCCGGCTGCTGCAAGGCCTCCAGCGGCCCACTCCACCAACACCTGTCAAGCAGGAGATATGGAGGCATAACATGGAAAGTGGTGAACACTGCCCAATCCATCACGGGTTCTGACCTCCCCACCATCAAAGGGATTTACAGGAGTCGCTGTTTCAAGAAGGCAGCCAGCGTCATCAGAGACTCACACCACCCTGGCCACGCTCTCATTTCACTCTGAAGATACAGGAGCCTCAGGAACAGCTTCTTCCCAACAGCCGTCAGGCTATTAAACACTATAACCTCCAAATAAGCTCTCAACTGCATAGACTTGGGGGAATTGGTTTTGTCTTTTGCTTAATTAAGACATTAAGTTTGGTTGTTTATTTTATGTGTATGTATGTGTGTGTACAAAAGTGGAACCAGTTCAAAGAGCTGATGACAGTCAGCTAAGGAAGTGCTTGGACACAAGCAGCGCGTACACTAGGACTGGTTTGATGTAAACAATGAGAAACACAAGGCATTCATCGAGTGGCAGAACGACGTATCCTCCATCTCCAAAAAGAACCGCTTCAAACACCTGCAGAGCAAGGGCACAGAGTATAGGAGAGGTGCAAGACAGCTGGTGGGCGAGTAAAGCTGACAAAGCAAGCAAAGTTCTACATGACGCAGACATGAACAACTCGAAGCGGTTTTTCAGCTTGATCAAGGCTGTGTATGGGCAGCTGACATCAAAACCTTGCCCAAGGATGAAAGCAGCATCTCAGACAGATGGAGAGAACACTTTGCCAACCTCCTCAATAGACCCTCTGCTGTTGGCCCAGTTGTTCTTGACCAGATCCCACAAACGGCAACACTTGACGACCTTGACCTCCACCCATCTTTGGAAGAGATCAAGAAGGCCTTCAATCAATCCAGTACAGGCAAGGCATCAGGCATGGACGGAATCTCTACTGAACTCTACAAGGCAGCAGGTCCTGAGACACGAGACGCCTTCCACAACATCTTGTCCAGCATCTGGGGGACAGAAAGTATGCCTGATGAATTCAGGGACGCCACTGTTGTCTCCTTGGTCAAAAACAAAGGTAGCAAAGCCGACTGTGGCAACTACTGAGGCATCTCGGTATGCTGCCATCACTGGAAAGATACTGACCCGTGTCATCCTCAACCACCTAATTAATAAGGTCGCGGAAGCAAGCTTGCCGGAGTCTCAGTGTGGTTTCAGACCTGATCGCAGCACTGCTGATATGACCTTCACGGTGAGACAGATACAGGAAAAATGCATCGAGCAGAAGATGGACCTCTACGCAGTCTTCATCGACTTGACAAAGGCCTTTGACACGGTCATCCAGGAAGTGATTGATACTTCACAAGCTCAAGAAAGTTCACCCAGGACAGGACAGTTCTGGTCAACGGCAAAACTTCTGGTCCCTGTACTCTTCAACCTCTTCATCGGCTGCATCCTGAGTCACGCACGCCCGGTCCTCGACCGTGGCGTGTACCTGAAGTACCATCTGGACAGATCTCTCTTTGACCTTCGACGACTGATCGCCAAACCAAGTCACACGAACGGCTCATTCCCGAAACCCTTTTTGCGGATGACTGCGCCCCCATGGCTCATGAGGCGTCCGACCTCCAGTTCATGGTGACCAAATTTGCAGAAGCAGCTCAGGCTCTTGGTCAGTCTCGGCTAAATGGAAGTCATCCACCAGCCGGCTCCAGACTCTGCAGCACCGTCCCCAAGTGTCCTCATTGACAGCACACAGCCGAAAGCTTCAAATCTCAATGAGAATCAGCAAAGCCAGCCAAGCACTTGGACGACTGCGTACACGAGTACTGATCCACCACTACATCAAGCTGTCAATTAAACAAAGTTTACAAAGATGTGCTTTTCAGCCAGCTCTACGGCTGTGAAACGTGGACCTTGTATAGGAATCACATCCGTCAACGAGATGTTCCATATGCGCTCGTCACGGTCCATCATGGGCATTCGCTGACAGGACAAAGTGCCCAACCTAGAAGTTCCTACAGATCCAGCGTCACAAGCATCGAGGCAATGATCATCAAAGCACAGCTCTGATGGACTGGGATGGATGAAACCCGCACGCCTCGACAGGTCTTCTGCGGCGTGCGCTCCCAGGGACAAAGGAACCGTGGGCGTCTCAGGGAGCGTTACAAAGATTGCGTCAAGGCCCATCTCCACTATTGTGGTCTTGCGCCAAGGCAACTGGAGGCCTGGGACCGAGCACGCTGCCGCACAGTAGCGGACGAACGGCCGGCAGCTTCGAGGAGCGCCGCCTAGAGCGACTTACCAAAGCCAGGGAGAGGGAGAAGACTGTCGCCCAGTTCCCGCCAGCGATGGCCTTCATCTCCCTCCACTGCCCTAGAGCGTGCGGTTCATGAATTGGACTCATGAGGGGGGTGAGAGAGAGGGGAGGAGAGAGAGAGGAGGAGAGAGAGGGGGAGAGGGGGGCTGATGGGGGGAAAGGAAGGGGGGAGAGGGAGGGAGGGATGGGGAGAGGTGGGGGGGAAATGTAGGGGGAGGGGGCAGGGAGGGTGGGCAGGGGATGTGGTGGAGGGAAGGTGGGAGGGGCAGGGGTAAGGGGGTTTAGGGGAGAGAGGGTGGGGGAGGACAGGGGGTGGGGGAAAGGATGGGGAGAGATGGAGGGAGGGGGAGAGAGAGAGAGAGTGAGAGAGAGAGGGAGAGAGAGAAAGAGAGAGAGCTGGGGGGGGAGAGAGATGGGGAAAGAGAGAGGGAGAGAGACAGTTAGAGTGAAATGCAACCGTGTGCGTCACGCATTCAGAATGTTCTGGAAATGAAGCGTGCGTGTCTCACGCCCGAAAGCCGTCGGCAGCTCTGTGGAATTCAGGGGAGGAGCCTGCCGCATCACACACACACACTAACCCCCCCACACACACACACACACACACACACACACACACACACACACACTAACCCCCCCCACACACACACGCACACACACGCACACACACACTAACCCCCCCCACACACACACACACACACACGCACACACACACTAACCCCCCCCCACACACGCACACACACACTAACCCCCCCCCCACACACACACGCACACACACACACTAACCCCCCCCACACACGCACACACTAACCGCCCCGCACACACACACACACGCACACACACACACACACTAACCCCCCCCCGCACACAC